>OY856409.1:943167613-943767613 GCA_963693085.1 Alisma plantago-aquatica
CTTATTGAATCAGTGTTTTCTTCACATATAGGACACACTTTAGCTCCTTTGACACTATATCCAAACAAATTCCCATATGCTGGAAAGTCATTAATAGTGCAAAACAACATAGAGTGCAAACGAAATGTCTCTCTTGCTGAAGCATCATAGGTCATCACACCTTCAGCCCAAAGTTTCTTTAAGTCATCAATCAAAGGTTCAAGATAAAAATCGATATCATTTCCGGGTTGTTTAGGGCCCGATATCAATAATGACAACATAACGTACTTATTTTTCATACACATCCAGGGAGGAAGATTGTACATAACAAGCATGACTGGCCAAGTGCTATGTTGGCTGCTCAATGTCCTGTACGGATTCATCCCATCTGTACAAAGCCCAAGTCTTAGATTCCTATCTTCTTCACCAAATTTGGGGTACAATAGATCAATCTTCTTCCACTGTGGGGAATCAGACGCATGTCGCAGGATCCCATCATTATTTTTCTTAACATCTGCATGCCACCTCAAATTCTTCGCATCTTTCCGATTTGCAAACAAGCGTTGAAACTGTGATATTATAGGTAGATACCACAACACCTTGGCAGGAGAACCAGTTTTGGACTCCCCCGAAGTCGTCAATTTATACCGTGACGCACCACATTTTGGACAATCTTTCAAATCTACATAGTCCTTTTGAAATAATACACAATCATTCAGGCATGCGTGTATCTTCTTGGCCTCCATTCCCATTGGGCACAACATTTTCTTTACCTGGTATGTTGAGATTGGCAGCTCGTTTCCTTCAGGAAGCATTTCTTTCAACAAAGTCAACAATGAAGTGAAGCTTTTGTCGCTCCATCTATTGTTAGCTTTCAACTTATACAATCTCAACACAGCGCTAAGCTTCATAAACTTAGCACAGCCTGTGTATAACGGTATCTCAGCATCATGCACAATGTTTCTAAAGATAGGAGGTGGATCGGTGTGCTCTACCCTACAACTATCCAGCATCACATCAACGATGTCTGCTGGAACTGGTTCGTTCACATTTACGTCATCGGAGGCAATTTCTTCTTCCACCCAAGCACTGCTATCGACATCTACTGGTTTCGATTTTGAAATCTCTCCATGCCAGTGCCATTCTGTATAGCCTTGTACAATCCCGTTGCACATGACATGACTTTTGATTTCCTCACCAGTGTTGACTTTCAAGTTGTTACCGCAATGCCTACATGGACAGTAGAACCTATCTGTAGGTTTTTTCCTATGTTCCTTGGCAAATCTAATAAACTGATCAAGACCAGATATAAACTCTGGGGTGCAACGATTACGAATGGACATCCATGATCTATCCATTCTATGATCAGAGAAAACAAGTATATATTAGGAAACAAGTATATATTAGGAAAAGATTAGGGTATACACTTACATCCTAAGTGTATAATGTGATGTCATTCTTATATATAATAAATGTGTACCACCTATCCCATCCTTGAACACCTAATCTCACTAGCAAGTGTATAATGTGTATTGGGTTTTCAAAAAAATTTCGGCAGCATTTCCCCGCTGTTCTCTAAGTACATATGTACTTAGAGAACAAACGGGGAAATGCTACCGAAATTTTCTCGAAAACCCAATACACATTATACACTTACATCCTAAGTGAGATTAGGTGTTCAAGAATAGTCCCAAACCGGGGAATATCCAAGATTTACTCCTAATGAGTCAATCTTGGACGGGTTTCTAGGCCAACAAACACATTTGATGTCATTCTTATATATAATAAATGTGTACCACCTATCCCATCCTTGAACACCTAATCTCACTAGTAAGTGTATAATGTGTATTGGGTTTTCAAGAAAATTTCGGCAGCATTTCCCCGTTGTTTTCTAAGTACATATGTACTTAGAGAACAAACGGGGAAATGCTACCGAAATTTTCTTGAAAACCCAATACACATTATACACTTACATCCTAAGTGAGATTCGGTGTTCAAGAACAGTCCCAAACCGGGGACTATCCAAGATTTACTCCTAATGAGTCAATCTTGGATTGGTTTCTAGGCCAAAAAATACATGTGTTGTCATTCTTATATATAATAAATGTCTATAACGTACAGGCAACATGGTTAATCCTAATCAACATAGCATTATTAAATAATAAATCAAGAAATAAATATACATCCTAAAGTGCCACAAATCATATAATAACATTAAACGCTACTCAAGTCCTAATCTAGAGTTTAGGTTTCCTTATTATCCTGTTATCATTAGGGTTATTCTTGAACCCCCAATTCCTAAGTTCATTGATTTAATGACATAAAAAGATCTAGTTCATATTATGTTTAGCCATGATTACAAAACTATCATGTTATGATATTAGGACCACTTAAAGAAGATTAGGCACATTAAGCAAGCAGAGTAGGGAGCCAATTTCGCGCAAGCAGATTAGGCAAGCAGATTAGATCGGCACATAAAGAACCAATTTCATGCCTGGGTAGTTCGGCAGGTACCTGGGCAAGTAGAGTAGGGTGAGGTCGAGCTGGTTGAGTACGTGGGCGGCGGCTGGCGAGCTCCAGAACCAGCGGCAGGGATTCCGACGAGCAGGGAGCGTCAGTGGTGGCAGGCAGGCAGGCGGCCAGGCGGCGGCAGGCAGGCAGCGGCCAGGCGGAGGAGAAGGAGAAGGGGGTGCGGTGGCGGAGGAGAAGGAGAAGGGGACACCGGATAAGGGGGCGCCGGAGTAGCAGTGGCGGCACGACGGTGCTGTCATGGAGAAGAAGGAGCAGAGAGTCGGGCGACAGCAGAGAAGAAATTGCTCGTAATGAAACAGAAGAAAAGGGAAGAGTCGGGCGATCGAGGGTTATGAAGTTCCCAAATAGCGTCGGTTGTTTACAACAACCGACGCCTAAACATCTTTAGCGTCGGTTGTTTGCAACAACCGACGTCCAATTGGACGATATTTTCATGAAAATGTTTGGCGGGAACCACCTTCAGCGTCGGTTATACAAGGATAACCGACGCTGAAAGTGACATTTTCCGCGCAAATTTTCATCGCACATAGGCGTCGGTTTTCTGGTATATAACCGACGCTGACAATGACACTATTTTTTTTATTGAAATATGGATTTCGCGGGCGACTTTAAGCGTCAGTTTTTTATAAACAACCGACGCTTAATACAAAGTGGTACCCGCGTCTGGCTGGTCTTCGAATATAGACGTCGGTTTGCTTAAACAACCGACGCCTTATATGTAGTAGTGTCCCTTTTTAGGTAGTCAACTATCTTTCCTTCAAAAATCTTCATGAAACCCTTAACATGAATAGGGTCTCTCAAGAAGTCATTTATATGAAAGGATTTTGTTTTTCTCTAAGAGACAAAGCCCTTGCATGGTACCTATCTCAAAAAGGAATCACCTCCTGGAAACAATTATCTGAAGCATTTGTGAACAAATTCTTTCCTATTGAGAAGACTCTCAGGTGCAAGTACAAAATCACTGGTTTTAAGAAAAAACCCTCTAAAAATGTGTATGATGCATGGGAGAGATATCAGGAATATCTACAATATTTCCCACATCATAGATATGATGAAGGTTTTCTCATAACCACATTTTATAAAGTTCTTACTTCCTCAAAAACAAATCCCTTACTATAGCAGTAGGAAGCAATTTCATGAATCATGGTGTCGAAACTACTAAGGAGATCATTAGCAATATAGATGCACTACAAGCATGTAGGGATTATGATAGAAATACTTTTTTCATGGAATTTGCAGTAGGAACTTATTAAAATTCGAGGTTACTTGAAAGTTTAAATAAAAAACTTGATCGAATGGTAACCGATGTCTGAAACTTGAAGGAAGCACACTCTAGATATAATGTTGAAGCAACAATAAAGTGTATTACTTGTGGTGACGGTGGTCACAAAATAGATCATTGTATTTACATTCATGAGTTAGAAGACACTTAGATGATTCCAATAGAAAATATGTCTTATGTAAACTATAAAAGACCCGACCACCTAGGATTCTCCTATGGTAATTCCTCAGATGTAGAAAACTCTTTTCAGATAAACAAATTCACATGTGGGGGACAAGCCGTAGGAAGAGGAACTCCCCCCCCCTAGATTTCCACAAAATATACATGTACAACTACAAGGCAGTTTAAATGGACAATCAAAGGGGAGCTTTTTCCAACAACATCAGAAATCCATAATCGAGTTATATTCCTCGACTAAAATATTGGGGGAATGCATGGTGAGAAATAGTAACTTGAAGACAAGCATGCAGATGCTGCTAAGGAATGTGAACATTCAAATTAGTGACCTGCAACAACATAACAAGATGATCGACCAATAACTATCATCCATTGTAGCATCTATTAGAGGACAAAATATGCAGTTCACTTCCAGAACCAAACAAAATCCAAAGAATGAAAGTGCCAAGATGGCAACACTTTGATCTGGAATCACTTCATCTATACCACAAATTGTAGTGTCAATCACTAAATAAAAGACCTAACAAAGGAGAAGTTCCTGTCATTAAGAAATCCTGAGGGATATCTAAGCCTATTCCATCCCTCAAACCATTTGAAATTCCCTCAGATGCACCTTTTCCCCATCGATTCATTAAGTATCAACTAGAGAAAAGATATAGCAAATTGTTGGATACCATTAAGAAAATACATTTGGACGTTCCATTATTAGACGTCATTGATGAAATGCCCACTTATGCCAAGTTTCTAAAAGATCTCATCATAAGAAAGAGAAATTTAGGAGAGATAGAAATAGTACACTTAGCAAGGATGGTGTCGACTTTTTTCCAATTTACTATACCAATAAAACAAAAGGACCCTGGAGATTTCACCAACCCCTTTCTCATAGGAGATACTTCACCAAGATATGGCCTAGCAGATTTGGGGGCTAGCATAAGCATCATGCCACATAGCTTGGCCATCAAATTGAGTCTAACAAACATTGCTCACTGGAATATGAGAAATTAGTTGGCCAACAACTCCTTTACAAATCATGTTGGTGTGGTAGAAGATGTCCATATCCAAATTGGAAATTTCTTTATCCCTTGTGATATGGTCATACTAAATGTACTTGAAGACCCTATGAGTCTGATGATCATTGGACAACCTTTTTTATCCATAGCTCATGAATTAATTGATGTTGCAGATGGGATAATCACCATAAAAAGTTGGTAATGATGCCATGAATTTCAATGTGCCTGATTACATGAAAGGCACGTCTCAATGGAGACAAGTTACTTTGCTGACTGCTATTGTTAGTTGTGTGCCAAAATTCAAGAACACAATGTAATTGTGGATCCATTAATGTGAGTGTTGATCAATCCCAAATCTAGGATTTTTAATCCTGAAGTTGAAGAAATCCTAGCTTACATAGAAGCCACTAAAGAAGAAGAAGCTAAAAAACAAGGCTCAATTGAAACAGCCAAGTATGTCTCCCTCCAGTGAGAACCAAAAGACATCTTTGCCCCAAGTCTTGTAACTGAGCTAAAACCCTTACCATAGGGTTTGAAATATGAGTTCCTCAATGATGAATAGAGGAATCTGGTGATAATTAATGCCTAGCTATCTTTAGACCAACAACAACAACTCCTAACCAAACTTAAGTTTCAAAGAAAATCCCTTGGGTAATGTATAGACGATATCAAGGGACTTAGCCCAGCAATTTGCATTAATAAAAACAACCTAGAAGAAAGTGCTAAAACTCATGTGCAAGTTCAAATAAAGTTAACAAAAAAGTTGTGAGTGGTAGTGCACAACAAAGTGATTAAACTTTGTGACGTTGTAATCATATATGCCATTAGCAAAAGCAACTGGGTTAGCCCAGTACATGCACCCAAAAAGGGGGGATGAAATTAGTTAAGGCAGAGACGGAAAGGAATTGTCTCTGGATTGGGATCTCCCTTTTTATCTCATGTGTGATGCTAGTGACTATGTTGTTGGAGAAATCCTAGGGCAAAAAGAAGGAAAAAAACACCATGTGATATACTATGTCAGCAAAACTTATGATGAGGCTCAAGTCAACTAAGCTACAATAGGAAAAGAAATGCTATCAATCATCTACGCCTTCAATAAGTTCATATCATATTTTTAGGTAAAGTGACAATCTACACTGACCATGGAGCAATCAAATATTTAATGCAGAAGAAGGACACTAAAACTCTCCTTATATGGGACCTTCTACTGCAAGAGTTTGATCATGAAATAATTGATAAAAAGAGATCTGAGAATGTGGTTTCCAACCATATTTCCTATATACATGTCAAAGAAGACAACCCTTTTCCCATTAATGAATATTATCAAGATGAATAAATATTGGTCATCCACATAGTGCATGAGATAACATCATGGTATACAGATTTTTGTAATTATCTTGCATGTCAGCAACTACCACCTGATATGACATATGATCAGAGGAAGAAATTCTTTTTGGACTTGAAAAATTACCATTGGGATAACCCACTTATGCTCATAAAGTTTGAAGACAATGTCTATCATTGGTGTGTCACTTACGATGAAGCCCAATATATTCTAAAGAAATGGCATGCCTCTCCTTATGGAGGATGTTTGGGCACTGAAAGTCTCCATTAAAGATATTAAACTCTAGTTTTTATTGGCCAACCATTTTCAAGGATTCTCAAGCCTATTTTAGGCAACGTGATGTATGCCAACGAATTGGGAACATCAGCAAGAGGAACAAAATGCCTCTAGCCAAATGGATTGAGGTTGGAATTTTCAACGTCTGGGGAATAGAAATTGTGGGACCTTTCCCATCCTCTTTTGAAAATAAATGCATACTAGTGGCAGTTGATTATGTTTCCAAATGGGTGGAAGCTAAATCATCACCCACTTATGACTCGAAGATAGTATTGTCCCTTTTCACAAAAATTATCTTCCTAAGATTTGTCATTCCTAGGACAGTCATAAGTGATGAAGGTTCATATTTCATAGAAAAATAGATTGAAGCATTTTTAAGAGATATGAGGTTTAACATAAAATATCTACCCCATACCATCCTCAAATTACAATCTAGGTTGAAGTTTCTAATAGATAGATCAAACAAATTCTAGATAAAACTGTGGGAAAATTTAAAAAAGATTGATCCTCGAAACTTGATAACACCCTTTTGGCATATCGAATTGTTTTAAAAACTCCAATCAGAACGACTTCATATAATTTCATATACGGTAAATCTTGCCATCTTCCTCTGGAGTTGGAACATAACACCTTTTGGGTAATCAAAACCCTCAGCATGGATTTGGATCTTGCAAAAGAGAAACACTTCCTTCAACTACATGAGTTTGAAGGACTCTGTCTACATGCTTATGAAAATACTAAGATTTATAAAGAACAGACCAAAATATGGCATGATATCACATAAGGTGAATGGATATTTCAAGGGAAACAAAGTCGTTGTATTCAATTCTTCTCTCCAACTCTTTCCTAGAAAGCTATGTTGTCATTGGTCTGGCCCTTTTATTGTTATCACCAACTATCCCTCTGAAATGATGGGTATTCATAGTGAGAAATCTGGGACTTTTTCCGTCAATGGACATCACCTAAAGTGTTACTATGAAGATGAAGTTTTCACTAGGACGGTGAATATAGAGCTTTCTGACGCTCTAATTGCAGAATAAATACATCTCAAGAGTCAAGATACATGGCCATAAACAAAACATTAATTAGGAGGCAACCCAACCATCTATCTTTTCTTTTGGTATCATTTAAATTATTTTCATCATTTTTGTTTTCTTAGATGGACTTCCCTTGTAAAATTTTCCATCACTCTGATGGATAGTTATTTTTCAAATGATGATTGGTTGATGATTCACTACTACAGAAATAGCGTTCAGTGTCGCTTTTCTGGGCGTCGGTTATTAAGGAAAACTGACGCCTATAATATCAGGCGTCGGTTATGTAGGAAAACCGACGTCTATATTCGAAGACCAACCAGACACGGGTACCGCTTTGTATTCAGCGTCGGCTGACTATAACCAACTAATGCCTAAAAGCGCCCGCGAAATCCAATTTTCGGACGAAAAAAATTTGGGCCACATACAGCGTCGGTGTTTTAACTATTAACCGACGCCTATTTAAAATGAAATTTTGCGTGAAAAGTTCGACTTTAGGTGTTGGTTATCCTTGAATAACCGACACTGATAATGGTTCCCGCCAAATAATTTAGGGAAAAAGTTTTCTATTTGGGCGTCGGTGTTTTACTATTAACTGACGCTAAAGCATAATAGGCATCGGTTGTGTAGATAACCGACGCCGTTGATCAACTTAATAGACCCGATACCCGACTCTTCCCCTTTTCTTCCTGTTTCATCGCGACTTCTCTTCTGTGCTGCTGCTCGCCGCCGTTCTCCCAAAATCACCCATCGTCGGTTGCTGCTGCTCGCCGCCGCTGCTCTGGTTCTCTTCTGCTCACTAGCGCCGCTGCCCGCCGCCCGCCGCTGCCTGCCGCCCGCCGCTGCTGCTTCTTCTCCTGGTGCTTCTCCGGCCGGCGCCTGCTGCTTCTCCGACCGTCAGTTGCTTCTGCCCGCCGCCCGCCCCCGGTCGTTTGTTGTTGTCGCTGCCACTGCTGCTCTAGCTCCTCCACACGCTGCTGCCGCCGGCGGTCCTCTCCACACTAGCTCGAGGTAGCGCTACCTCTCCTTCTCCCTAGCTATTTACCAACATGCAGCAAGCACGACCATGGCTGTGTTGGCCTACCACGGCCGTGCTGGACAGCACGACCGTGGTAACGGCCGTGGCTGTGTTGGCCTACCACGGCCGTGCTATCCAGCACGGCCGTGGTAGGCCAACACAGCCATGGCCGTGGTAGGCCAACACAGCCACGGCCGTGCTTGCTGTTGGTAAGGATATGAACAAATTTTCATGTAATGTTTTATGTAAATCCTAGGATATGAACAAATTTTTTGCTTGTATATATTTGTGCTTCTAATCCTAATGTTTGACTTAATTAAGTAAATTTTGATGCATGTTGAAATAAGATTTAAACTTGTAAATTCTAGCATCCTAATTTGATTTGATTAAACCTAACATTGATGAAACCCTAACATCAATTGTGATGAAACCCTAACATTAATTGTGATGAAACTCTAACATGTACATATCTATTATTGTGTTTGTTGGCCTAGAAACCCGTCCAAGATTGACTCATTAGGAGTAAATCTTGGATAGTCCCCGGTTTGGGACTGTTCTTGAACACCTAATCTCACTTAGGATGTAAGTGTATAATGTGTATTGGGTTTTCGAGAAAATTTTTGTAGCATTTCCCAGTTTGTTCTCTAAGTACATATGTACTTAGAGAATAGTGGGGAAATGCTGCCAAAATTTTCTTGAAAACCCAATACACATTATACACTTACTAGTGAGATTAGGCATTCAAGGATGGGATAGGTGGTACACATTTATTATATATAAGAATGACATCAAATGTGTTTGTTGGCCTAGAAACCCGTCCAAGATTGACTCATTAGGAGTAAATCTTGGATAGTCCCCGGTTTGGGACTGTTCTTGAACACCTAATCTCACTTAGGATGTAAGTGTATAATGTGTATTGGGTTTTCGAGAAAATTTCGGTAGCATTTCCCCGTTTGTTCTCTAAGTACATATGTACTTAGAGAACAGTGGGGAAATGCTGCCGAAATTTTCTTGAAAACCCAATACACATTATACACTTACTAGTGAGATTAGGTGTTCAAGGATGGGATAGGTGGTACACATTTATTATATATAAGAATGACATCAAATGTGTTTGTTGGCCTAGAAACCCGTCCAAGATTGACTAATTAGGAGTAAATCTTGGATAGTCCCCGGTTTGGCACTGTTCTTGAACACCTAATCTCACTTAGGATGTAAGTGTATAATGTGTATTGGGTTTTCGAGAAACTTTTCAGTAGCATTTCCCCGTTTGTTCTCTAAGTACATATGTACTTAGAGAACAATGGGGAAATGTTGCTGAAATTTTCTTGAAAACCCAATACACATTATACACTTACTAGTGAGATTAGGTGTTCAAGGATGGGATAGGTGGTACACATTTATTATATATAAGAATGACATGAAATGTGTTTGTTGGCCTAGAAACCCGTCCAAGATTTACTCATTAGGAGTAAATCTTGGATAGTCCCCGGTTTGGGACTGTTTTTGAACACCTAATCTCACTTAGGATGTAAGTGTATAATGTGTATTGGGTTTTCGAGAAAATTTCGGCAGCATTTCCCCGTTTGTTCTCTAAGTACATATGTACTTAGAGAACAGCGGGGAAATGCTGCCGAAATTTTCTTGAAAACCCAATACACATTATACACTTACTAGTGAGATTAGGTGTTCAAGGATGGGATAGGTGGTACACATTTATTATATATAAGAATGACATAAAATGTGTTTGTTGGCCTAGAAACCCGTCCAAGATTTACTCATTAGGAGTAAATCTTGGATAGTCCCCGGTTTGGGACTGTTCTTGAACACCTAATCTCACTTAGGATGTAAGTGTATAACGTGTATTGGGTTTTTGAGAAAATTTCGGTAGCATTTCCCCATTTGTTCTCTAAGTACATATGTACTTAGAGAATAGTGGGGAAATGCTGCCAAAATTTTCTTGAAAACCCAATACACATTATACACTTACTAGTGAGATTAGGCGTTCAAGGATGGGATAGGTGGTACACATTTATTATATATAAGAATGACATCACATTATACACTTAGGATGTAAGTGTATACCCTAATCTTTTCCTAATATATACTTGTTTTCTCTGATCATAGAATGGATAGATCATGGATGTCCATTCGTAATCGTTGCACCCCAGAGTTTATATCTGGTCTTGATCAGTTTATTAGATTTGCCGAGGAACATAGGAAAAAACCTACATATAGGTTCTACTGTCCATGTAGGCATTGTGGTAACAACTTGAAAGTCAACACTGGTGAGGAAATCAAAAGTCATGTCATGTGCAATGGGATTGTACAAGGCTATACAGAATGGCACTGGCATGGAGATATTTCAAAATCGAAACCAGTAGATGTCGATAGCAGTGCTTGGGTGGAAGAAGAAATTGCCTCCGATGACGTAAATGTGAACGAACCAGTTCCAGCAGACATCGTTGATGCGATGCTGGATAGTTGTAGGGTAGAGCACACCGATCCACCTCCTATCTTTAGAAACATTGTGCATGATGCTGAGATACCGTTATACATAGGCTGTGCTAAGTTTACGAAGCTTAGTGCTGTGTTGAGATTGTATAAGTTGAAAGCTAACAATAGATGGAGCGACAAAAGCTTCACTTCATTGTTGACTTTGTTGAAAGAAATGCTTCCTGAAGGAAACGAGCTGCCAATCTCAACATACCAGGTAAAGAAAATGTTGTGCCCAATGGGAATGGAGGCCAAGAAGATACACGCATGCCCGAATGATTGTGTATTATTTCAAAAGGACTATGTAGATTTGAAAGATTGTCCAAAATGTGGTGCGTCACGGTATAAATTGACGACTTCGGGGGAGTCTAAAACTGGTTCTCCTGCCAAGGTGTTGTGGTATCTACCTATAATATCACGGTTTCAACGCTTGTTTGCAAATCCGAAAGATGCGAAGAATTTGAGGTGGCATGCAGATGTTAAGAAAAATAATGATGAGATCCTACGACATGCGTCTGATTCCCCACAGTGGAAGAAGATTGATCTATTGTACCCTAAATTTGGTGAAGAAGATAGGAATCTAAGACTTGGGCTTTGTACAGATGGGATGAATCCGTACGGGACATTGAGCAGCCAACATAGCACTTGGCCAGTCATGCTTGTTATATACAATCTTCCTCCTTGGATGTGTATGAAAAATAAGTACGTTATGTTGTTGTTGTTGATATCGGGCCCTAAACAACCCGGAAATGATATCGATGTTTATCTTGAACCTTTGATTGATGACTTAAAGAAACTTTGGGCTGAAGGTGTGATGACCTATGATGCTTCAGCAAGAGAGACATTTCATTTGCACGCTATGTTGTTTTGCACTGTTAATGACTTTCCAGCATATGGGAATTTGTCTGGATATAGTGTCAAAGGAGCTCAAGCGTGTCCTATATGTGAAGAAAACACTGATTCAATAAGACTAAAACATGGCGGAAAGACTGTATATCTTGGTCATCGAAGGTTTCTTTCAAAATTCCATCCGTATCGTAGGAAGCGAAAAGCATTCAATGGATGGAATGATGAACGGAGTGCACCTAAACCTATACCAGGGGATGTTGTTTATGCAAGAGTAAAAGACATTGTCAATGAATTTGGTAAGAAATCACAATGTAGTATGGCCACACGGAGTGACAATTCTTCATTCAAGAAGAAGTCAATATTTTGGGATCTTCCTTATTGGAGTTCTTTGACAGTCAGGCATTGTATCGATGTAATGCACGTTGAGAAAAATGTCTGTGATAGCATCATTGGTACTCTGTTAAATATACCAGGTAAGACTAAAGATGGGATAAAATCCAGACTGGACCTACGTGAAATGGGAATAAGGTCAGAATTAACAGAATTACGTGAAATGGGTAATAAAAGAACATACTTACCTCCCGCTTGTTACATGTTTTCTAGAAAGGAGAAGAAAACTTTTTGTGAATGCTTGGTAAATGTTAAGGTGCCACATGGTTACTCATCCAACATCCGTAGATTGGTATCAATGAAAGATCTGAAGTTGATATGTCTTAAATCTCATGATTGTCACACTCTAATGCAACAAATATTGCCCGTGGCAATTCAATCTATATTGCTGAAGCATGTAAGGTTTGCAATTACCAGACTTTGTTTCTTTTTCAACAGTCTATGCAGCAAAGTTATTGACCCTGATACTCTCGATAATTTTCAAAGAGAAGTGGTTGTTACCCTATGTCAGCTTGAGATGTATTTCCCTCCTTCGTTCTTTGATATCATGGTACATCTTGTTGTCCACTTGACTAGGGAAGTGAAAATGTTGGGACCAGTTTTCTTGCATTGGATGTATCCCTTTGAACGATACATGAGCGTTTTTAAAGGTGATGTTCGAAACCGTTATCGGCCTAAAGGGAGTATTATTGAAGGTTATGTGGCGAGAGAGGTTATGAATTTTTGCAATGACTTTCTCAGTGGTAATGACACTCCTGATAATGACAAGAATATTGAGGAGGGCAAAGGAATTTTGGGATCACGGGTGAAAGTAATCATCCGTGAGCAGTTGGAACAAGCTCACTTGTATATTTTACACAATATGGACGAAGTGAGTGTTTATATCGAGGAACATACCAATTTCATAAAGAGACAACATCCTCAGGCAAGTTCAATGTGGCTTGCTAGAGAGCATAATAAGACTTTTACTAAGTGGTTTGAAGATAAAGTCTTACATCAACTATCTCAAACACCAAATGATATTACAGAAACTATCAAATGCCTCGCCTTTAAACCAAAAACGAATGTTATGTCTTATGAAGGGTTTGACATTAATGGATTCACATATTACACAAAGCGCCAAGATGATAAGAGTGTCGTCTAAAATAGTGGGGTCACTCTTCAAGCGTCGACTATGTACTTTGCAAGTGCAAAGGATAAGAGTCCACGTGAAGCTAAAATGTCATATTACGGTGTCATTGAAGACATTTGGGAGTTTGACTACATAGATTTCAAAATTCCGCTCTTTAAATGTAATTGGGTTGATAACACCAAAGGAGTTATAGTGGATGAATTGGGTTTCACTTTGGTGAACTTTGAAAAGATTGGCGAGAAGGGTGAACCATTCATATTGGCATCACAGGCGAAACAAATATTCTATATCGATGATCCTGCAAATGATAAATGGTCGGTTGTTCTTCATGGTAAAAGACAGTTCATTGAAGATCCTATAGATGAAGAAGAGTACTATGATAAGTATGATGACTCCAGTCCATTCTCAGTTGGGTTGCCAACTCCACAAAATATTGAAGCTAATGATGACTTATATGTGCGCGGAGATCACAATGAAGGATTGTTAATTGATAAAAGATCACAATTTTAGAGACATGTATGTTTATACAAATGCTAAATGTTTGCCTTTTTCTAGTTTATACAAATGTTAAATGTTTGCCTTTTTCTAGTTAATACAAATGCTAAATGTTTGCCTTTTTCTAGTTAATACAAATGCTAAATGTTTGCCTTTTTCTAGTTAATACAAATGCTAAATGTTTGCCTTTTTAATGACATTTTCAGATGGCTGACCATGATGAGCATGATGTCCATGATGAGCATGAAGTCCATGACGAGCATGGCGAGGATACCAATGTAAGTTCTAAAAACATATCCTGTATTTCTATAAAATTCATTATCTTCTAGTTATGGCATATATCCTATATTTCTATATTGGGCTAATTCAGTGTGTTTATATTTGTCAAATTTTAGGTTGATGATGCACATGTACCCACTGAAGCACTGGAGCAACTTGATGCGCAACACCAAACACTTAACAAGAAAAGGGGCATCACTCTGTTGAAGAAGTTAATAGCGCTAAGTGGAAGTGGATCCAAATTGGTTTTGGAGTTTGATAATGGAGGAAATGCAATTGGAGTGAACCGCAATAATTTTGTAAACTATCTTGGGTGTACCACTCGGAGCCATTGTGGTGTTAAGTATGATAATTGGCATAAAGTTCCTCAGGGGAAAAAATACTTTATATGGAAGGATTTATGCGTGAGTTATTATTATTTGCAATTCTATTTTGTAGATTACAAATTCTATTATTTGCAATTCTATTTTGGATACTAGTTAATAACATTTCTATTTTACAGAATCTGTTTGCATTGGATGAGAAGTTGCATCGTAAAAGTGTGATGCAACGCGCTGGAAAGATGCTTAGGAATTATAGGACAAATCTGAACAGAGAATACATAAAAGAGGGTGATAAGAAGAAGAAGTCATCCCTTGAACAATGGAACTTCTTGGACAAAGAAGATTGGGACAATTTTGTTGCTTCAAGAAAATCTGAAGAATTCAAGGTATTAGGCGTCACTCCCAATTTAATTAATATACATTGTATTCACCTATTCAAGATTAACATTTAGTGCTACTAACCAAATCATTAATGTGCATACTAACTAGGCCCTCAGTGACGCACAAAAATCAAGGCGTGCACTGAATGTGCATGACCACACTATGGGTCCAAAAGGCTATGCAAGCGTTTGCCAAAGACTACAGGCGGAGTCTGCAGCTACTCAGGAGTCTGCTCCTACTTTGGAGTCTGCCACACCCATGCCTCGCCATGATATCTGGATAGCTGGGAGGCAAAACAAGAAGGGTGAAATAAAGAAGCCCGTAACTGCTGAGGCGGCTGCGAAAATGGTAAAATACAACTCTTAGAGCAATCGTTTGAATATTGATTATTTGTGGTGTTAAATTACCAATTTCTGTTGATGGTGATTAGCGGGAGCTACACGAGCAGAGGAAACAAGGCATGTTCATCCCTCAGGGCACAAGGGATGAATTGACAGTTGCTCTGGGTAACCCAGAGCATCCTGGACGTGTTAGGGGTGCAGGCGCTGGTGTGGGCATCAAAGCATTCTTTGGGCCATCCCAGCGCAAACCCAGAGCGGGACTTTCTCAAGAAGAGGTAACCTATTCTTTTTTTAGAATGTTACTGCAAAAGGAAATTCAATAATAAGAAGCTAATGTTTCTTTTATCCATGTATAGGAGAATAAGAGAGTCGAGGATATAGTTGCTAAGAAGGTCAACGATGTAGTTGCTGAGAAGGTCAAGGAAGAATTGCTGCAGTGGCAGGCATCTCCGGCTTCCAATCAGCCTATGGCAACCCACTCTTCTCCTGATGCACAGACTGTGAGTAATCCTGGAGACCCATCGCCTAACACGTCTACTGTAAGTATTGTTTATGACATTGTAGCTAGTCTTTTCAAGATGATATGTTTTCAAGATGATATGTATATATGTATAACATTCTTTACATAAATTTGTAGGCATTGAAGCCATGCCGCTTAAGAATACAAGACTATGTTGTTGCAGAGGCGCAGGCTTACCCGTCCCTTCCTGGGGAAAGGTTTCACGGGACTCCAATGCCACAGGGCTACGTTCGTGTGGGCCCATTACGTGTGTTACCCGATTGGAGGGAAGCTACATTGCCATATCCCCACCCGGATATTGATACACTTGATGAGGCAGAAGGCGGGGTCATATTGTGGTCCAAAGCAGATGTCGTCTACACTACTAAAATTGTAAGATAAATTTACATTGATTTAGACTGTTAATGTGTATATATGATGTCAACTGATCTGAAATTATATATACAGGTTAAAAAGAAGACACCAGGAGCACCTAGGCCTCCACCTCCACTTCCCGCATTACCAACTTGGGTTCCAACTGACCTAACATACCCATTAGGTCCTGCTTGTAGGGGAATGGCATGTTGGCTACGGGCACATAATATACATTGCCCGATAATTGTTTCTTTAGATGCAGATTATGCAGGTCAATCATACGATAGCTCTTTATTTATACAAGATATTATTGAGCTGTTTATGTATGATTGGCTGAATACATCAATGATAGAGACATGGATAAGGTGAGATCTTGTTTATACATCCATATACCTTGTGTAAGATCTGGTGATCTGGTTTCTTATATATTAATGCATACGTAATACATGTTTTGCAGCTACTTAGTCGAAGATCACTGCAAACAATTTGCATTTGATCATGTGGGATTTTTTATTCCATCATTGATTAGTATGGTAGCTAAAGACCCTGATAGTGTTCAACAATACTGTATAGATGCTTTTAAAATTTTCGGTCAGCAAAACAAGAAGATAATAATAGCTTCATTCAATGTCAAGTAAGTTTACTTTATTTATAATTTGGACTTAAGAAAATTCCATTTTTATTGTGCATTTTGAGTTATTAATTGTTAACTTTTTACCTCTAGCGGTAGACATTGGGAGTTACTAGTTATTGTCCCCGGGACGTTCGCTGTTTATTATCTAGATCCCGCGGGAAGTACATTAAACACTAAAATTGGACACGTAATGAGAATGCCATTATTCTGGTGAGAAATATTTCATTTTTATATCTGTTAACATATGTTATTACATTACTATTTACTTATGTAATTTACTGTGTTATATTAACATGTAGGGGTTTAGATGCATTCAAAAAGGCTGGAGGAACGGTCCCAAGGAAAAAGAACCAGCCAATAAATTGGCAGAACGTACAAGTAAGTTCCCGACTCCAATGTATATATTATTGATGTGAATTGTGCTTAGTTGTATTATTTTGTATGTTTCAATTTATAGTGCGCTACACAAGACAATGGCTGGGCATGCACATACTATGTGATGTGATTTATGCAGATGATTATCAAACATGCCGCATTGGACATCGATACCATACATGAGGTATTATATATAGTCTCATTAGTTAGTATGAAATATATCAATCTTATTTTTATATTATTACTTATATATATACATCATTCTCTTTGCAGGTGTTTAAAACTGACACACTATAGGTAAACGCTTAAAAAATATACATGCTCCATATACGATGGAAGCATTAAATGAACTAAGAGAAGAATGGGCAAAAGCCATACAAGCAGTGGCAACTGTAAGATATAATTGGGATGTTGATAGAGATAATGAATGATACTTTGTAAATGAATATTTCTGAATGTTAATACATGTATTTGAATGTTTCTATGTGTGAATGTGAGAATTGAATTGATGTCTGAATGTATCTACTTGTGTGAAATTTTCCTTGGGACTTTTGCAGGTTTGTGGCCTGTTTGTAGGCTGATATCAATGGATGTCGTAAACTTGCAGTTCAGAAAACTGAACTGCAGGTTCTCATCCTGCTGACCAGCCACAGTAGGCCTGCAAACTGATATGAAAAAAAAAAGATATAGGTGTCGGTTATTTACAGAAAACCGTCAGCAAAGACCTACATCGTCGGTTATTGGATAAAAACTGATGCCTAATATTACAAACAACCCGACCGTGCAGGAAAGCACGGCCGTGGTGGAAAAGGCATCGCTTATTCATATAAAACCGACACCTATAGTACTAAACACGGCCGTGCAGGGAAGCACGGCCGTGTCGTCTTGAAGTATGGCGTCAGTTGTTTATAGAAAATTGATGCCAAAAGGGTTCGCGCCACAGAAAACAACGTCATCTAGGACACTTTTTGCGTCGGTTACCAATTAAACACCGACGCAGAATGTGTCCTAGATGATGCCGTTTTCTGTGGCGCGAACCCTTCTGGCGTCGGTTTTCTATAAACAACCGACGCCTCTAAGTTAAATAGGCGTCGGTTAAAAAACCGACACCGAAGTGTTAGACCTTTAGCGGCGCCCACATAGGCGTCGCTCGGAAACCGACGCCAAAGCGGGTTAAACAACCGACGCTAAAAGGCATTTCTATAGTAGTGATTCCTTCACATGAATCCATCGACCTAAATTCTGACCTACTTGTATCGATCTCATTAATTTTCTCTCCCATCGACCAAACAGATATTGATTAGTGCATTGATGGTTTTGTGTTTTAACCACATCAGTACCAACGTTTGATTTGTTGACTTGATGTCATCAATATTTTCAACGCTCTATATAGGTTTCGATGGGGTTTTTAACCTTAAGCCATCGATCTTTGATTGACGAACTTGACATTTATGAGATCCTCAATGGATTTGGATCATGGAACCATCAACCTAAATAAAATTCACCGCCTCTCAACCCCTTGCCAATATATAAGACATCGCAATAAAATCTTTTCTCTATGTATTGTCTACATGGAAGCCATGCCTTTTTCCTCAACGTCCATCAACCATCTTTCCAAACAATGCATGTCGACCTCCTGGTCGATAGCCTTAAGTGTGAGTCAACAACTTTACTACTTGAAACCCCCATCGATAGGTAACTCATCTCATTGACTGGGCCCCGTCTATGACCCTGTCAACCACTTCTCCTCTAATCCCTATTGACATGTTTTCTCTATTGTACTAACACTTCAATGAGTTGTTTTCTTTTCATTTCTTCTTTTTTGTTGTTGATGTATCCTCCCATCGACCCTTCTGGTCATCGACCAATTCCTTTCCCTCAAAGGTCAATGATCCCATTGACTGTGTTGAACGATCTACCCCTCTTCCTAGTCTCTATTATACTAATTTGTTCTTTGCCACTCTTATGGTTCATTGATGGCCCACAGAAAAATGCAGCAACCACAACTCGCCTTGCACCCAAATAAGGTAAGAACCACTTGCACCGTAAAACATCCACCTCTAAGGGTAGCAAGAGGATGTATGCCTCTGAGTCTAATATTGATGCCCCTCAAACCACTCCAGTTGAAGTCCCATACTCTAGGACTTTCTGGCCTCGCAAAAATGAACACTTAAAGGCATTTGAAGGAATGAAGCAGCTCACTTACAAGCCCACCCACTTTTCTTATAAGTCCACCCTCAAAGAAATTGGGATCTGGGCGCATGTGTCTGCATTTCTTACACACTGCAACCTAGATCACTATGCCTGGATAATCCTATAGCATTTGTGGAAGAGACTATGGAGTTCATGTATTCCATTCAGGTGGTCTTCATCAAACAAGTTGATGACCCTATAAGTGTAAATGGACAGCTGAAAATCTACATCAATAACATTGGCCACGTCCTTACTGAATTGATATTGAATCAAATATTTTGTTCCTCAGATGAAGAGACTACCAAGGCTTACACATGGTTGTTAGACAAAGAGGATTCTTGTTTCAATGCTTCTACCTACTGGGCTAAACTGATAGGCAAGTATCACTATAATTCTGGGGCTTCCAAGGCTTCTGTCGTGCACTCTAGGTTATAGAGAATCATGCACATAATAGTCGCCAATGTCCTATTCCTGAGGTTTAAGACTGGAAGTATTTATCATGAATAACTCTACATTCTGACTCTTATAATGGAAGGACGATTTGTCAACATTGGTCATTTGTTGATTGATATGTGGTTATCTATTTCTTCCTCTTCAACAAAAGAGTATTGCATGGGTGGTTTGATCAACCTCATCTATCAATCCTATGGACACCCGATTGCTCCCAAAAGTTTCAAATTGTTGCCTGGTGATAATCTCATCACCATTCAATACTTTACATCCTCTAGAATCATTGTCCTCCATGATGACAAAAGCCACTATTGCTTCTTGAGGACTAATATTTACATTCCTCTACCTGATCTTCACTAGTATAGGAATGGTCTATAGCATCGCTTTTTTTAAGCCTGTAGCGTCACTTTTTAACTGACTCCTAAGTGGTCGTCGCTATAGAATTTGACCTATAGGGTCAGTTTTTTTAACCAAAGAAAATCGACCCAATAGGTTGTAAAAAATGAGGAAGAAACTGTTGCCAAAGTTGTAAAGTCAATTATCAAGCTCAATCTGTAGACCTCTAGCATCAGTTTTCTTAAATAACCGACCTTAGAAGTTCACCCTAAGGTCGGTTATTTAAGAAAACTGATGCTACAGGTCTACAGATTGAGCTTGACAATATATAGACATGTAGCATCAGTTTTCTTAAAAAACCGACCATAGAGTGAACCTCTAAGGTCGGTTATTTAAGAAAATTGATGCTACAGGTCTTTAAATTGTAACCACACACGACCGTGCTACGCGGCACGGCCGTGCTACCATATCCCTACACGACTGTGCTACCAGAAGCCAACACGACCATGCTACACAGCACACCCATGCTACCAGAAGTCAACATGGATGTGCTAAGAGGCACGACCCGAATACCAGAAGCCAACACGGCCATGCTACACAACACGGACATTGCAATTTTTTTTAATTCTGTAGAAACAGAAATAGAACAGAAGAATAAGAAGAACCAGGATGTGGGAGAGGGGAGCATTGATGCTCAACCTTCACCATTCCAAACCACACATTAATAAAAAAAATGATTCATATATTTAGTTGAGTTATACATAATCACATCATAATTTACAAAATGATAGATTGCAAGTCTGAGATGATATTAAATGTCAGATAAAAAAAATATGAAAGAGTACTAAAACCACATACATAAATGGAGCTGACATATTCAATCCAATGTTATATTGACTTCATTTAGAAAAGCATCTGACCACTCTTCTTGGAATTCATTTAAGTCCTCAAGTGTGCAAGGCTGAGTTGTAAAGATATGTAATAGAAAATACACATGCTAATATTTTATAAAATGACTAAAATCACTTGAAAATTTATGATGTTATTCTTTATTACCTGATCTATAGTCTGAATGTCATATGATGCTTGTTTGACAATAGCTTGCATATATTTCATTACATAGTAGCCACAAGCCCAGTCATTATTTTGTATAGGACACTACAAATAACGAATTATACTTAATGTTAGTAAACTACTATAAATAGGAGTTGAGATAAGAATATCACATTTGACATATAAGAGTTGAAAATTAATACATATAAGACTAAGCAGTTGTCAAAGTAGCTACCTTGACATTTTTCAAAGTCAATGTCTTTAATTTTGTGGGTATTTGTCCTCCACCTTCACGAAAAGCCTTTATACCCCTATCAATTAAACGATAGTTGGTAAAATAGAAATTCTAAATAGAAATATCATGTTGAAGCATTAACTAAATTTATGCTTACTCCATAGTTGGCGATTTCAATTTGTGGCCCCTTGTTGTTATTCCCATTGTGTCAACATAATAAAGAACCATCAATTTTGGGACAACCACAAATAATTCTCAATGTCTAGCTCTGAGTAAGAATAAAACAAACATTAAAATAAAGAAATTTATTCATTGTTAAAATTATACTAAATAATAATACTTACTTGACGTTAAAAGGAATTAGGATAATTTCCTTCCCCACACTAGCAAAATATTTGAATGTAGTACAAAAGTATTCATTCACATCCTCAATGTGTGTCTCCACTTGACTAGTGATTGAAGGAACTAAGAATCCAACATTCCTTATATCAAAGTTTATCGTCTCGGTATATAAATGGATGTAAAATATTTGTAATCATTTCATATATTAAAAATGAGCTAAAAATGTATATTGGAGTTTTCTATATTGATGAATCCTTACCTTATCCATACTTCTAATATTGAAGTATTTAGTGAATCATACTGGAAAAAATATTGACAACATCAATTAGAGGTTGAAGTTAAACATCAATATCATTTCCAGGTTGCTTGGGACCTGATATCAATATTGACAACATCACATACTTATTTTTCATACACAACCAAAGAGGAAGATTGTATATAACAATCATAATAGGCCACGTGCTATGTTGGCTGCTTAATGTACCATAGGGATTCATTCCATCTGTATAGAGTCCAAGTCTTAAGTTTCTTGGTTCTTTACCAAATTGAGGGTATAATAAATCAATATTCTTCTATTTTGGTGAATCAGATGCATGTCGTAGGATGCCATCATCATTGGCCTTTAACTCCCCATGCCAAGACAAATTTTGTTCATCTTTTGTATTAGCAAATAAGCGTTGAAAATGTGGTATTATTGATAGATACTCACATATGTACCCAGAGAACAAATGAGGAAATACTACTAAAATATTCTTCAAAACTAAACATACATTATACAGTTACATCCTAAGTGAGATTAAATATCCAAAAATAGTCCCAAATCGGGGACTATCCAAAATTTACTCCTAATGAGTAAATTTTGAACGGGTTTCTAAGTTGATACATAAATGTATTATTGTCATAAATATATATTAAGTTAAACATCATGCATCGATGATCTCATCTATAAACCCTAAAGAGTCAATCTGAGACTACACAATGTCTACCCTCATATTTTTGGAATGTATATAATGATTACATATGTGATTGATAACAAAATGTAGATATCAAAGAATACATATTTTTATTATTGGTTGATTTACTAGTCAAATAAAATGGCACATTGGGAGAGTGAGAATATTATACCTCGCTTGTAGGCTGAAGAAGAAATATATGCAAGTCAACAACAAGTCAATAGCACTTGCAACAACACAAATGCATGATTCAATTATGTTATAATGTATTAATTAGGGGTCAATATATATCAATTTTAGAGGAGCAGTAAGAATTAACAAATGCAAAATTGACAAATTTTGAAGTTTCTGCAACTCAGCCAGCACGACTGTGCTACCTGGTCAGTTGCATGACAGTAAGAAGAAAATGGAGGAGTGAGGTGGCAGAGACAACCGTGCTACCTTGAGAAGAACAAGACAGTAGGGGAGCTTGTGCGGGAGAAGAACTAGAGAGAGAAGGTGTGTGACCCTTGCAATGCCATAGGCGTCGTCGTCGTTCAAGGAAGAAAGTGATTGGGCATCATCATCCAAAGTGAATGGTGCTGGAGATGGTGGTCGATCCAGAGGCATTAGTGTCGTCCAAAGAAGAAAATGGTGGTTGGGCATCGTCGTCCAAGAAGGGGTGCTGATTTGCCTCTCTTCGGGTGTGGTGATGGTTGGGAAGGTGACCTTGGAAGCGGCGGCAATTTGCTTCTCTTCAGGAACGGGAGCAGGAATGGGGAGACGAACAAAATGAACTGAAACACACTGAAACACGGCTCGACTTTGGTCTAACATCAGCTCGACCTCTAGGGTCGGTTATCTCAAAAAACTAACGCTATAGGTCGGGTCTGTAGGGTCGATTATTTGAAAAAACTGACTCTAGAGACTAAGTGGTGCCCAAAATTTTTGAGACCATCTATAAGGTCGAGTATTTGAAAAAACTGACCCTAGAGGTCAAGTTCTATAGGGTTGGTTATTTGAAAAACTGACCCTAGAGACTATGTGGTGCCTGGAATTTTTAAGAACATCTATAAGGTCAGGTATTTGAAAAAACTGACCCTAGAGGTTAGGGTCTATAGGGTCAGTTATTTGAAAAAACCGACCCTAGAGTTCTAAAGTGGTGCTTGTATTTTTTGTTGACCCTATAGCATCGGTTATTTGAAAAATCTGACCATATAGATTGAGGCGTGAAGCCAAAATCACGTGAATTTTTGCTGCGGGAAACCTGTAAGGTCGGTTTTTTTATAAAGCTGATGGAATAGTCTATTAGGTTAGTTATTCTAGTAAAAATGATGCTATGGGCAGCGACATTACTGGCCAAAAATGTAGTAGTGCTTGTAGACTATTACACGGAGATGCTACTATTCACAGAGGTAGAAATCATACAGCTAATCACCAAGTTTCATGTGTCAACTGCTACATCATCCTCCTAAGTCCACCCAATACCTATATGGCCAAATCTCCCAAAAAGTCTCTACCAAAAATTCCATAAGAAAGGGAACAAAAAGCAGCACTTGATGAGGGCTTTGAGATTTTACCATCACTGTCAAGACAAGCCCAACCTTCTACTACTCTAGTGGTTTCGGTGGATCATCCAAAGTTTGTTGCAAAGTCACCAACTCCATCTGCATGATGGGATCCTCCTCAGACCACAATGAAGATCCCACTGACATCCCAACTATTCCAACATCTCCTGTCCCGATAAGCAAAGCACCATCTCCACCTCGTTAGGAAGTACACGATGTTCTTGATAGTCCACATCGATGTTCCCACCATGCTATCTCACCTTCTACTTCTTGCATGCCACCTCTTTATGAGTGCCATTCTTCACCTTCCTTAGAAATGGAATACCCTGAACTTTGGGTGGCATTTTTGGTCGTGAAATTAACTCAATTTTTAGGGTAACTACTAAACACATGTCTTCTATTCCTAAGCTAATGAAAGATATGTAGGATGTGTCAAAATATGTCAATACCCTCCAAAAATAGCTGGGAGATCCAACTTCCCTCCTTAACAAGTAGTTGTACTTGAGTGTAACATCAATGCTTTGGATCATCTTCCTCATCTACTGCAAGAAATCATGGCTGCCCAACATCAAATTTTGAATCATTAGAAAACTAAAGAAGATGAATGACAACACAAATGGGAGTGACATGCACTTCGACGCTAATGTTGTCATGAGTTCCAAGCTCATTCTGTGTTCTAGGTTCATCCCCATCATCTCATTCTTCCCATGACAATTCATATGTTCCAAACACAAGAAGTGAGGAAGTCCACCACCATTTGTCCAGGTCCTTTAAAGAATCTATATTGCATGTTTCTAAGAATTTTTTTCTAAGAATGGCTTGAATAAACCTCTACCATCCTCCATTTCAGCCTCCATTAATTAGTTGCAATGATCACCTTTTCCTCCATGTGGAATCCCTTTTCCCCTCACAGAGCCTATGTGAGTCCATCCAAGGACATCCATGCTCACCCATCTAAAAACAAATTTCCTCTCACTCAGAGATCAGCTCCAAATTATTTTTAAGATGATTTAATGAAGAAGTTGCATGAGGCATTATTGAGTAATGACAGCCCTATTCGATCTCTTTGTAGTCACCATATCTCTGAGGAAGATATTTTTGTAGGATAATATACCACTTATTTGGACCTACACATAGATGTTGACAATCCTTCTGATGAGGAGCACACTTCCTCTAGAGAAGATAATGGTGATCCAGTAACCATTGTTTTGATGAAAATTCCAAAGTTACCAGACCCAATCTTCCATGAACAACCCCTACCACTTCCACTACAACTTCCTTCTAAGATGAGCGGGCTCAACTCTGATTGTTTGAATGGATGCCTATCCAGGACATCTTTGTCCTACAAGATGTTTTAGATGATCACCATGATAGAATTTAGATAATTTATAATGATGGTTCTATTTCTCTTTCTTTTGAAGATTTATGGGACATTTTTCACAGCCCTACAAAAGTTACAAAAAGAACATTCACAATGTCGGCATCTACTATCCTATAGGATGTAATGCCTAGTGATAAGGAGTGCCCCTACTTCAATGTAATGCCATCCCTCACTGACTGTATATTTAAGAACCGTCTAGACGCTCCTGATACTATGACACTTCTTGACAAACTCAAGCTACAACACACAAGAGTCATCCTCTTATCTTTTCACTTCATAAGTCTATGGATTTTATGTGTATCTGATCTAATTAAGCGTCAGATGACTCTGTTCAATCCTTGTGTGGCCGATCTTTAAAATTATGGACATATGCTTCTAGTATCCTACTGTGAAAATCTTCCTCACATTCCTATCTAGCTTTAATGAATCATTAGCCAAGTCCCTTATTACTTTTCTAACTGGATCAATTATGTGATTGAGCCAATTGTTCATCAGCAAAATTAGTAAAAGGGTGATAGTGCTTTTATTGTCATCTATGTCATGGAGGCACTCAATCGCTAGATTTTTGTCACCAATTTGGATCCATCCACATTTTCTTCTCTTTTTGTCCGATATGCCATGGAAGTTGTCCATGATCATCATTTCTTATATGACCCAAAGCTTATTGATAATTTGTGAGATCTTTACCCTTTGATTCCTCAGCCACTAAAAGAACCCTTTTGCACAGTTTTACAGTGAGAAATAGTATAAGCGGGTTAGATAATACCATCAATTGTCGTTATGAATCCATCAGTTACTATTACAACTATTACATGAGCTTGTAAAGCTATCGATATTTTGAAATTACTAGATGTACTTGAACCATTTCCCATTTATGGCCATGTGGCTTCTATTGAGCCCGGTTTTCAAAATTTTGATAGAATTTCCTAATGTGAACTTTTGTACACTCAGCTTTTAATGCTTATGAAGCATTTCTAGGATGGTATCAATTCTATTATTTTCAATTGAGATGATCTACTTCTGATGAGGGGTGATCTTCTTGAAACTCTTGAGCCTAACAATTATCTATCCCATGCCCTCACAGTTGCTTATCAATTTCTTCTCAGCCAAAATATTGATGATGTTTACATGTCTGGACTAGACCTTCAAGTTGACCTTTGTAAAGGAGCTGATTCTAGAGAAGAAGTGTTTCTCATTCGGTGTCTACAAACTTCATTCCAACGATATATTTTCTTACCCTTACTCCACAATAATGATTGGGCTTTACTTGTTATATTTACTTGTGAATGAGAAGTCATATTTTATAACAACTCTGATGCTACTTTTAGCATTGATGGCCCTAGATATTCTATTCTACTTCAAAGAAAGCATGAGCACATTGCTAATACTTGTTTCAAGGCAGTCATCCCTCTAACTCATCAACATGGCAATGGTTTTATGTCTCAGGAACCAAAGAAATGGAAACTTCCAAAGTGCTTCAACCACAGTCCACAACAACATCATCTCTCAAATGATTGTGGATTTTACATCTTACACTATATGTACATCGTTGGAATGCTACACGCTGCAGTCAAAGAAACTCATAATGGTAATTATCACTGTCTCTGTGGAAACTATGCCATGATGCTTCTCTGATCTGAATGGGCCACAGTAGACCTCTGATGAAAATCTCATGTGTTTACATTTATCCTTATTTTTCACACTCTGAGGATAATGTCTGTTCTAATTTTGGTGGGTGTAATCCCGTGAGATAGGTATCCATAGTATCAAACCAAACTTCATTCTCTTCCTGTATTTGTAATTTTTCCTAATTTTCTTATTTTCATCAAACTTTTTGACAACATTTTTGGACAAAGCCATGAAGATGCAAACAAAAAAATGCCCTCTCCAAATAATATAGTTTGTTTTCAAACTATACCTTTTTAAATCAACCAAATGATAACAATAATCAAGATGATTCTTTTCTTTATTGATGTTACTTTTGTTTTTCTCATAGCAAAATGTCACTTCTTGCTCTTTTTTGACTTTAACCTCTAGACATTATCAAAAGATTCTTACCAAAAATATTTAGTTCTTACCAAATCAATCATATCCCTTCAAAGGCATATTATCACAAAAAGAATAAAGAGCTACCTTGCTCCTCATTCCATCTTCTATTTTCATGGCAAATCCAAAAAAGAGTGAGAAGTGAAAAGAACCAGAAAGTTGTGCCGTAATTGTTGAATGCATATCCAATTGGTGTATTGTTGTGGTCATGAAAACATATATGTCACGTTTTTCAACTCTAAGACCAAAAATACACACTCTAATTCCTATGGTGTCCATTAAAGGTATGGTAATCCAAGGTAGTGACACTTAGGATGTGCAACCACTGCTCGAAAATCAACTGGTTTCGAATGCAGGGACCACTTGCCCATTTTACAGACATGTACCTGAATGACCCAAGAATAAGGAAGGGATACCCACATGCCTTTTTCCTACCTATTCCTTCCACTAACAACATTTTTATGAGAGTGAAAGCTACTTTGAAAAGTGAGATTTATGCCAGAGATAAGCTTATGAGATGAAACAAATAAGAAATAATCAAAGAAGGAATCTTTTTAAAAATGATGTTCTTGTTGAGTTAGATCATTTTATGGATAAAGTGAATGGTTTTGATAAGAGTTTGATCTAAAAACTAGCTTTGAGTATACAATAGAATCTACTTGTTTGGTTAGATTTACATAATGATTCCATTAGCTTGAAGACAAGCTAAATTCTAAGTTTGAGGGAGTTGATGACATCGGTTTTGATGCACATTTGATGGTCTTTTCATGAATAATGTCATTTGATTTAGTGTTTAAGATATCCAATTTTGTTCATTTTATACCCAAATTACTAATTACTCGATTTTAACTAAGTTTTGTTGTAACTTGAAGGAATTCAATGCAAAAACATCAAGATCGATGGCCTAACCATTGATACTAAAAAATGATCGACAAACTCCCACTAATCTTTGACCTACTAGGTCGACATTTCAACCTTTTTGTCAAATATCGATGGGCAGACCCATCTCTTACCGAAAACATTACTCATCGATGTTCACATCAAGAGATTCCCATTATTTTTAAACCACTGAACACAATAATCGACCATGACGTTGATAGGAATTTAATTGATGTTTACATTGATGGTTATGATGTCGACGTTATGTTGACTATCCCTCCTAACAACCTCACAAAGGTTGATGACTCTCAATATTTATGAAGACTTTTCGATCAATCAACGCATCAACCATCGAGATTGATAGCAGGTAAAGAAGAGTCCAAGCCACGTGGACCAATCCATGATCGACAAAGCACAAATCAAAACCTATAAATAGGCCCCCAAGGTGTCACTTCAGAGAATCTTGTATTTTAGATTCAATAAGCCAAAATATTGCCGCTGAGTTCAGAACCCAAGTCTAGATCCATCGACCGGTCTAATTTCATTAACCTAGTTGACCATCAATCTCTTCGCTTGGGGTTCAATCGAATTCCATCGATAGATCGGTAGATCTGCTTGTACCAAGATGGGATCATGGGGAAGAGCATAGTAATCAACCATTGACCATCGATTGTTGTCCATTGACCACTATGTTAGATCAAACCAAAAGGTGCGTAGAGTGTTGTAATGACCCCACCTCCCAGTAACCCCCAATTAAGGGAGACCAAGAGATCAGAGCCATTATCCCAATTAACAGGATCAAAGGTTCAACAAATAATCAATAACAATTATCAAATTCTACTAACTAAACTGAAAACTAGTATAAAATAAAACTTTGGAATGTAAATTCCTTTATTCAAGATAATTCCATTTGTTTTAGGATAAATTCAGAAAATCATAACTCTTAATCCATAACTCCTTTTCATCTCAAATTTTAAAAGAATGTCATTAATGATTTAATCTCCCATCATGTCAAAATTGGGATCATTATTCAAAGAAATCGTGCCCTTTTCCTTAGGTGCACGTTATTACTCTATTATGCATATTTCTCATATTTCTCTTTCTTATTTCCTTTTATTTTCTTGATTTTGCTTTCTTTTTCCATTAGAAAACATGTGAATACGAAATCTTTTCCAATTTGGATCTATTATCCATATATCCACATATTTCTTGTAATATTATCATTACTTATGAATAAATCATTATTTAATTAATCTTTCCTCTTTCTTGTTGCATTATCTTTGCAGCTTTGGAATTCTTGGAACCCAAGAGGCATGAAATCCTCATTTGGATTATTTTCTTTTGCCTTCTAGAGGTTTCTACATCTTTCTTTTCTCTATTTCTTATTAATAATGGAGTTTCTTCTGTCTTTTCCTTATTATTGGGCCCAATAGCCAATAAAGCCCACAAAACAATCAACAAGGTTATTTGTAAATGAAATCCATCTATTCAAAACAAATTATTTGTTCAAATATCTTTATTAGGAGAAATTACATTTCTCACCAAAAGAACCCAAAAATTGGGGTTGTAACAAGGGCCCTTGTATCGACTTCTTACATCGCTTTTCTTTATTGTGACTTACTCAAGCTTTAATTTGTTTCTTTTATGTGTCATGGGTGGCTAAATTCCATAACTTGGTCCATTCTTCTATTTATTACATTTGTTCTTACAATTTTATTTCTATGCTCTTGTTCTAATGTGTCACATGTTGATTAGATAACTTCTTGTGATGATTAATCTGGATTTATTCGAGAGAATGATTTCAAATAGATCTGGGGTATAGGTAGAGTTATTGCAAAAAAATTCATATGATTATTTTTTATTCTTTGGTTATCATCTTCAAAGGGAGAGTCCTTTGGATAAAAATTTACTCAGATCTCAAGAGAAGGAAGGATTGGATACCTTTTATGATTATTTGTAAAACATGTTAAGAATATATATAAATAGGAAGAGAAGGTTTTACATGGTTTTAATTGGGTCTTATTAGTGAAACCCAGTCCAAGTTTCCCTTTTTATCATTTCACAATTATTATTATTTCTTTTTTGTATTTCATAATCTAGATTTATAATTTTAATTAGATTAATTTGTACCTTGACCAGAGCAGTAAAATTCACTTCTTTGATTTCACTTAACTAAGCTAAGATATCCCATTTTTATTCTATTATTCTCCTTGTCCATGTGTTCTACCATGCATTACTACAATAGACTCTATATTGAGTTACAAATGCTGCTTATAGTCGTAAAATTTTTAAGTCTGATATCTTTGAATGGACAAATTGTGTTCACACTTTTGACCCATGAAAAAGACCGATCAATTGTTTAATATGATTTAGAAGTGCAACATACTGTAACACCCCGATTTTCATAACACGTGAGAGTAAGCTATGTTTTTTTTTCAACCAGGAGTGTCACAAACATGATAATCATTGCAATTAAAGGAAATGAAACACTTTGCATTGAGAAAAATGGATTCATACATAGTCCTTGATAAAAGGAAAACTATAACTCATCTAATGTACATTGGTAACAAGACTATGCATAAAAAGAGATGTCTAAACTCTGGACCGTCTCGGTAGATGGCACCACACTAGGCAAGCTTGAAAATCTCCTAGACCTTTACTTGTTCCCTTGATCCTCAGCTTCTCCAAATCCTGTGGACATCACGTCCCCAGCCATGCATTGGGAAAAATAGTCGTTAGAGTACGTGGTATGAATATTCTAAAATATACATTGTTAAAGAACTGAAATATTACAAAAGATTCTTGAACATTATAAATATGAAATGAACATTTAACTCTGATTAAATCTAGAAACATATTATCTCTCATTTCTTAAACTCTTATTTGTACTCTATCTTTCTGGAGACCTACAATATGGGTCTCATGGTCTACACCAAAGTGTCTGGGTCAAAAATATCTTATCTAAATTCCTCTCATCACACTCATGGATGAGATTACAAACATGCTCTACTCTTAAGTATCTTTTACTTACGATTTTTATCTGCTTATGGCCACCATTATACAATAAGTCCTCCTGAATTGGCATATCTACACCCTGAATTGGTACCAAGGTACCTATGAATTGGCACTACATGCCTCTAAATGACACCGAGGTGTCTCTGAATTGGCGTGGCTACGCCTTGAATTGGTGTCACAACACCTATGAATTGGAGTAAACACTCATCTGAATTGGCAACATATGCCTCTAAATCATCCCCGGACTAACTGAATGAGGACTTATCATATAATGTCTTATGTGAAGGTTTCAACTTAATTCTCTTAAGTCTAAACTTACTTAATTCTTAATCTGAACTGAAGTTGAATATTGATTGCTTTACTAAATTTTGAATCTGAACTTATCTTATATTAGAACTGAACACTGAAAATTGAACTTATCTGAAACTGATTACTTAGTACTAAGTAGGTACTGAATTCTAAATCTGAATCTAAATCTAAATCTTTTATTCTTAAGTGATAAACTTAATGTAGAACTGAATGTGAATATGGATCTCAATTACTTCATAATTGAGATTGGGTCTAAAACCCTTATCATGTATCTTTATTCCAAATCTGGCTACTCACACAATGAGTAGTCTAAGTCTGAATATAAATCTAATATCCATATTATCTGGATAATCCTTAATCTAATACTTCAATCTGATAGGAATAATGTAAATACTTTTAATACGAAATAAATGACAACTAAGCTTACATGCTTAGGGAAAGGATCTGAACTAAAAATAGAAATATGAAGTATGAGAGTTCTTAAGTATCAAATATCTACACTAATGTGATTTCTGAAAAGGTAACTCAATTTCTATAAAATCTCAATAAGTCTGATCTCAATACATTCATATGAACTTAAATCTTAAATCTTGAAGTAGAAACCATATAGAGTCTCAACATGCAACTTAATCATGACTTAATGTCTCATAATTTGGTATTATCATCATAAACTCATGTTACGATATATTCTAATCCCAATGGTACATTTATCTTGGAAATTGGGCCATGGTCTACCATGTGCAACCCCCATTTTCTCATATAATCACTTTTAAACACTAACCTTATTAAGGAATCTATTTCAATTCTTAATTATTAGCTCGCTACATATATAAGAAACCTTGATGACATGTTCCTACTTGAATTATTACCATACAATTATATTTATAAAAGAGGGGAATCTTAACACCATGTTCTACTTGAAATCTCAATACCTGATTGCATATATATAAGGGACACTAATAACATATTTGTACTTAAAATCCTAATATAATGTTATATCACATAACCATGGAAGGATGGCAGTCTTATTTTTATTTCATATTTTGTAGTCCTGAGTATCTATATGGAACATCTCTAAGGGATATGACCGAAATATATTTTCTTATCCTTCTTATGAACTTAGCTCATGATCTAGAATCAATCCATGAAACATCACTACTTAAGGTATTGAGCATATAAAATTCTACAATCATAAGCACATAAAATCTTCCTTACCTATTTAACTTAGAATGTAGGACATGAAGTTCTTATCTAAGAAGCATGTAAATGTACTAGGTTTGATAAACATAAATACTCATGGGCATGAACCACTTACATGTGTCATAGAGTATAAAATCGTCATCTTGGATTCCTCTAGTCGGGTCTAAATCCTATAAAACTTGTGGTGTAACACTCCCTTGAAGTTCAATGATGAGTTTCACACCTATCACATTGATTTAACAAATATAAACATATATGCACATAATCCACTTATCTAACCTTTTCTCAAATTAAATTACCTTATCTATATCATTTGAGAGTCTTGAGCCTCCTTAAACATGTTCTTCATATCTCGACCTTTCCAACGAGCCCTTAAACACCTTAGTCTGATAACTAGATCAACTTCTATGAATTCCTAAAGCTTCTTAATAATATAAATCTAATCATTATTATTACCTTATTTTCCTGTACCTTTCGGGTTAATCAGGCCTCATGACGCGGCGGCCCAACAAGGAGGGACTCACCCTCTTCGCTCGTAGGGGTGCGATTCAGGGGTCGTGCCTCCCCTGTTCCTCCACAGAAACAAGGCACTGCCACCTGCTGTTTCATCTCCATTGATGCTGACCACATGCGATTGATCCAGCGACCCTAGATGAGCTATGTCGCCGTTGATCCCTTGACAATGAGGCATATACGACCAGGGGACCTAGGCGCGACCCAACAGGATCTGACCCGCACGGTTGATAGGGAGCTCATCTCCCCTGTTTATCGCGGCAAGAACAGGGCAGCCGCCCAGGTGGGTTGGTGACACACCTTCTACCTGGACGTTAGAGATTACTTGAAGGATGGACCTTCACCTTGATGCGGCCTCGCCCCCTCTTGTACTAGCCGCTGTACTAGCACCAACATGCCCTCTCAGTGGTTTGATCTTCCTGAAGTCACCACAACACAGTTCCATGTGTCGCCATCCACTTCTTCCTCATTTCTACCTTCTCAGCCTTTTCATAAGCCAAACCCTAATCCATTTTTTTATCATTGTTGTTCTGTGATATGAGGTTTTATATCCCCTATAATATCATGATCTGGTCTTGATACCATCCCCTTAGTTTGGACACATTATTCTAAAAGAACAGGGAATGTGATATCCATTTTATTAAACGTGCGCTCATCAAGTGAACTCGCTTGTTCTCAAATGAACCAAGCTATGAACCAACGGTTCAATGTCCAAATCCTTGGTTCAAAACCTAAAAGACTCAACACACTATGTTCCTTCATGTTTCTCTTATACTTTCAATGGGCTACCTTTAATATTGATTGGTCTAAAAACTGACCAACAACTCATATATACATTACCTTCTTTTAGAAAAATCTTCATGACTTAAATCAATTCCTAGACTATTCTAGTATAGTATATGTGATTTATTTGTCTCTTGACCTATAACAACAAATTGAATCCCCAATATTGTGCCACCACTTATAGTGAGAACATCCAATCAGTCCTAAATTTCATCACTACATACATTTGAGAGACTAATTTAGAAAAAGCATAAGGTACTCTTAGGTATGTTATGTAATCCATTGATAATTAGAATATCCTCAAACTCTAGAAAAAACTTATTATCATCATATAAATCAACCTTTACTTTCCTTATGATCTTTCTAGCATCCCATGAAGATCAAATCACTAAAAAGTCCTTGGGTTCTAGATACGCATAATTGGACTCTAATACACGATAAAATATGTAAACTTGACTCACTTGTCTTCATCTCACATAACTAGTTTTTTTTCTTAGTAGTACTTTCATCCACAATGATACTTAATAAAAAGAAATTAGGGTGTGACAATACTACCCACCTTATTGGGAATTTCATCCTCGAAATTCAATTATTCTACCCACCTTAGTGTTCTTCTTACTTCTTCATTCACTAATAGTTAACATATTAAAGTACCCTTATGTCCAGAATTCTGCATAAAAAGGGATATGTGACATTTACATTTCATAAAACATTTATATGAGCATTATCTACTACCTTAGTCTACTGCTCAACTCATACTTAAGGTATATGAAACTAAACTTGGCACTATACTTAGGCATCTAACTCAACCTTGTCATACTTTCTAACATTAGGTGTAGAAGACAGACTAATCTTAAGTTCCTTAGGTAACTCCTACATTCCTAGATATGTGGTGATTAGGCACATACCCAGAGATGTGGGATCCTGATATGCTATCTCTCACTAATTCACTAATACATGTGTCCCATGCCACATGGACTAGTTAGAAAGTAGAGATGCATAAAAGTCTAGTGCTTATGACATTCCTTTTCAATTCTCAATTGGCTGGCCATAACCATTGAGAATGGAGAAGCAACCTCATTAGCTAGGGTTAGGTTGAAATATGAGACCTAGAATAGGCAAACATCTATCTCTGACATCTCTATTTCTTCTAAGGTGAAAACTCTTAGTCATTCTAGGTCATTGTATCATTCTATGGGAATCTATCCCTAAACCCTAATCTCTCATCTTCATCCTAGGGTGACTATGAGAATCATCTTTGCCTAGTGGCCATTCACCAAGTTGCTCTAATACCATATTGTAACACCCCAGTTTTCATAACACGTGAGAGGAAGCTATATTTTTTTTTCTTTCAACGGGGAGTGTCACAAACATGATAATCATTGCAATTAAAGAAAATGAAACACTTTGCATTGAGAAAAATTGATTCATGCATAGTCCTTGATAAAAGGAAAACTATAACTCATCTAATGTACATTGGTAACAAGACTATGCATAAAAAGAGATGCCTAAACTCTAGACCGTCTCGATAGATGGCACCCCACTAGGCAAGCTTGAAAATCTCCTAGACCTTTACTTGTTCCCTTGATCCTCAGCTGCTCCAAATCTTGCGGACATCACGTTTCCAGCCATACATTGGGAAAAATAGTTGTTAGAGTAAGTGGCATGAATATTCTAAAATATACATTGTTAAAGAACTGAAATATTACAAAATATTCTTGAACATTATAAATATGAAACAAACATTTAACTCTGATTAAATCTAGAAACATATTATTTCTCATTTCTTAAACTCTTATTTTTACTCTATCTTTCTGGAGACCTATACTATGGGTCTCATGTTCTACACCAAAGTGTCTGGATCATAAATATCTTATTTGAATTCCTCTCATCACACTCATGGATGAGATTACATACATGCTCTACTCTTAATTATCTTTTACTTACGATTTTTATCTACTTGTGGCCACCATTATACAATAAGTCCTCCTGAATTGGCAAATCTACGCCCTGAATTGGTACCAAGGTACCTCTGAATTGGCACTACATACATCTGAATGACACTAAGGTGTCTCTGAATTGGCGTGGCTACGCTCTGAATTGGTGTCGCAACACCTATGAATTGGAGTAAACACTCCTCTGAATTGGCAACAGATGCCTCTGAATCATCCCGGGACTAACTGAATGAGGACTTATCATATAATGTCTTATGTGAAGGTTTCAAATTAATTCTCTTAAGTCTAAACTTACTTAATTCTTAATCTGAACTGAAGCTGAATATTGATTACTTTACTAAGTTCTGAATATGAACTTATCTTATATTAGAACTGAACACTAAAAACTGAACTTATCTAAAACTGATTGCTTAGTACTAAGCAGGTACTGAATTCTAAATCTGAATCTGAATCTGAATCTTTTATTCTTAAGTGATAAACTTAATCTCGAACTGAATGTGAATATGGATCTCAATTACTTCATAATTGAGATTGGGTCTAAAACCCTTATCATGTATCTTTATTCAAAATCTGGCTACTCACACAATGAGTAGTCTAAGTCTGAATATAAATATAATATCCATATTATCTAGATAATCATTAATCTAATACTTCAATCTGATAGGAATAATGTAGTTACTTTTAATACTAAATAAATGACAACTAAGCTTACAATTTTAGGGAAAGTATCTGAACTAAAAATAGAAATATGAAGTATGAGAGTTCTTAAGTATCAAATATCTACACTAATGTGATTTCTGACAAGGTAAATCAATTTCTATAAAATCTCAGTAAGTCTGATCTCAATACATTCATATGAACTTAAATCTTAAATCTTGAAGTAGAAATCATATAGAGTCTCAACGTGCAACTTAATCATGACTTAATGTCTCATAATTTGGTATTATCATCATAAACTCATGTTACGATATATTCTAATCCCAATGGCACATTTATCTTGGAAATTGGGCCATGGTCTACCATGTGCAACCCCCATTTTCTCATATAATACTTCACTTTTAAACACTAACCTTATTAAGGAATCTATTTCACTTCTTAATTATTAGCTCGCTACATATATAAGAAACTTTGATGACATGTTCCTACTTGAATTCTTACCACACAATTATATCTATAAAAGAGGGGAATCTTAACACCATGTTCTGCTTGAAATCTCAATACCTGATTGCATATATATAAGGGACACTAATAACATATTTGTCCTTAAAATCCTAATACATTTTTATATCACATAACCATGGAAGGATGGTCGTCTTATTTTTATTTCATATTTCATAGTCATGAGTATCCATATGAAACATCTCTAAGGGATATGACCGAAATATATTTTCTTATCCTTCTTATGAACTTAGCTCATGATCTAGAATCAATCCATGAAACATCACTACTTAAGGTATTGAGCATATAAAATTCTACAATCATAAGCACATAAAATCTTCCTTACCTATTTAACTTAGCATGTAGGACATGAAGGTCTTATCTAAGAAGCATGTAAATGTGCTAGGTTTGATAAACATAAATACTTATGGGCATGAACCACTTACCTGTGTCATAGAGTATAAAATCTTCTTCTTGGATTCCTCTAGTCGGGTCTAAATCCTATAAAACTTGTGGTGTGACACTCCCTTGAAGTTCAATGATGAGTTTCACACCTATCACGTTGATTTAACAAATATCAACATATATGCACATAATCCACTTATCTAACCTTTTCTCAAATTAAATTACCTTATATATATCAATTGAGAGTCTGGAGCCTCCTTAAACATGTTCTTCATATCTCAACCTTTCCAACGAGCCCTTAAACACCTTAGTCTGACAACTAGATCAACCTCTGTGAATTCCTAAAGCTTCTTAATAATATAAACTGGACCATTCTTATTACCTTATTTTCCTATGCCTTTCGGCTTAATCGGGCCTCATGAAGCGGCGGCCCAGTAAGGAGGGACTCACCCTCTTCGCTCGCAGGGGCACGATTCAGGGGTCGCTCCTCCCCTGTTCCTCCACAGAAACTAGGCGCCGCCACCTGCTATGTCATCTCCATTGATGTTGACCGCATGAGACCGATCCAGTGACCCTAGATGAGCTATGTTGTCATTGATCCCTTGAAAATGAGACATATACGACCAGGGGACCTGGGCGTGACCCAACAGGATCTGACTTGCACGGCTGACAGGGAGCTCATCTCCCCTGTTTCTCGTGGCAAGAACAGGGCAGCCGCCCAGGTGGGTTGGTGACACACCTTCTGCCTGGACATCAGAGATTACTCGAAGGATGGACCTTCGCCTCGATGCGGCCTCGCCCCCTCTTGTCCTGGCCACTGTGCTAGCACCAACAGGCCCTATCAGTGGTTTGATCTTCCCGAAGCCACCACAACACTGTTCCATGTGCCGCCATACACTTCTTCCTCATGTCTACCTTCTCAACCTTTTCATAAGCCAAACCCTAATCCATTTTTTATCACTGTTGTTCTATGATACGAGGTTCTATACCCCCTATAATATCATGATCTGGTCATGATAATGTCCCCTCTGTTTGGACACATTGTTCTAAAAGAATAGGGAATGCGATATCCCTTTTATTAAACTTGCGCCCATCAAGTGAACCCGCATGTTCTCAAATGAACCAAGCTATGAACCAATTATTCAATGTCCAAATCCTTGGTTCAAAGCCTAAAAGACTCAACACACTATGTTCCTTTGTGTTTCTCTTATACTTTCTATGGGCTACCCTTTAATATTGATTGGTCCAAAAATTGACCAACAACTCATATATACATTACCTTCTTTTAGAAAAATCTTCATGACTTAAATCAATTCCTAGACTATTCTAGTATAGTATATGTGATTTATTTGTCTTCTAACCTATAACAACAAATTGAATCACCAATATTGTGTCACCACTTATAATGAGAACATCCAATCAGTCCTAAATTTCATCACTACATACATTTGAGAGACTAATTCAGAAAAAGCATAAGGTACTCTTAGGTATGTTATGTAATCCATTGATAATTAGAATATCCTCAAACTCTAGAAAAACCTTATTATCATCATATAAATCAACCTTAACTTTCCTTATGATCTTTCTAGCATCCCATGAAGATCAAATCACTAAAAAGTCCTTGGGTTCTAGATACGCATAATTGGACTCTAATACATGATAAAATATGTAAACTTGACTCACTTGTCTTCATCTCACATAACTAGTTTTTTTTCTTAGTAGTACTTTCATCCACAATGATACTTAACAAAAAAAATTAGGGTGTGACACATACCCTAAAGATGTGTGTCAAATGTCAAGGTCCAAACCCTAGATCTAACACTACTACAGAAATAGCTTATAACGTCACATTTAGAGACGTCGGTTGTATCAAAAAAACCGACGCCTAAACCCTACAACGTCAGCTGAAAACATAAACTGACATCTATATGTGAAGACCGTCCAGACAAGGATATCACTTTTTATTTAGCGTCGGTTGCTCAATAAGAAACTGATGCCTAAAATCACCTGCCAAATCCAATTTTTCCAATGCAAAAAAATTACCTCCAAAATTTCACATACGGTGTCGGTTGTTTTCCAAATAACCAACGACTAAAGATTTTTTGTGAGACAGAAATCAGCCCCATTTTTGTCATCAGTTTGCTTACAATAACCGACATCAATGTGTTTTCGTGCACTGTCCCCGCAAAAAAATTTACCCCCCTTTGGCGTCGATTTTTTATGGCAACCGACAACTATTGAACTTAGGTGTCGGTTTCTAAAACAACTGACGACGATGGTAAACATAATTGCACCCGCGAAATAGACTCTTCCCCATTCTCTGTTTCATCATGATTTCACCAGCATCGCTAGGTCTTTTGCGATTCTACTCATCTTCCGCCGCCGACGCCTTTCGCCGTCTGCTAGGTTACTATCGTCTGCCACTATCGCAAGGAGCTTGGTCGACCTGCCGCTCATCTACCACTGTCTACTGCCACCTGCTCATGTGCTAAACGTCGTCGCCTTCTCATGTGCTCAACGTCGTCGCCACCTGCTTGTGTGCTCAACACCGCCGGACTAATTCCCCTACTATTATAGGTAAGGAAATCATGAATGAGAACTAGAATGAGAGATGATAAGGCTCGTTGGTGAAACCGGATATTATCAGGTTGCCTTCTATGTGCAGGCAGCTGCGAGCAGGAGGAGGATCGCTCGACACGTCAACCTAATTACAATTTGTAGGAGTTGGCTAAATTCCAAGTAAGGTCCAAAATTGTGAATGTATGTGAAGGATATATCGATAAGTTGTTCATAATTTACTGCAAGAAGTACATGATTGATATATGGTTTTTTTTCATATCTTCAAAATTTTGCAACAATATCAGGTTTGTAACTTTATATACTTGCTATCAATTTAAACTCTGAAGATGATGCTCATGTTGCTACTGTGAGTTTCCCATTTTTTTATGTGACGATGTCAATCATATATGTTTTTTGGTCGGTCAATCATATATGTTAGGAACATACAAAAATTAAGTTTTGGTAGGTAAGTTATATGAAATGAGACTTATTTTCAGATTTTGTGTCATGAAAATACGAAAAAAAAATCAAAGAAGATATGTTAGTTTGAAATTTTAAAATAAATGATGAATGATAGGATACCTACATTTGTGTGTAATGATTATCTTGATGATGAACATGCATGTACATTGGGGATGTTGAAATCAATGTTATAGAATATGATACCTAGACTAGGGTATGATTAAGATTACAAGATATTTCTATTGTAAATCCACCTAGGATATGAACAAATCTTGTGCTTGCATATATTTGTGCTTCTAATCCTCATGCTTGACCTAATTCAGTAAATTTTGATGCATGTTGAAATAAGATTCAAACTTGTCCATTCTAGCATCCTAATTTGATTTGATTATGTGTTGTGAACCTTGAAACATGCGTGTTAAAGATACATTGATGTTGAATCTCAAACTTAACTCACATGTGGGTCTTCTATTTCTAAAATGATTATGTGAACTCCTAAATCAGTAACATATATTATTCTTTGTGCACCCAAATACCTTGTGAATCATGTATGCGCCCTAAAGTGATTAAATGCCTAAGTCTTGACTTGAAATATGACTTGAAAACCCAATACACATTATACACTTACTAGTGAGATTAGGTGTTCAAGAATGGGATAGGTGGTACACAGATAGTAGGTATAAGAATGACAACATACATGTATTTGTTGGAAGTTGCACGAGTAGAGGAAGGAAGGCAAGTTCATCCCTGAGGGCACAAGGGATGATTTGACAGTTACTCTAGGTAACCCAAAGCATCCTGCATGTGTTAGGGGTGCAGGCGCTGGCATGGGCATCAAAGCATTCTTTGGGCCATCCCAGCGTAAACCTATCCCAAAAGCGGGAATTTCACAAGATGAGGTAACCTATTTTTTTTTTAGAATGTTATTGCGAAAGAGAATTCAATAATCAGAAGCTAGCGTTTCTTTTATCCATGTATAGGTTGATCAGTTAATTGATAGGAGAATCCAAGAAGCAATGGTGAAGTGGCAGGTGTCTCAGACTGCCACTCAGACAGTACATGTGGCGGGCCGCTCTTCTTCTACTGTAGAGTTTGGGAGTAATCATGTAGACCCACCAGCTTGCACACCTGTTGTAAGTATTTTTATGACATAGTATCTGGTCTTTTCAAGATGATATGTTTATATATATATGTATATAACATTCTTTGCATAAATTTGTAGGGGTTGAAGCCATGACGTCTAAAAAGTCAAGAATATATCATTGTAGAGGCACAAGCTTACCCCGCCCTTCCAGGGGACATGTTTTATGGGACTCCAGTACCATCTGGTGCGGTTTGTATGAGCCTGATACATGTACTCCCCAATTGGAGGGATCTTCCATTTCCATATGCCCACCCAGATTCTGAAATGCTTGGTGAGGCAGAAGGCAGAGTGATAATGTGGCCCAAAGAAGATGTCATCTATACTAATATTGTATGGTAAATTTACATTACATTAATTTGTTAGTGTGTATATAGTCAATTGATCTGAAATTATATATACAAGTCAAAAGGAAGACACCTACTACATCTCGCCTCCACCTCCACCTCCTGAAGTACCAAGTTGGCTTCCAAGGGACCTACACACCTCATTAGGTCCTAATTGTAGGGGTATGGCAGTATGGATAAGCGAGCATAATCCAAATTTCTCTATAAATGTTTCTATTTCGGAGGATGCTGCAGGTCAATCATACGATAACAAGCTATTTATATAAGATATTTTGGAGTTGTTTCGTTATGATTGGTTGAATACATCTATGATAGAGCTATGGATATGGTGATATCTTGTTTATACATCCATATACCTTATTTTATATATGGTGATCTGGTTTCTTATATATTAATGCATACGTAATACATGTTTTGCAGCCACTTATACATGATATGTACATATTTTTCATTTTCCCATGTGGGATTTTTGGTTCCATCTTTGTTTAGTCTTGTAGATAAATACCCTTCTTTAGTTACTTCATACTGATGTGTTGCTTTTAAATATTTTGGTAAAAAAAATAAGATGGTGATAATAGCTCCATTCAATGTCAAGTAAGTTTACTTTGCTTATAATTTGGGCTTAAGAAAATTACATTTTTATTGTGGATTTTGAGTTATTAATTTTTAACTTTCTTACCTGTAGTGGTAGGCATTGGGAGTTACTAGTTATTGTCCCCAAGACGTTCACTGTTTATTATCTAGATCCTACGGGGAAGGAATTGAATACATTATATGGACACACAATGAAAAGGCCATTATTCCCGTGAGAAATATTTCATATTTTTATATATGTTAACATTTGTTATTACATTACTATTTAATTATGCAATTTAATGTGTTACATTAACATGTAGGGCTTTACATGAGTTCAAAAAATCTAGAGGAAAGGTCCCCAAGAAAAATAATCAGCCACTAATTTGGGAGAATGTGAAAGTAATTTCCCGACTCCAATGTATATATTATTTATGTATGTTTCAATTTATAATGTGCTACACAAGACAACGGTTGGGCATGTGCATACTATGTGATGTGATTTATGGACCTAATCATCAAACATGTCACAATGGAAATCGATAATATACATCAGGTATTATATATAGTCTCATTAGATAATATGAAATATATCAATCTTATTATATATTATTAATTATATATATACGTCATTCTCTTTGCAGGTGTTTAAAATTGACTTCACTACATGTGGAAAGTTATTAGATGCACATACATTCTATACGAGGGAAGACTCAAATGATGTAAGAGAACAATGGGCAAAAGCCCTACAAGTAGTGGGAATTTTTAAATATGATTGGGATATTGATGGTGATAATGACGTGATGAACAAAGAATGATATTTCTAAACTTTGTTCTCATAATTATTTTTGTGTGAATGTGAATGAATTTTTCTGAATTGTCATATGTGTGAATGTGAAGATGATCAATACATGAATGTTTCTACATGTGTCTGAATGTGAAAAGAGATGAAATGAATGGAACTGCAGGTTGCTAAATGTGTGTGAAAATGGAGGAAATTTGAAATGGAACTACTGGTTTCTACATGTGTGTGATGAAAAATAATATGAATTAAATGTGCTTATACATGTGTGTGAATCACATGATCCATATATAATATTGTCCATCTTGTTAATTTTTTAGGTTTGTGGCCTGTTGTTGGATGATATCAATGGATGTTGTAAATCTGTAGTTCAGAACTGAACTGTAGGTTCTGCATCCTACTGATCATCCATACAACAAGCCTGCAAACTGATAAGAAAAAAAAATCAGAACATAGGTGTCAGTTATTAATATAAAACCGACAACAAAGACATACAATGTCAGTTATTAACAAAAAACCGACGTCTATGCGGATATAGTGTCGGTTATATATACAAACTGACACTGATGGTGCCCTTGTTGGTGCATTTTATTGGTGGCGAGAAGGGTTATGATGTCAGTTTTTGTGAAACGACGATGTCTTTGACATGGATATAGTGTCGGTTTTATTAAGTAACCAATGCCTATAGTGCCCTTACTAGCGCGTTTTGGTGGCAGGAAGGGTTATGGCGTCGGTGTTAAAACTTACGCTGAAGGTTTTGACTTTTAGCGGCTCCTACTTGGGTGTCGCTTTGAAACTGACACCAAAGGCTTTAAATAACCGACACTAAAGGTTGGTTGTGTACTAGTGCAATCAGGGTTCTTCTTCACCTAATATTCCATTATATATAAATAATTCATTGTTGTGTACATCATAAATCCTACATTATAATTTATTGTTATGATTGAATTTAGGTTATGGGTTGGATATAGAGAATATTTTGCAATTCTGATGAGTATTTATTTGAAATTTTCTAATAACCATATGATTAGTTATGAATTTAGTTAGTATAGTCAACTTATTGGATTACAAAACAAAAATCAAATGTTCAATTACCAACATACCTCGATATATGATTATCATGTTATATTGAATGACATGCAAAGTTAGTAATTTGGCACAAATTCCAAAGACATGTGATGAAACAAATTAAAAGTCTCAAAAGACCCAAATGCCCATTTAAGGTGTGACACAATTTAAATCAAACCAAGGGTAACATGATAAAATACTACCAAGCCATCTTCTTACCTGATACATCAGTACTAGTGCCTAAAGAACACAACAATGGCAATATTAGCAATGATGAAGAGATCTAAAACTTGGAAATTGGACCAAAGTGGGGTCGAATATTAGTCCACATGAGCATTGCTTCTTCCTATCTATGAGACCTTTAGCACGAGGCTTGTTTTGGTTGGAATCCACTCGATTTTCTCTATCCATTGTAGGCATGGTGCAACATTACAAAAATTGCAAAACTAGAGAACTCCATGAGATTAAACCATTCATGAGGGTTTAAAACAGGATGGCAAAGACAATGACGATGAAATCAAGAAATTACAATTACAGAAACACCCAATTGTTCTATCAATCTAACTATAGGTTAAAAATATATAAGAAGGGTAAATATGAATATAACTGAATCAATGACATCAGGGTAATCATAGATTGGATGTGATCAACCAAATGATTTATGATAGCTTGTAGCTACTATGAAGGTCCCAACTTTGCAATAGATGATAGGGATATTTAAAAGTCTGGAGGATGGATCCTAAGGAAAGGATGACAAACTAAATATGTTAAACAACTATGGAGGTATCTAGGATGGTAAAGGGTAGTTATTTATAATAGGGAATTTTTTGGAGAGAGAAGTCTCATCAAAGCATGGAAATAGGGGATACATGGTGTTGATGTCTAATAGGAGATTTGAGCCGACAAAATCTCAATGGGAATGGGATCACTAAACTCAGGTTTGAACAAGGAAGGTTAAGAGGGAAACAATGGATATTGAGGCAAGAGATTGAGTGTGAGAGAGTGATCAAGGAAGAGTGAGGAAAGATGAGAGGAATCATGAGAAGAAAAGAAAATAAGGGGAATTGTCTTAATATAGACAAGATCTGGGTGAAGACGATGAAGAGAGAGGGATTAACATTGTCCTAAAATTTGAGTTTGAATCAAGAAAGCATGACCAGTCAGAGAGAACCTGCATGAAAAAAACTATAGGGAGACTTGGAAAAATCAAAATAACAGATTGAATGTAATAGGATTTAAATAAAGTTGTATTACCTTTTTAATTAATAAATGGGGGTAGCTTTAAGTGTTCAGCTAGGATTAAATGTTGTATGGTGTCTAAATAGGAAGTTTGGATCACAATTTAATACTAGATTTAATTGTAAGATTACCATATATTAGTTCTAAAGAAAATAGGGTTAAGGCTAATTATCTTAATACATAGTATTATATTACAACTACTAACATCAATATTCAATATGTGCAGTCCTATTATCCTTAAATAGTTACCAAAAAGTTTATGATGTATTATATTTCATGAAATCATGTATTTTACTTATTTAACCCATTATGCCCATTAATTCAATATTTACTTCCACAAAGTACATTAATCATCTTCAATTACCTTAAGGTGTCCCATTATTATTCCATTATATATAAAGCACATTCAAGAAATTATATCTATATTTATATGTATGATAAGTTAATTGAGCTCACTTACATGTTAAGTATGGGTTAGGTTATTAGGTCCATTCCATGTATATTAATATATGTTATGTGACCAAAACACCAAGAGTTACTAATGTTGGTGTGTATGCCCTGAGAGCCAATCATGGGATGATTGGTGGGATACATTAAGATTGATTTGATAAACATCAAAGGCAAGCTTCCAATTCTTTCTGCTTCAGTCATATGAGATAGTGATAGAACAGATTGAATGTCTAGAGAATGACAGTACTCAATGACGTATGCCTTCAGGTTCAGGACCTGAACGCTGAGATCATACAGATGCTAAGAGTTTGTACATTCTTGTTATGTCCCTAGTCAGATGTCATTGTGGAAGGTAGATAGACAGCAATGAAACACAAGACTATTGTGGTGTTGGTTGATGACAGAATATCATTAGTCATGATATAGAGATATCAAACCAAACACATAGGTACTTGTTAGAGAACAAGTGTACCGGACAGACCCACCGTGAGTTTGACACATGGAACCATGACATGGTAGTCACAGTCAGTACTCACAGTGATGGTGGTGACTGTGATTCTTTGACCTGAAATCACTACACTCAACACATGTCGTTGGGCACACTTTGACATCATCAAACGCAGTCCTGAAACATGGATTGTTATAAAGGTGATGATTGGGTGGCTTTGACACATGGGGCTTTTGAGGGGTGAGTGATAGATATGGGATTTGTCCCTCCTGAGGGAGTTTGATATCCAAGGCCACTTGATGAGTAGGATTGAAATAGGCGTGCACACACATGTGTGAATCAGTATGTGATATTGATGTCATACATATCTTGTTCAATCTACTCTGAGATCAAGAAAGTGAATGAACGTTGACATGATGATTGTTCCATGCCTCGAGTTCATTCGGGATATCAGCGACAAAGGAATTATACATTCACTGTAACACCATTCACGGATTGTAGGATTGAAAGTTGTTCTCCAACTTTCTACTTTCACTTGGGTAGCACTGATGTGTGACTAGGCACCTCTCTTTTCTTGTGAAGTCATAAGTGTTATGGACTTTCACTGCCAACGTGAAATGGACCTGCAGGGTCACACACATAGGATTTAACCTGGAAGAGGAGTTTTGTCCACAAACAATGTTTAGATTGATTACTAAAGGAGTTTAGTAGTTAAATTAAACACTCAATTGATTGATAGCTCAAAATCATAGTGTTCAAGGTGTTGGTCAGATTGATTAGAGTATCAGATTGATTGAAATCGCAATTGACTGATTCTGCAGAATCTGCACTACCAACTGATCGGCTCATGTGATGAACCGATCGGCTGAACTTGGTGAACCGGTCGACTCAAGTGTTGAGTCAATCGGCTCATGGTCAGGGTGAATGATTGCTTCAAGTGTTGAAATGATCAGTTCAACTGTTTCAACCGAGCAAGTTGGGAAAGTCAGATTGGTGAGAATTTTCCTTTTGTTTCACTTGCCCAATTTGATTGGGAAAAGGATTGGTATTTGATACCAATTAGAAACAAAAGAGGGAAAGTCGATCGGGAACTGATCAGGACCATGAACCGATCGGTTTAGAAAGTGAACCGACCGGCTCATGAGTCACAACCGATCAGTTGAGTGTCAACCGACCGGTTCAGGTCCCCAACCGACCGTTTCAGTTGTGAAATGATCAGTTCAGGTTGCGAGTTGGTTGCTTTTGTGGAAAATCTTGAACCCTTCTACTCCTGCTTTTAGTCCCGCATTGCCCTGGATAGAGAACCATGTCCCATGACCCTCCTATATATAGGGGTATTGGGGGCTTCTCAAAGAACAAATCAGTGCAACCAGTTGCTCTGCAAAGTTGTCATTCTCTCTGGTTTTAGTAACCAAGAGAGTCCAAGCAAGTGCTACCCGAAAAGGGAGGTGCAGCAAGGGAAAGACAACTGCAATTGCAACTGGCAGCATGAGAGTGTGTTGGTGACTAGTACATCAATAGGAGGGTGTGACACCTTCCAACTCCTTGTGGGACAAGGAGTGTGGAGTTCCAGGTGGTCTGTGTGGACTACTTCAGAGGCAGGAGGTTACTGCCACTCAGGAGGACAACTATCAACCCGACAGCCCGGTGAGACCAGGAGTCGTCAGTCTCGGTGCGACCAGGAGCTGCACAGACACCGTCCAAGACCGGAGTTGAAGACCGCGCTAAGCGCGCGGTATTGTCGCCAAGCAAGCCTCGGGACAAGGTATGAATCCACAAACTATCCTTTCCTATTATATAGACGTTGACGCATTTCCTTGTTTCGGGTTTGGGGGAGAAATTTTTTTTTTGTTTCCGCTGCCTTCTCTTCCTTCCCTAAAACCCAACAGTGGTATCAGAGCCACGCCAACTGCTCTATATTTTAGGAATATCGATATGATCGATTTTGGTTTGTCTCCTTTATTTATTGCATACGATGTGAATAAAATTGGCTTTATGCATGTCCAATCCTAAATCCACAAATCCCAATTACATATATGATATGTATTATTAATGCACTCGATACGCGTCACCCTTAAACGACTTTTGTGGTGAATGTATAGCGTGGTTATGGCCAATAAACCCTATCTGTGTATGGTTGTATGTGGTTGCTTGCATCTCGGTCTGCGCACCGATCTTCCCTCTCCTATTCCTAATGTAACTCGAAATAATTCAAGATTCTTTCCTACCTTTGCTCCCCCCGAATGTAACTCAAGGTTTCCCTTTTAAGCAATGTAAAATTAGGATAGATTTTATTTCCTGTTATGTCAAAGAACGAAGGACATCCAGACGACAACTGAGACGATCAGTTCAAGACATGAACCGATCGGTTGATGTTCCAGATGATCGGTTCAAGGAGTGAACCGATCGGTTGATGACCGGTTCGAGGAGCGAGACGAGTGGGTGGTGTCCATGACGAGATGCACGATGACCGGGCGAACCAATCGGTTGGAGGAGCCAACCGATCGGCTGGTGGCACCCAGACGACCGGGCTAGAACGAGCAAGTCAATCATGTGATGAGTTGATCTACTCTGAAGGCAAAGCACAAAGTTCATCTTGTACAGGTTACATGTGATGTAGACCTAGATGACTGTGATTCCTCTTGGCTCGAGGAATCACATTAGGATGGACATAATCATCACTTTTATCGTTTTGCATGTTTTCTGTGGGATATAGCATGTATATGATACATACTATGTATTGTGGTGATTGGATATGTATATGTATATAAAAACCAAATCCCTCATTAAATATTAAGTTTTAGATGCCTTCCAAATGCAACACATGTGAAAAGCTTCATCGACCAAGTGTGGGCACGCCCTAGCATGGTACACCATCTATCTCGTGGAAGAGTGAAGGATGAATGTGTGGGTCTTCCCTAGCAGGGTGCATGTTCATCGTGTTTGCTTTGGGTCTGACTTAACAAGGTGACCTAGATAGGATCTAGCACCTTGAGGCATGGAGATGATCATGGCAAGGAGTTGCATATGACATCTTATCAAGAGTTGCATATGATGCAATTGGCAAGAGTTAACTACCTTAGAGATCTATGTTGTGGGTGACAGCCCTAGCTGGTCCATGACTTAGAGGATTTCAGGATCTTGCCCACTAGAAGATTGTACGCTGCAATCTTCCGAATTGATGGTGAGGGCTATCAATTTGAACTAAAATAGTGGGAGCGATAATTAATTAAAGGCCTAATTTTTATCGTCAAATTTTCAAATCAATCAAATAAGTCAAAAAGAGTTTTGGACTAAAATTGCATATATTTCCTTTTGATAAATGGTTAATCAACAAATCACTTTATTTGCGATCGGTTTTTGAGACCAACAAATTAAATGGGAATAATTCCATGACTGGTTAGGATGATGAGAAGTGTTCTCAAAGAGCGAAAGCTCTAAGTCCTAGTTATACCAAAACCAGATGAACTCGATCCCACCACATCAATGGCTGAAAGTATGCTTATGGAAGCATACCAAGGAAGACATTGATGAGGAGTGCTTGATGTTGTGTTCTCTGAACTATGAGTTGCAGAGACAACATGAGACATATGAAGTCTCAAGGACACTGTCCTAGTATGTCATGACAGAAGGAAATCCAGTAAGGTATTCACACACTCAATGTGATTGGGTATGTGGAAAGACCTGACTAAGGAGGATTCCCTCTAAGCCAAGAGTTGGGTATTGGCATGATACTGCAAATGTTGCAAGAATCATACAATTCATGATAAGCTACAACATGAACAACTTTGACAAGCGTTGATAGAGTTGTTGGACATGTTGAGGATAGTAGAGGCAAAGATGAAGAAATACAAACCATAATCTTTGATGTGATCAAAGAAAAGGTAATTCTTAAGGGCAAGGACAAGGGCAAAGCAAAGAAGTGTTCTGATGCTATCCAGCAATCCAAGCCGTATTAAGCCTCAAGGCACATGGGTAAAGGGTATATGAGGGAATTGCCCTCTATATCTGGAAGAACAAAAGAAGATGAAAGGAGGGGATGGAGATCTCCACCTAAGGTATCATGAAATGAACCACTTCTTTATCTGAGGTATATGATACCAATATATGGATCTATCATATATGATATGCAAGATCCGCAAAGAAGTGATGGCCTTTGTGAAATGACCAAGAAATAAGTACCCATCATTGGAGCAAGTGTTGCTGCCATAGATAGGAGTATCTTTCAGTTTATTTCAGTCTAAAGGGCACGAAATAGAGTTGAGAACTGCTATTTCATATATTGCCAATAGATAGAAACACTTTATTTTTGCATATTGTATGACAATGATGGCAATTAATAAAGTTGATGTTTCAATCTTAAAGATATGATCTTTATGGAAATGTCTTGTTTATCTTGTGATACATGGTATGCATAAGATAAAATGATACCTAAAGTTATTAATAACTCAAACAATCCAATTAGCATTCAATCACGAGAAATTCATTTCTGGTTTCCATATGATGGATAAATCTAGACTCTTTTGGTTGGATAACCAGTAAGAGACATGAATCTCTTGGACATGATTAATCAATCTTCACTAATGGTAGTGGAAGAATGATTATCCTATTAGGTATAATACATGTGATGTATTTACATACCTATTGGAGTAAATGCTAATACTTCAAATGGTGTTTAAATAAATACCAAAATGAATATCTTGAAATGTTCAAAGATATCATAGAAGAAGTATGAATTTGGTAAAGTTTTAATTCTTGATAAGATCAATGAATGAAATACTTGGACCAAATGTTTGAGATCCTTGTGAGTGATTATGATAATGTATCATAGTGAACTCATGATTAAGGCATGGTGATGTCTAAATCAAGAAGGAATCATACTCTAAGGAGTTAGAGAATGATTATCAAATAACTGAATTCTTCTTAATAAAAGAATACCCCTCACTAATAAAAGAAATTAAGAATCACAAGGGTTGTGAGTTCTTATATCCTTGACAGATACACCTCAATTATCTATGTGATGAGTCAACTATCTAGATGAATATGAGGAACCAAATTTTGAGTTATGGTTTATGACCATTACATCCTAAATGACATCCATGTGAACCATAAGGTATGACCTTGATGGTAGCACTCATTGGAGCAAATCCATAAGTGCAAATGAGTGTTAAGTGTTAAGACACATGGATAACATTTTGAGAAGGATGATGCTTGTTGATTGAAAATTAATGACTAAGACATTTAGCATATGGATACTAAAACCGCATTCCTATGAGGAATAAAACAAGGATGTGTACGTGACACAACCTATAAGGTTTATGAATCCACTAATGCAAATGAAGTCTATAAGTTACAATGGACCAATCAATGTGATTGATTGAGTACAAGCAACTCAAAATTGGATCTTTACCTTGATAATATAGTCAAAGGGTTTGACTGATATGTCAAAGATAAAGAAGGGATTTGTGATTTAGTGGGAGCATGTTCACATTCCACATGTTGATGTGAAATGGAAATGTTCTAGAATGGAAATACAAAAGTGGAAATTATCTTTAAGGAAGATAGAGATGTTTCCTATGTGATAGGAATAGAGATCTATAGAGATAGTTCTCGAAAACCTCTTGACTTGAAAAGAGAAAGCATACATTGGCAATCTATACTGAAGGGTTCAGTATGCACAGATTCAGTGGGAGAAAACTTGTCCATGTTACATGGAGTTAGTATCCCAAGGCCAAGTGTCCAATTCTTATGAAGAATGGGAACACTAAGAATACATATGGATCTATCATGTATGTAACCATCCCATTATCTTGCATGTATCGACATGGCAAGAATAAAATGCATTCATCATTTTGTATGTACGACATGACAATATGATGTGCTCATCCTGATAACTCGTACGTGGGACATGATGAGTGGATGTCTATCTACTTCCAGTAAGGGTTACTAGAATACCATGAGAACTTGATAAGTACTTGGGAAGTACTAATTCTATGGAGATAAGGAAGAGTTCAATGTAAAGAGTTACATTGATGCGAACTTCCGAAAGGACAGAAAATTAATTGCAAATATATATATATAGGATATATAAAAGTAAAAGTTTGTTGATAATTGGAAGTGTTCCAATAAAGCCGTTTAAAAGGAAATTCTGAGTATCTATGTGTTAGAGAACAACAGTGGATACTATATGGATCTAGAAGTTCATGAGATGAACTTATATTCCACTCATTGATGACAAGTATGGAATCCTTGATCATGCAATGTGGCTAAAGGTTAGCAAAGGAATAGTAGATCGCATATTACGGCACCTCCATCTCATACGTGTGACGTACAACGAAGAGATGAGAGACATGCAATTTATACTGACTTTGGCAAGGTGTTGCCATTACTCACTATGTTAAGCACTAGAGCATAGTAACATGTGGGACATGTTTGAAGATGTCTATGAATATGATTAAAGGGTGATTGGCTCACAGTGCAAGTGGGAGTCTGTTGGTGTGTATGCCCTGAGAGCCAATCATGGGATGATTGGTGGGATACATTAAGATTGATTTGATAAACATCAAAAGCAAGCTTCCAATTCTTTCTACTTTAGTCATATGAGATAGTGATAGAACAGATTGAATGTCTAGAGAATGACAGTACTCAATGACGTATGCCTTCAGGTTCAGGACCTGAACGATGAGATCATATGGATGCTAAGAGTTTGTACATTCTTGTTATGTCCCTAGTCGGATGTCATTGTGGAAGGTAGATATACAGCAATGACACACAAGACTAGATTGTGGTGTTGGTTGATGACAGAATCTCATTAGTCATGATATAGAGATATCAAAACAAACACATAGGTACTTGTTAGAGAACAAGTGTACCAGACAGACCCACCGTGAGTTTGACACATGGAACCATGACATGGTAGTCACAGTCAGTACTCACAGTGATGGTGGTGACTGTGATTCTTTGACCTGAAATCACTACACTCAACACATGTCATTGGGCACACTTTGACATCATCAAACGCAGTCCTGAAACATGGGTTGTTATAAAGGTGATGATTGGGTGGCTTTGACACATGGGGCTTTTGAGGGGTGAGTCATAGATATGGGATTTGTCCCTCCTGAGGGAGTTTGATATCCAAGGCCACTTGATGAGTAGGATTGAAATAGGTGTGCGCACGCATGTGTGAATCAGTATGTGATATTGATGTCATACATATCTTGTTCAATCTACTATGAGATCAAGAAAGTGAATGAACGTTGATAGGATGACTGTTCCATGCCTCGAGTTCATTCGGGATATCAGTGACAAAGGAATTATACATTCACTATAACACCATTCATGGATTGTAGGATTGAAAGTTGTTCTCCAACTTTCTACTTTCACTTGGGTAGCACTGATGTGTGACTAGGCACCACTCTTTGCTTGTGAAGTCATAAGTGTTATGGACTTTCACTGCTAACGTGAAATGGACCTGCAGGGTCACACACATAGGATTTAACCTGGAAGAGGAGTTTTGTCCACAAACAATGTTTAGATTGATTACTAAAGGATTTTAGTAGTTCAATTAAACACTCAATTGATTGATAGCTCAAAATCATAGTGTTCAAGGTGTTGGACAGATTGATTAGAGTATCAGATTGATTGAAATTGCAATTAACTGATTCTGCACAATCTGCACTCCCAACCGATCGACTCATGTGATGAACCGATCGACTGAGCTTGGTGAACCGGTCGGCTCAAGTGTTGAGTCGATCGACTCATGGTCAGGGTGAACGATTGCTTCAAGTGTTGAAATGATCTGTTCAACTATTGCAACTAAGCAAGTTGGGAAAGTCGGATTGGTGAGAATTTTCCTTTTGTTTCACTTGCCCAATTTGATTGGGAAAAGGATTGGTATTTGATACCAATTAGAAACAAAAGAGGGAAAGTCGATCGGGAACTGATCAGGACCACGAACCGACCGGTTCAGAAAGTGAACCGACCGGCTCATGGGTCACAATCAATCGGTTGAGTGTCAACCGACCGGTTCAGGTCCCCAACCGACTCTTTCAGTTGTGAAACGATCGGTTCAGGTTGCGAGTTGGTTGCTTTTGTGGAAAATCTCAAACCCTTCTACTCCTACTTTTAGTCCCGCATTGCCCGGGATAGAGAACCATGTCCCATGACCCTCCTATATATAGGGGTATTGAGGGTTTCTTAAAGAACAACTCAGTGCAACCAGTTGCTCTGCAAAGTTGTCATTCTCTCTAGTTTTGGTAACCAAGAGAGCCCGAGCAAGTGCTACCCGAAAAGGGAGGTGCAGTAAGGGAAAGACAAATGTAGTTGCAACTAGCAGCAGGAGAGTGTGTTGGAGACTAGTACGTCAACAGGAGGGTGTGACTCCTTCCAACTCCTTGTGGGACAAGGAGTGTGGAGTTCCATGTGGTCTGTGTGGACTACTTCAGAGGTGGGAGGTTACTGTCGCTCAGGAGGACAACTGTCAACCCGACAGCCTGGTGAGACCAAGAGTCATCAATCCCGGTGCGACCAGGAGCTGCACAGAAACCGTCCAATACCAGAGTTGAATACCACGCTAAGCGTGAGGTATTGTCGTCGAGCAAGACTCGGGACAAGGTATGATTCCACAAACCATCCTTTCCTATTATATAGACGTTGACACGTTTCCTTGTTTCGAGTTTGGGGGAGAATTTTTTTTTTGTTTCTGCTGCCTTCTCTGCCTCCCCTAAAACCCAATAACTAATGCATCATATATGATAGAAATAATCTACATTATAGGGTTAGGAGTGACATAGAACCTATCATGAACATTATAAGCTTCTTAATATACATATTAAGCATGTTTGCAATTACCTTATTTATTTGTAATCATATATTACAACCACTTACACAACATTCATATTTACTTCTAGAAGTCTGATTCCATATTTAGGGTTTTTACCTGAACTAAACCTGAAGGTGAGATTTACATTGCTACGGGGTCATGTTTTGGTATGTTACAATTTCATTGTTCTTATATGCATGATTGACTTACAATCATGCAAATGAGATAAAATTTTACGTGTAGCATATATTTTTTATAGTAATGAATATCATTGGTTTGGATTTCTCAAAGAATGGTTTATAAATGTAAACACTACATGAGTGTATGGTGCATATATACACTAGAATTTATTCTAGTATGTCTCTCTCTTATATATAAACATTTATATAAGTACACACACACATATATATGGGATTAAAAGAGGCATTATCTTTCCCTCTCCATGCCTGCGATGGAGGATGTATATATGTATACACACATACACACTCATATATATATGTGTGTGTATATATATATATAAAGACAAATTTAACCATGAAACCTTAATTTAACCGAATTTAGGGTTCACCTTACTAAACTCTATGAATCATATGAATCTATTGTAAATCATATAATTTATAGCAATGAACATGTTCGGTGCTAAAGCATATGATTTATATCAATAAACATGTTTGATTCTTATTCAATATTAAACAAGTAAAATGTTAGTATGAAGAATTAAAAGTTGATTAGGGATAAAACTAGTATCACACTCTTTGAGGTTTTAAACAATTAATCTTAGAGTTATTTATAGATAGTCTTAGAGGTTTATTCATGACATCCATGGGTTACTATTGTCTTATTGTTGATAGAATTCAATTTTGTGGATATTCCATGCCTGGTTTCACCTCTGATCTCCTCTCTTTATGTAGAGTTACCTTAATCCCCCCCATTTTGCATATGTGTTTCTCTTATGCCTTGGTTTGAAGATAACTACCAGTTCCCATGTAGGGAACTTGTGAAATGATGGTTTTTACCATTGAAGTTGAACATCCATTAGTTTCCATGATCGATGGAGACCACAACAGAGTAAGAAGCCATCATTAGTCCAACCATCAGTGTCTAAACTGATGGCCCACAGAGGTGCAAATACACCAAGGAGTAAATCTAGACTAACCATTGGTTCTCAACAATCGATGTTTAGTCAAGAAGCCATAGGGTAACTAACGTGGTTTATTATCGCACTAAAAAATTCACTTAGGGTTGAAATCCCTGAGCTTTTACCAAAACCTTGTGCAATAATACCACCCGCAAGCAGATGGGTCTTATCACAATATAGTTTAAGATCGAATCCCAAAGGACAACGTTCTTAAGAATCGTTTCTAGTTGAGTCTAATTCTAGTAAGACTAATATTTAGAACGATTGGTTGATTTGAGGTTAATTAAACTAATTGCGGGAAAGTAAGAGCAAAATTAAAGTTGATCTAGATTAATGATATGGAATCACTGGGATGGTTTCGAGTTTCACCACCACTACACATGCAAACACATCCAAACATCAAACATCTAGGCAAGATATGACCATCCAAATGGAGTTGCTGCAAAACCCCCCATATAGGCGTTAGGCTTTGCATAAGCATCACCTTAGGTATCAGATGTCTCGTCACCATCCATATCACTCACTTACGGCTCTGAAGAAATCCCATTCTATTTCTAGTTTGGGAGTCAGCCAGGCTAATAGTCAAGCAAGCAAGCGATTAATCTACAAGCAAACATCGACGATTAACAACGAAGATACAAATATCCAACTAAAGTTGTAGGGCCCCTATATAGGTGTTAGGCACACATAAGCATCACTGTAGGCTAGATGGCTCGTCCCCTCACAGATCATACACTTATGACCTCCAGGAATCCCATTCTATTTCTAGTTTGGGAGTCAACTTCGTTAATCAACATTCTACCCTACAAATAGAAGTTCTCGCAACATAGGGAAGAACAACATGAAAATGAGCAGGTAATCAATCTACAAACTTTAACGTTTAACAATGAAATGAAAAGTTATATACATTTCCATTGAATGTTTAACAAGAGAACATGCTTGCATGGGCAGCGGGGCTAGTCCCCGCACCCCAATGAAAAGGAACTACTCGCTCATGATGCGAGAAACAAGAAGAATAAGAGAGAGGGAAGGTTCTGCCATGAGCATGATGTAGAAGGTAGTCGCAGCTTAGTGAAGATGATGCGGTCTTCCACATCAAGTTGGAGCAGATCTGGACGAGGAGGAAGAACCACCAAGGTAGACCGGACATCTCTTCTTCTCCACCTTCTTTCTCATTTTGACCTCCTTGCTCACAACAAGAGGTGCAGTGGGTGAAGTGACAGTAGAGTGGATGTAAGTGGCTGGATCTAGATCGAGTCTTATGTTTGGGCAGCCTGGCGGCGTCCCAGATCTGATGTCTAAAATGAGGACCCTGCTGGTCCTATTTATAGGCTCGGATGGGGTCTTGACATTTTGGACCCTGTTGCAATTTTCATAGTTTGGACTTCTAATATTTCCTCACAGGTTTGGTCTTAATAGTTTGGGGTGTTTGCCTCCAAGTGGTCTTGTATAATTGACCAAATGGTCTGGTGCCTTTATCCAAACGGTTTGGAATGCTTAAACATCCAAATGGTCTTGGAGTTCTATTGGTTTAGGACTCTTCCCGGTATGGGACTCTAGCGATCTGATCGGTCTTATGTGATTGTGTTCATGGGCTAACGGTCTTGAGACCGGTGGGTTCCAAACGTTCTCAGGATCTACGTTCCTTGGCATCTTGCGATCAGGAATTTTGAATGGTCTCATGACCTAGTTGTCCATCGGCTTAATGAACTTGAGTACCTCTAGTTTTCTATCACACGGTCTTGCAGACCATTAGTCAATCCAAATGGTTTGGGGGCAGCGAAAATAGGCTTCTGATCGGTCTTACTGCGAGTGGCGATCATCCAATCGGTCTTGGCTCTGCAGTCTTAACGGTCTTAGAAACTTGCGTTCTACCTTCATGATATTCAGTTCTCGCGGCTCGCGATCCACACAGTCTCAAGCATCGGTCCTATCAGTCATCGACTGATCGCTTCCACCGCTTCACGGTTTTGGGAAACTGTTAGAGACCTATCAGTCTTGAGTTCACGCGGTCCCTGCCTCCTAACACCAACCGGTCTTTGTGGTTCTTCACAGTTTGCGATTGAACGCCGCCTCACGGTCTCAAGACCATGAGGGCTTCCTTGCAGCAAGCGTGGAGTGGGCATAGGCAGCGTTGTCGTGGTTGTTGCAAGTGGGCGGCGAGGCATGCTGGTGACGGAGGCGTAATGACGGTGGAATGGTTGTTGGTGAGTCGGGAAGCAGGTTGAGTAGAGGAGGCAAGCAAGGAGGTGTCGACGTTGCTAGTGTGTCGGCACTAGGGTTCCTGTGGTGGCGGAAGGAAGAAGAAGGGAAGGTGGAGCAAGTGGGTGTTGGGTGACGCTTCTCCTCGTGGTTTTGAGCAGATGGATGCCCATACGGTCTTGAGACCGATGGGTACCAAATAGTCTTTAAGGATCATTAGGAGGGAACCGATAGGGTAGGTTGTGATCAAAACCGTTAGCCTAAATGAATGAGGACTGTAGATCTAAGATCTGATGGTGTAGAAGGGCTTGCGGTCTTGAGACCGTGCGGATGAATGGCTAAGACCAATAGTTTGAAACCGAATGGATGAAACCATTTGGTCAAGACCAATGATCAGAGAAGGTAGATGTAGGGTTGAGAAAGGTGGGTCCCACTCATTAGGGTTTGATTTGGATGATGGTTTATGGAGATAAAGATGGAATGAAGCAAGGGGTAGTGATGATTATGTTGAAGGTAGATAGGGTTAAATGGAGGTGGGTGCCACCCGATGGTTCAACCTCATCATGACCTGTATAAAATCAATGTAAACTCAGTTAATAATCTTGATAATTCCACCAATTAAGCAATTTTACATATTGTGATATTTAGTAGATGAAATCAGATGTATTGAATAAAAATGAGACCAAGATGGTGATTGAATATCAGGATGAATATGCATTCATCAGTAACCATGAAATGTCAAGAACTGATGGCTCTCCTAGGAAACTTGCTATGCAACACAACCATCTAATCCTTTATACCAATGGTCGAATAGAGTTTCCATGAAGGCTAGCACTCCAAGCTATCACCATCAGTTCTCAAGCTTCAATGGCATGATAGGATTTATCAATAACTAGTCATCCGACTAAATCCATCAGTCAACCAACTAGTGAGGGAACCAATGGCTCATCTGCATACAAGACTCATTGGCCATACAAAATAGTCATTCAAGGTAGTTAAACATGTGATGTGAGGCATGTGCCCAAACTTGTAGTGCAAGCAAAGACCACGGTCCAAAGCTATAAATAGGACTGATGGGGTACTGATAAAAGGATCGCTACCCATGAAGAATGGGGAAGCACTGCCAACTCACACATGCACATTTGACTAGTTCTTCTTCCATCAATTTGTGAAAGTTGAAGGATGAGAGTCTAAAGGCTTTCCTTGTTTCCCGCCGACAGTCAACTCTGATGTCTTTGTCGATAGAATGAGCTATGAGCACATACTTGATAAACCACCATGCCATCTTAAGATCAGAGAGTATGTCCATCAACCTTGGCCATCTAAGGTCGTTGTTTGTGTATCTTCTTTTCCCTGAATATGTCTTCCTTCCTGTATATGTCCATTCATTCCACCATCCATCTCCATGTCATACAATACTTATAAATCAATAATGTTACTCACCATCATGAGTGGCTAAACATATAACTTGGGTTGGGAGTAGCCACTAAGGCTCTCCCAACATGTAAATACTTATATCTGTTGAATATTGGTGTGTCCCACCAGAGGTGCACACACTAACCAATTAGGTTTGACTAGGTGAGCCCCATGAGCTCTACACATAGGGTATCTTTCAAAATTTATAAGGGTCCTACACGAACACACTCACGAAACTATCACACTACACTTGCAAGTGCACGGGTCGTGTCATAGTATAGGTAGGAGGCAAGTATAGGGTTGATCCACATGGACAAAAGGGGGCACTAGAGCTAGGTTAGTTTTTGGGCTAGGTTCCTACTGTGGAGTCTAGGGTTGAAGGGTTTAAAGGTTGTTTTGATTGATTGCATTAAAGGTTGAGCAAACAAGCAATTAAAGGAGAGAAAACAAGATCAAGACATAAGTTAACCCTACACAATTAATTCTATTAAGCAAGAAAAGACAAGGTAAGCAAGGAAAAGAGCAAGCTATACTAAGGCAAGCAAGAAGAGATCTACACTACCTAAGATAAAAAAACATGTCAAAAGAGAAATTAAAGACCTAAATTAGTAAGAGCAAAGCAAGAACAAGGCAATGAACTAACTAAGGAAACAAAGAGCTAACTAAGATGACACTAGATAAGCAAGAAGGCAATAAGGTTTTAATGCAATAAAGGGGAACATGGGTTGTTTGGAGGGATGAACTTATCAATTAGGTTGAGGGTGATGACATGTGAACATTATGCTTTTATTTAGATTATACAAACAAAAAAAACTAGCTAGAGGCTATTGAATTGCTCTAAACTACTAACTGGCCATGGATAGGATAGGTTGTGTATAGGGGAACTGTCCCTAACACCTCCTACTACCCTTACAAGGAAATATTGGGTTAGGGTTTAGGTGTAATCCAACTACAGTCTAAACAAGTGTAGGTTTCTAGGTTATAGGATCTTAGGGTGATTAGGGGTCGAGGGTAGTAATAGGAGTGCAAGTGAGGTTTTAGGCCTCACATCATCCACATTCTAGCCTTCAGAAAGTTCCATGCTAAGATCACTAATTCATATAAACTATCTACTTATATCTCTTAACTAGGGTTAGGGCAATTGATTAGCATGTAGGAATATGGGTGGCTAGATAGGGATTCATGAATTAGACCTAGGAGAAAATTCCAAAATTCACACATGTAGCCAATATCTTTAAATTCCTAGGTGATTTCAAGAACAAACCAATAAGCAATTCATGAAGAATGAGATAGAAAAAGAATATAATCATTAAAAAGCAAAATAATAATGTTTAAATGTCATTTTCTCCCAAAATGGTATCAAAGTAACATTTTTGGCCCCAAACAGCCCACCAAAGGGGCCTAGCTACTCATGGAAATGGAAAATATAAAAAGAAAGGAGAACGAGGGAGAAGTAGCCATGGAGCTCAGAGTAGATGGAGTGATCCTCCTCTTTAGCTCCTGCAAATATGTACCTCTCCTTCCTCAAAGGTGCAAGGGCATGGAATGATGGTGGAAAGTGGCCAAAACACCAAGAAACTAGGGTTTTGGTGGTGAAAACCGTGAAATGGAGGTGGAATGAGGTGTAATGGTGATGGAATGGCTAAAGGGTGAAAATGGGGAGCTAAAGGAGGTAGAAGGTAGATAAAGGGTGAAAACTGTGGCTGAAGAAGTACCGGCGATCGTGGAGGTCGCCGAGACAACCGGGGCAGAGACAACCATACTAGCCCCAACGGAAGCTGCCACGGAAAAGACAGCTGCTGTTCCCGAAACTTCTGTGGGGCCCTTAGTGGCAGAAGAAGAAATGCAGTCGGATGTCAGCAATGAGGCGTTTGATGAGATCCTCGAGATGGAGCTCGGGTCTACATAGCCTACGCCAACACCGTCGTCGGTGTCTCCCGTAGCAGCTACAGAGGAGGTCGCCGACAATAGAGAGGTGGAACAACATCCACCCACACCGCGACCTTCTCCATCACAACAAGGCGGCGAGGCAGAGACAGTCGAGAAAGCGCTTACGCCTCGCCTGGAAGCAACTACCTCACGAACAATCGAGATAGATTCTACCTCGTCGGGTAGACCCTTGCGCGAGATGAGTGTCGCAAGGACGAAAGGGAGATCTTCAGGAGCCCCTCCATCGCTCGGAAAGATGCTAGGGCACGAACTCGATCACTTGCGGGAGGTAACAGAAAGCCACTCAGCTACATTTACTTCACTAACCCGCAAGTGTTCTATTTTCCAGCAGAGGCTGAATAGCTAGGAGCGGCAACTGCTGACTCTAGTTGGCCTCCCCGACCAACTAGAGGTACTCAACGCCACGCTGCAGCAGGACCTCCAACGCCTCAACGTGATCGAGGAGAGGATGAATACGAGGGACGATCACCCACGTCCAAGGTAGCCGAGGAGATCTCTGTCACCTCCTGGATCAGGCTCTCAACCCTCCTCGTCAGCATCCTCGCCAAGATTGTCGTCCACTTCCTCCTCCAGTGGGCCATCCCCAATGCCCGAGGAAGGGACGCCACAAAGGTCAGCCAAAGGAGCTCCAACAAGACAGGCGAGCTCCCGCGGTTTGGATGAAGCTGCTCCCTCAGTCCCCCGAGATGAAGTTGAGGATAACAACAAAGAAATCAGCATCGGGGAGGACTCTTCTGACAAATCTAAGGGAGAGGGGGGACATCTGTGCCGCCAATGAAAGACACCCCCCAGAGGAAGAAGCTCGACGGCAGATGAATTCTCTACACCGTCGGAGATACCATCCTTCGAGATGGCCGACTTCGACATAAGGGTCATCAGATACCTGTCGATCAGGGACCAGAAACTACTGAACAAGGTCCTGAGGTTACAGGCAGATGAAGAAGACGTCGTCTAGAGCGACGACTACTTCTCCGTACGATGGGGAGCACTCAAAAGCATGTTCCGCTCGCCAGCCGTCATCAGAAAGAAGTTATTCAGGGTCCTAGAAGGTGCAATAATAGAGAATATCAGCACCAGGACAGGTCGACAAACAATATATAACACCACCCCGACCTTGGCAAGAAGATTGATGATGGGAGTACCAAACTCCATCGCTGTGGCCAACATGCTGCGACACATCAAAGAGAACAACACGAACATCATGTTGGCCCCGTACAAGCACCGCAACATGTGGTTCCTGTGTGTGGCAGACCTCTGGAACCATGGCGTCCAGTTCCTCAGCTGCTGCAACAAGGAGGTGCCACGCTCATGACTTATTTTCAGTCACCCGGAGGATAAACATCTCAGGCTTCTACCGCTGTGTCTTCTCCGATCCATCAAGAAAGGATTCCAACGTCATAGCGGCATTTGGAACTTCTTCTCTATCAGACACTTCCCCATCCAAGCAGAAGAGGGAAGTGGAAATAGTGCCTTTATCATCTTGCGCACGATGGAGCTGATCAACATATTCAGATACATAAGGCATCTCCAGGGCCAAAACTTCTTCCATATCAGGAGCACCTACTCCTTGATGCTGATCAAAGACAGACGCTACTTCCAAGATGCAGGGGTACCAGAAAGGCTGTTGGACAGTGATCAAGCAGACGAATCTTCACAACCTAGCAACACTCCAAAGAAAGAAGTTGAGATAGAAGCAAACATCTACGGGGCAGGCAAGCGGTTAGAAATCTTATGGGAAGTACACGGAATCGAAGACCCTGCTTCCCCTGAAACATCAGAAGAAATGATCAACAACTTCGACCATTTCTCATGCTCTACACTCACACAGGTGCAGGTCAATGAAGTTCTTCTAAAGTTAGCTGACTCTACCCCGGTAGATGTCATCTACGAGGCAGACAGTGTCATAGTCCCGGTTGACGACTTAAGGGACATGGTAAAAGAAGGAGGATGTTTGGTGATATCTGTGGCAGCCGCCTACATCCAAACACTACAGAAGAAGTTCAAACATGCATACATAGCTCATCCAATGTTTTTCAACGACATCTACCTTGCTGATGAATCAAGAGCGAAGCAAACCTTTCTGGCAGAGTAGCAGTGCAGTGTTCCATGCACAATCTTCCTACCCATCCTGCACTACAACCGTTGGACGCTCCTGACGATGTACACTCGCCAACGAGCAGGAATCTTCTACAACAGCTCGGACATCAACAAAGATCATCCGGTGCAGTGTACATTGACAGTGTTGACACCCCTTGATCCCTTAGTATGAAAATACTACGAGGAGGGTTGCATCACCACACCAAACATAAAACATACTTGTCCTCAAGTATGCTCCAACTCAATTTCTCTACAATTTCACAATCAAGAAATGAAAATTTCAATTCAATATATGAATATTGATTAAATGGGATCAATGATGATTAGGTACATTCATTCCACCTCTCTCCTCTCCTCTTTCACAAACCAATCACGAAAAGAGCATTGAGCATACAAACTTCAAATATAGGGCATAGAAGACACAAGATGTCCATATGGCTTTCATGTAGCTTCGGGTAGACTGTTTCATGATGGCGTTAATCTAAGATGACTAGGAGTGTTGTTTCACTTTCATGCATTCAATCTTATGCTTCAAATCACACATAGTGACCCACGTGTCTATGGAAAAATGGTTAAGTGAGATAGGTTTGATATTTCCAAGCTCAATGGGTATTAAAATAGAAGAAAGGATTGCAGTAAGAGATTAGAGTGTTATTACACTCATCTTTTGTTTATTTAGATGTTCTTAAATAGTAGCATCTTTTATTTTCTTTTTTCTTCTTGTTTTATTTTTCTTTTATTTTCTATTGGTGTAGGTAGGGCATATGGTAGTGAGAGTGAAGCAGTGAGATATAGATATGCCCACTGGAACTTTTGGAGGTGGCCAAGGCTGAATATGTGCACTTTGGCATCTTTTCATGAGGTGGAGGGGTAAGAAGATGATGAATGAAAAGTCAGGTCAAAGTGGGATCACTAGTGTGGTTCTCAACATAAAACCTCCTACATGAAAATTATTCTAATACTTCATCAAATAATATCGCACCACATGAATGAACAACATGAAATTCACACTTCTGTCATGTGATTCCATACGCTCTAAGCATTCATAGCTTGCTCAAATCACAATTCAACCAAAACATTCACAAACATAAGACAAGTGATGCATGTGTAAAAAGTCAATCATTGATACCATTTAGCAATAAATCATGATAATTCACTTGCATATGTTAAAGGTCATCATTTTCAATACAATAAGTAGAGATTGGGTCAAAGCACACTTTTTAGGCAAGAAGTTCTAAACTTGGGCAAAATTGGCCAAAATGGTGCCAAATTGCCTTCAATCACATGTAGACCTACATTATGGTAAAAAAAAGTAGGAAACAAGAAAATCCTAGATAAAACATGCAAAATTACAAAAATCCACATGATATGCAGTGCATGGCAAAAAGAGCAAAAAAATTTAAAATTATGCAAAAAAATGCATGAAATTAACCTGTATGATATGCATGTAAGTAAAGGAAGCACACAAAGTATGGATACATAAGTATGAGAGATGGATATATTATTTGATCATATTGAGAAAAACTTTGGAACAAGGAACATAGAGTAAAGTGGGGTAAAGAAAGGGATTACTGCCCTACCACCCCAAACTTTTAAACAATCATGTCCTCAACATGAAATAGAAGTTCAGAATGGTAGGGTAGAGGGCATGGAGTCATGGTAGAAAAATACCAAGAGGGAAGAGAGATATAAAGGTGCCCAGTGAAAAGGACAGAGTCACTCTAGACATTCTATGCAGAACTCTATTTTGGCTTGCCAGCACCACGATCATGTTATGGAGAACGACCATGTTGGTTGACATCATTTAGCTTTTCTACTGATTTACAATTCTCTTTTGAATCTTGATATTCTATTTGGTTGGATCATTTGTGCACCATCTTTCCTCTTAGGCACATGTTCTAAAATGATTCACAAGAAATAGAACCATCAAGTATAGTTTGTGTGTCTGTGTGTTTTCTTGTAAAAGTGTAAAAATAAGCAAAAAGTAACAAAAATGGAAGGTTCGGTGAAACAAATTCCCAAACATATGTCGGTTGACTCCCATAAGCATTGAGTTTCATGCCTTCAACTAGGCTTCTTGGAGATTCTTGCATCATTTATCCATTTGGAATTCTTGGGTGTCCACTCATGCAATAAATGCACCTCTCACTTGCATTCAACCTATGTTCCTCATCCCTTTGATTAAAAAAATCTTTCTCTCATCTGGATCTCCTTCTCTCAAATGACCAGTCAGACTCTTGAAGTGACCATGTCCAATATCCTCATCTCATGTTTGTCGGGTTGGTGTCTTGTACATGTTGTTCTTTATCTTTATGTCCATGAAAGAGACTGTCATTATGCCACTACAAACATGTATCTCACTATCAGCTATAGATAAGAATGGTCTTCCCGGGATGATGGGAATTTTCCTATCTCCATCTCCATGTCAAGAACAATGACATCTATCGAGAGCACTACGCATCTTTCATTATATATCATCAATAAAACATCATCCACTCTTCCTCTTAGCACTTTGATGTCATGGTCCGCCAATTAGAGAGTGCAATGTGTTGGTTTCAACTTGTCTAAGTCCATCTCAACATAGACACTATATGGCATAAAATTCACACTAGATCCCAAATCAAGTAGGGATTTGGCAATGCGATGTCCCCAAATATAGCTAGGTATGATTGGAGCTCATGGGTCTTTCCTCTTCATGGGAATTGAGTGTTGGAGGATAGAGCTCACTTGTTCGGTCAACTTGACTCTCTTAGTTATTCTCCCAATTGACCTTCTATTCACAATGATAGGTTCTTGAGGAACTTGGCATAAGATGGAATCTGCTTTATAGCATCCAACAATGGAAAGTTGACCTTCACTTGGCAAAACACCTCAATAATGTCAACATTATGCTTTTGCCTCCTTTTCACTTCTGATGGCTCATCTAATGATTTGGGGAATGGAAGGTCACTTGCTTTTTCCTAGCTTGCATTAACATGATTTTCTTGGGACGTGCCATGAGGTGGAGTACTAGGGATGGTGGAACCCATAAATGGAGTGTGAGATGAATCACATGGTATCACAAACTCAACATGAGGTGTCACAGACACATCTTCACCAATCTCAATCACGATATCACCACTTAGCTAGTTTTTATTTGCTTTATCAACCTTTCTTTGACTCGCAGGTTGCACAAGAGATTTCCCACTCCTTAAAGCTATGATAACACCAAATTTTGTGATGTTTTGGCCCTTATTTCATTGTCAAATCTGCCCTTTTAAACTGTTTTCCTCTCCTTTTTGTCATGTTTTTGAATAAACAGGCCGCGCTACGCTCTAAACTCAATTTTATCATCTTTTGCAGAGTTTTCCTCATTTTTCCACTCATTTATCAGCAAAAGGCTCATCCCGGCCCATGAACGTGTTCTACCTGCATCGGCCCTCCTACCAGTCGGCCGACACACTCACTGCTTGACATACAGTAGCCCGATACAGCTGTCGCGCGACACAGGCGTGCCGCGCAAGGAAGATCTGACAGGCGATACGCCACTTACCCGACAGGGAGCTGTACTCATCACAAATACTGAAGCGTGTCGCGCGATACAAGCCACCCACCGGAAGGCGCCCACTCGTCACGACACCCGACACGCTTACAGCCTGACACCCTCTGTGTCGGGCGACACGCATATCGGGCATCCCTGAAGCCACAATAATAGAGCTGATGGAGGACACGTAGCACCCGGAGAACCACAACTTCTCCCAACCACTGCCTATAAATAGCAGCTACAGGACTCCGATGGGACGGGTCAGAATCTCGCAAAAGCTAACTTGGGAAAGCACCTGGAGCTAGTGTGTCGTGTCCAAGAGGTGTATCGGGCGATACTAGGTGAGCACTTCCCCGACCTGAGAGGGTGGGAATGGTTCACTTAGAATCTGCCCCGGTCAACGCAGCAGCCCGATATCGACCAACGAGGACACCCGATATGAGTAACCTGATACCCTAAGCAGTCTCTAGCCCAACATGATATCGAGCCCGATACGAATCACCCGTCACGGTGTGTCACCCGAGAGGGTGGCATCCCGTCATGACCGTATCGGGTAAGAGCGCTTTGGTCGGTATGTCTGACCGTCATGGCCTATCGCCCGAAAAGGAGTGCCGCCCGACATAGGTGTATCGGGCAGAGCTCCAAACCACTATCGGGCTAGAGGAATCTTAGGGATCTGTTACTGCATGTCGCTCTTCTAAATCAAGGAGATGATACTTATCTTCCCTTTTTCAGTCATTTACTTTCTTTACTTACGCAATGTAACCAAACCCTTTTATATAATGATTATGCTAATGGAATTAGAGGAGCTTTAAATATCTGTTGGCTTTATGTTTGGTTCCTTTTTGTTGGATGATTACTTTGTTTAGCATCCGAACTCTAGCTTGTATGCTTGGATCATGTTTTGACTAGCTATCGAATTGTGTTTCCCGTTGCAGCAACCTCGAGAGAGGTGTTGTGGCTCTAGTATTTGGTCCGATCAGGGGGGTACGAGAGTACCCAGGATCAGAGTTGCTTTAGTGATCTTTCCACTCTAACCCAAGTCCAACAACCTTGAGAGAGGTGTTGGTGCTTAGTTAGAGGTACCCTCTTTGAGAGAAGGGGTACTGGATGTTCCTGCTGCCGCTTGTTTTACCAATGTTTTCCTCCTTCGTTCCTTACTAAAGAAATAGTGTTCTCTCCTCTGGTTCTGTTGCGCTAAAACCCTAAAAACTGATAAATGCCAAAAACCTCAATCTTCCTTATAACTCCAGTTGGAGATAGTTTTCTTTTATTTTATTGATCTTTTGCATGTCGTTCCCTTTGGAACTTTATCCTCACCTTGCTTTTACCAGAGTGTAATATGTTGATTCTGTGTTCTTAACACTACCACCCTTGTCCTTGTGGTTTGACCCCGATCGCTACTTCGGACCCCGTCATAGTTGCGGCGGCCTAAGAGTCGGGTAAATTTAAAAGTTCGACTACTTCAAATACGCTCCTTTTGGACGCGCGATTTAGGCCGGTCAACTTTTTGGTGCCGTTGTCGGGGACAAAGGCAAAATGTTACTATTAACAAACATGAATCCACTAACTACACTCTTGTGCCTCAAGCTTAGAAATGAGCTTGACAGCAATTTTTCCTTTTTGATCTTCTAACCTGAAATGTGTATGGAGTAGTTCGTTTTATTAATACTAGTTTTCTAACTTGATTATACATGCTATTCATGTACTCAGGAAAGAAGCATTTTTCTTAGTTGAGCACTGACACCGCTAGTCATGCCACCTCGCATCGAACCACCTCTTTCAGAGGGTGAGCAAAACGCTAGAGTTGGGCCCCACTCACCTCCGCGTGGGAACAATGACTGTTATAATGGCGATCAGCAACAGGAAGAACCTGAAATAGAACAATTCGAGGATGACCATCGCCATGAGAGGCATCGTCATCACCACATACACCGAAGAAATCAACATAATCAGGAGCAGAACCATGGAAACAGTGACAGTGAAGACTCTAACGAAGAAGAAAAGACCCTCAGGGAATTGGCTTCCACAAAGACTAATAATTCAAGATGTCCAGTTGTTATCCCAAGGTTCAATGCGACTAACTTTGAGCTGAAACCATCTATAATTTCTATGATCCAGAACAAGAGCTTCAGAGGGAATTCGGAAAATGATAACCCTTACCATCATTTAGATGCTTTTAAGAACATCTGTGATACCATTAAAATGCGGGGAGTTCCACAGGAGGTGATCTACTACAAGGGATTCATCTTCTCCTTAGAGGACAAGGCCCTATCCTGGTACCTCGGACTACCGCATCAAGATATCAATAGATGGAATGCATTGGCAGACGCTTTTGTGAACAAGTTTTACCCTACGGAGAAAACTGTTAGGAATAGAAAGAGGATCACCTCATTCATGCAAAAGTTGAATGAGAATCTACACAAAGCTTGGGAAAGATATCAAGAATATCAGAGGGACTGCCCTCATCACAACTACAAGAAGGGTTTCCTGATAACCACCTTTTACAATGGTCTGACCCATGAAGAAAAGGGTTCACTGAATGCAGCTGTAGGAAGCGACTTTCTGGGGAAGAAGCCCAGCAGATCCAAAAAGATCATCGAGAACATGGTTGAACTACAAGCCGGTACTGACTATGATAGATCTGATAGAGGATATGCTAAGAAGGCTGCTAGTGAAGGACCTTCGGTCGAATCCAAAGCTCTGGAAGCTATCACCACTCAAATCCAGAAGATAGCCACTGATGTCAGACAATTGAAAGAATCAGGTGGAAAAGGGAAGAAACATGTTGAGAAAGTTATGAAGTGTGTCACCTGCAGAGAAGGTGGACACGGGGTTGATAACTGCATTTACACCTGACCTGACGAGTCAACTGAAAGTGAATCCAAAGCAGAGGAAGCTGAGAACATCTCTTTTGTCAACTTCAAGAGACTGGATCACCTTGGTTTTAACTATGGCAACAAGGATGCGGTCGAAAACTTGCATCAGCTGAATAACCCAACCAAGCAACCGCAAGGTTTTGAGAAAAGGGGCGGGCAAGGTCAATTCACCAGAACTACCAATTTCCAAACAAACAAGGCAAGCTTCCAAGGGCAAGGAAAGTACCAAAGTCGCCAAGCAGCTAACCCTAGTCAAAGCCAGGGTCAAGCTAAGGAGCAAAGTCAGGACAAGAGCTCGAACCAACCAGACTTGGTGGGCCAATTGTTCTATTTTGTCAAAAGACAAGATACTATCAACAACCATCTGGCGCAAAGTGCGCTGTCAAATTCAGGATTCTGAATACGATGCAGGTTCATATGGCAGATATGCAGACGCATCAATGCCAAATAGATCAGCAGTTGGCCCAGATGGCCGAGTTAATAAAGAATCCCTCGGGTAAGATACCTTCCAACACTGAATCTGCTAAAATGGCAGTGCTGAGATCAGGGAAGAGAGTAGAACGTCCTAAAGCAGCCAGACCCAAGGAACCTGAATCAAGGACTGCGGCAGAAAATCCCACAGAGGGAGACAACCAACAAGCTCATGACAGGGAGCCAGTACCAAGATCTATGGAGGAACTATTTGGTAAAAGAAGTCCTTACTCTCCTAAGTTGCCTTTCCCTTACAAACTGATAAAGGCACATCTTAAGAATCATTACGAGAGGTTTATGGAGTCAGTAAAGAAGCTTCACCTCAAAGTACCTTTTCTGGATGCTTTGGAGGAAATGCCTACCTACACCAAGTTTTTCAAGGATCTGATCACCAAGAAGAAAAGAGGCGGAAGGGTTGAGACCGTGCTTCTAGCTAGTATGTCTTCTACTTTTGTCAAAGCAGATTTACCCAACAAGAAGAGGGATCTAGGTGCTTTCACCATTCCTTTTGCCGTTGGAGATAATATCGAGCAGAAAGGTCTTGCTGATTTAGGGGCTAGCATCAGCCTTATGCCCCTAAGCCTCGCACAATGTTTGGGTTTGACGGATATGGTCAAGACCAACATGAGGATTGAAATGGCGGACCATTCTTTCAAGATACATGTAGGAGTTGTTGAGGATGTACTGATCCGTGTGGGAAGTTTCTTCATTCCTTGCGACATTGTGGTCATTGACACTATGGAGGACCCTAGCTGTCCTATCATCTTCAGACGCCCTTTCTTGGCTACGGGAAGAGAGCTGATTGATGTTGCCGAAGGAGTAATCACTCTAAGGGTCAGAAACGGTCACTTAGATTTCAAGGTAAAGGATGCTATGAAGGGACCATCCCTACTAGAATCTGCTTACTTTGTAGAAAGTTACGACCAGTTTTGTGAAGAGATGGAGGAAGATATCGTAACGGTAGATTCACTCGTGAGAGCGTTAAGCAATCAAGATTCTGATGCTGAAGATTCTGAAAATCTAGAAGTTGTCGAGTTTCTCAACTATCTAAATCAGTTTGATGAAGATATGAACGACGGGGAAGAGGTAATAGAAACAGTTAAGTTTGCCTCTCTAGAGGAGGCACCAGAAGAAAAGGCACCCAAGGCTAATCCAGAACTGAAGCAGATACCTAAAGGATTAAGGTATGAATTTCTTGATCAAGAAGGGAGAAACCCTATCATCGTTAATGCCCATCTTACGAAAGATCAATTAGAAAAGCTTCTCGAGGAGTTGAGGCTCCAAAGGCAGGCTATAGGATATTCGGTGGAGGATATCAAAGGCCTTAGCCCTGCGTTATGTATGCATCACATTAATTTGGAAGAATCTGCTAAACCTCTGGCTCAACCCCAGAGAGAATTGAACCAGATGCTAAAAAAAGTTGTGAAGAAAGAAATAATCAAACTAAGGAATGCAGGGATCATTTACCCAATCAGTGATAGTAACTGAGTGAATCTGATCCACGTGGTATCGAAGAAAGGAGGTATAGCAGTAGTTAAAGGAGATAAAGGTGATGAAGTGGCAGTTCGGACTGTCACCGGATGGAGGATGTGTATTGACTACCGAAAACTAAACCAAGCCACGAAAAAAAATCATTATCTGCTTCCTTTCATTGATCAAGTTCTGGAAAGATTGGTGCATCATGACTATTTCTGCTTTTTGGATGGTTTTTCTAGGTTTTATCAAGTCCCCATCTTACCAGATGACCAGGAGAAAACTACTTTTACCTGTCTCTATGGGACCTACGCCTTCTGAAGAATGCCTTTCGGCTTGTGCAATGCTCCTGCAACGTTTCAGCATTGCATGATATCAATGTTTTCGGATTTTATGGAAGACATCGTGGAAGTTTTCATGGATGACTTTTCTGTCTATGGGAAGGACTTCGATGCCTGCCTGAAAAACCTAGCTCTAGTCTTGCAACGCTGCAAAGCAAAGAGTTTGGTCCTAAACTGGGAGAAGTGCCACTTTATGGTACGAGAAGGCATCGTGCTAGGGCATAAAGTCTCGAGGCGTGGCATCGAGGTAGACGTTAACAAGGTGGAAGCCATATCTAAGCTACCTCCACTGAAGTCTGTAACGGGAGTGAGGAGTTTTCTCGGGCACGCTGGATATTACTGAAGATTCATAAAAGACTTCTCAAAGATATCGAAACCGTTTTCCAACCTTCTGGTAAAGGATGTTGAATTCAATTTCTATGACGATTGTCTAATTGTTTTTCAGGCCTTAAAAGATGCCCTTATCTCACCGCCTATCCTTCAAGCTCTAGATTGGGAACTGCCTTTCGAACTTATGTGAGACGCCAGTGACTTCGTTGTAGGAGCAGTCTTGGGACAGAAAAAGGACAAAAGGCACCACGTCATTTGCTACGCCAGTCGTACTTTGGATGAGGCTCAGGTAAATTATATGACTACAGAGAAGGAGATGCTTGCGATAGTTTTTGCTTTCAACAAGTTCAGATCTTATCTTATCATTACAAAGGTAAAGGTCTACACAGACCATGGGGCAATAAGATATCTTATGCAGAAAAAGGATACCAAGCCCAAGCTATTAAGGTGGGCTTTGTTACTCTAGGAGTTTGACCACGAGATCGTTGATATGGTCTTCGACCACTTATCAAGGATCATAGTGGAAGGGTAGAAGGAGCCACCTATTAACGATAACTATGCTCATGAAGCCTTGCTGATAGTTGAAACTAAAGGTGAGAGTTTGCCTTGGTTTGCAGATATTTGTAATTATCTTGCCTGTGGGGAGTTGCCTCCTGATAAAACCTACAATCAAAAGAAGAAGCTCTTTTCGGATGTAAAGAACTACTACTGGGATGACCCTCTCCTTTTTAGGAGGTGCGCAGATAACCTGTACAGAAGGTGTATCCCTGAAGAAGAAGTTCCAAACATTCTGAAAGAATGTCATGCCTCTCCTTATGGAGGACACCTGGGGAGCAAAAGAACTGCCGCCAAGGTGCTGCAATCGGGTTTTTACTGGCCCTTCTTGTTCAAGGATGCTGCAAATTATGTAAAAGTTTGTAAAGAATGCCAATTGATAGGAAACATTGGAAGAAGAAATGAGATGCCCATGGCCAATTCGGTCGAAGTCGAGATCTTTGATGTATGGGGAATTGACTACATGGGTCCATTTCCCCCATCAAAAGGATATCAATACATCTTATTCGCGGTGGATTATGTGTCTAAATGGGTGGAAGTTGTTTCCACCCAGACTTGCGACTCCAAATCAATGATCAAGTTGTTTGAGAAGACTATCTTTCCTCACTTCGGAGTACCTCGTACTGTGATAAGCGATGGTGGATCGCATTTCAAAGAAAACAGTTTGAAGCACTCCTGCGGAAGTATAGGGTTAAACACAAAGTTGCTACGCCCTACCACCCTCAAACTTCAGGGCAGGTGGAGGTTTCAAATAGACAAATTAAGTAGATTTTAGAGAAGACTGTCAGCCGCACGAGGAAAGATTGGTCGATGAAGCTTGATGACGCCCTTTGGGCCTACAGAACTTCATATAAAGAACCCATTGGAACTACCCCTTACAAATTGATCTATGGGAAATCCTGTCATCTACCTTTAGTGCTTGAACACAAGGCTCATTGGGCAATTAAGTTCCTGAATATGGATCTAGAAAGGGCAGGGGATAAAAGATATCTACAGTTACAGGAACTCAAAGAATTGAGAATGCATGCCTATGAGAATGCAAGGATCTATAAGCAGAGGACCAAGGTGTGGCATGATGCCCACCTGAGGAAGAAGGATGTAAGTGAAGGTGACAAAGTTTTATTATTTAAATCTTCCATTCGTCTTTTTCCAAGTAAGCTGCAAACAAGGTGGTCCGGACCCTTCACCGTAGCAAAGATATATCCATCAGGGATGATGGAGCTGTATGATAAAGAAGATCCATCCAAAGTTTTCCCAATGAACGGACACAGAGTAAAAAGGTTCTATGAAGATAAAGCATTCATGAGAAGGACAGAGATAATCTTGCAGGATGTGGAAACAGGTGAAGGCACAAAGTGAAGGATCTGAAGTTGTCGAGTTGACGACTCTAACTACAACGCTCCTCGAGAGGCAGCCTGAGTTTTACTTTTCTTAGAATAGGACGTTATTTCCTTTCCTGCAAGAAAAAAATTATGAACATTATGATTGTAATAAGGCCCAAGTCAGTGCATGCATCACATGCCCTGACTCTTCTGTTTTATGGGCCACCACTCAGTTTTATGAGCATTGATGAGTAATGCTATCTGAAGCCGGGAACTTCACCTTAGGGCAATGATGTTTTACCCATCAATTGCTTTTTCCTTTGCTTTGATTTTGGTTTTTCATCAAGAATTTTGTTCGAAGAGCCTTGTATCGGGCAAAAGGCTCAGGCAGAACGCAAGACACGCCCTTATCAGCCTGGCGTGTCGCCCGACACACCTTAGCAATAAGAAATGTCTAATGATACGCCGATCAGCAAGCAACCGTGTCGGGCGGTAGGAGTAATAACCCTTGATTTGACGGATGGGACTGCTCATCTCGGGAATGATTTGTCTCCTCGCCCAACACGTACCCTTGTTTTACTCATTTTACCCCCGATATGGATTGATATATATAGTAACAGAAGTTTAACTGTGTTGGGCTCCAGCATTTACTCCTCACCTACTCCCGTATCGTGCGGTAATTTCTCTCGTTGCTCTCGTGTCGCGCCACTTAGATTTTGCTCTCGTGTCGCGCAAGATAACTTCAGATAGCAAAGGTATAACCCAACAGTCATATCGTTTGGATTTCCCGACATGACCCCCATGTCGCGCACTTTCGTATCGGACTCACGGCTTTAGTTGATTTCCTTATATCGCCCGACACACATTTGTGTCGGTTGCGTTACTTTTGACCGTGTCGTGCGACACATCTATAACGCGTGCTTGCCCGATACCTTATATCGGGCTAGACCCGTGTCGCCCAGTCTTGTTTTGCTTTGTGTGTCGGGCGACACATTTTCTTTCGGAGCGACTGTACCATATTGTGCGCTTCGCATCACGTGGTCATGTCGACCGGAACACCTTGAACTTAGGCGTATCGGGCAATGGCCATAACATCCGGTTTTTCCCGTGTCGCCCAGTCTTGTATCGCCTCACGTATTTCTCCTTATGGGCGACACCCGTGTCTTGTATCGGGAAAGAAATATGTCTGTGATGACGCCCGGTATCTCACGATGAACCTATGCGATTTTTCAGCCGAACTTCATATCGCCTAACACGACTGTATCAGGCAAACATCATATGGCTCGGTTTTGAAGCCCGATACTGTGGTTTCGGGTAGCTTTTGTATCGGGACGAACTTTTCATATCATGCAATGAGTTTTCTTTTAGACACTGATATCGGGTAAGGTGGAACATTTAAATGCTTAATAAACTTGTCTTATGATAACAGATATGGCCCGTACAAAGCAAATCGTCGTTCAAGTTAACGAACATGGTCGAAGGATCGACACCGAGGCCACAGCTGAAACTACAACCGTCGGGCAAAAACGCCCGAACCCCGAAGGAGCTGGGCCATCCACGGCCAAAAAGAGACCAAGGACGGAAGAAGTAACGGCCCCAACAATAGTTTCAACCGCAGCGGAAGAACCTATGGATCATACACTAGGAAGGTTCGTGCCCAGAGATAACGAGCACAAGCGTCGATACTCAGAACTGGCAACAAAACTCTATAGGCCGAGTAGATTCTGCCACCAGTCGTCCTTCCTTCAACTAGGCATTTTCGACAAGCTTGAAAATGTCCTAGCTGCAGCAGGGCTGCGGAAGATCTGCTTCAGCCAATCCGCTTCCTACACTGAACTCACCAGGGAGTTCATGTCATCTCTCTGCCAGGTGTAGAATAAACCTGAGGAAATCAAAGAATATGGTGGAGCAGACAGACTGCAGGGGCGGCTATACAATGCTGAGCATGCCATCTCCGAGAAGCTGCTCAACAAGATCTTCTCTTCCAGTGAGGAGGAGAAGGAACTACTTAACAATGGTGAAAGGATCACCGAAGGAGACGGGTTCAACCCCGTGGAGCTCTGGAGGAAGCTGACCGGAGAGTCATCATTCAAGCCGCGAAGCAAGGTGGCGGCGGTGCACTCCTACTTCTGGAGAATAGTGCACAAGCTTGTGGCGTGCCTGCTCTTCAGCAAGAATGAATCAAGCAACATCTACACCAAAGAACTCCATCTCATGTGGCACATGATGGAGGGAAATATGATTCACCTGGGATGTTTCTTGTTGAATAGGCTACACCAAATAAAGGATGCCACCAAGGAGTACTGCATGGGTGGCATCGTCAATCTGATTGCGGTCGGGTTAAGGTACCCACGGGAATCGCGAAGTCTCTTAAGGATAAGGGGCGACGAGAAGATCAACCTCAAGTTCCTCATGAGGGCCAACATCATCAAGAAGGAGGGGTGAAGCTACTTCTACAAATTCGTGAGAACAAGCACCCTCCTTCCGCTTCCTAGCTGCACCAACTACGATGTAGAAAAGCTTGTCTTCACTAGAGTAGAGATTGAAGCGGTGGCAGTCGAAGCCACTTACGCCGCCACCACCAGTATACAAGAGAGGGTGGCTGTGAGAGGAGAATCAATTCCTCTCGACGCATGGCAGGACAAATCTTTAACAACTCCTGCCGAGTCGCCCACCGCTCCAGAGCCACTGACGACAGCCATTGATAGAGTTGTCGTCGCTCCTACCATCCCAGCCATGATCACGACAATATTTGTCGTGGCTGAAGAAGTACCGGAGATCGTGGAGGTCGCCGAGACAACTGGGGTAGAGACAAACATACTAGCCCCGACAGAAGCTGCCGCGGAAGAGACAGCTGCAGCTCCTGAAACTTCTGTGGTACCCTTAGTGGTAGAAGAAGAAATGCAGCCGGACGTCAGCAATGAGGCGTTTGCCAAGATCCTCGAGATGGAGCTCGGGGCTACGCAGCCTATGCCAACACCGCCGCTGGTGTCTCCCGTAGCAACTACAGAGGAGGTCACCGACAACAGAGAGGTGGAGCAGCATCCACCCACACCGCGACGTTCTCCATCGCAACAAGGGGGCGAGGCAGAGATAGCCGAGAAAGCGCTTACGCCTCGCCCAGAAGCAACTACCTCATGAACAATCGAGATAGATTCTACCTCGTTGGGTAGACCCTCACTCGAGATGAGTGTCGCGAGGATGAGAGGGAGATCTGTAGAAGCCCCTCCGTCGCTCGGAAAGATGCTGGGGCACAAACTCGATTACTTGCGGGAGGTAACAGAAAACCACTCGACTACATTTACTTCACTAACCCACAAGTTTTCTATTTTCCAGCAGAGGCTGAATAGCCAGGAGCGGCAACTGCTGACTCTAGTTGGCCTCCCCGACCAACTAGAGGCACTCAATGCCACACTGTAGTAGGCCCTCCAACGCCTCAACATGATCGAGGAGAGGATGAACAGGAGGGACGATCACCCGTGTCCAAGGCAGCCAAGGAGATCTTTGTCACCTCCTGGCTTAGGCTCTCAACCCTCCTCATCAACATCCTCACCAAGATTGTTGTCCACTTCCTCCTCTAGCGGGCCATCCCCAACGTCTGAGGAAGGGACGCCGCAAAGGTCATCCAACGGAGCTCCAGTAGGATAGGCGAGCTCCCGCGGTTTGGAAGAAGCAACTCCCTCAGTCCCCCTAGACGAAGCTGAGGATAACAACAAAGCAATCAGCGTCGGGGAGGACTCTTCTGATGAATCTGAGGGAGAGGGGGTGACATCTGTGCCGCCAATAAAAGACACCCCCCAGAGGAAGAAGCTCAACGGCAGATGAATTCTCTGTGTCGTCAGAGATACATTCTTTCGAGATGGCCGACTTCGACAGAAGGGTCATCGGATACCTATCGATCAGGACCAGAAACTACTGAACAAGGTCCTGAGGTCGTAGAAAGATGAAGAAGACATCATCTGGAGCGACGGCTACTTCTCTGTACGACGGGGAGCACTCAGAAGCATGTTCAGCTCGTCAGCTGTCTTCGGAAAGAAGTTGTTTAGGGTCCTAGAAGGTGCAATAATAGAGAATATCAGCACCAGGATAGGTCGGAAAACAATATATAATGCCACCCCGACCTTGGCAAGAAGATTGATGATGGGAGTACCAAACTCCATTGTGGTGGCCAACATGCTGTGACACATCGTAGAGCACAACACGAACATCGTGTTGGCCCCGTACAAGCACCGCAACATGTGGTTCCTATGTGTGGCAGACCTCTGGAACCATGACGTCCAGCTCCTCAGCTGCTGCAACAAGGAGGTGCCACACTCAAGACTTATTTTCAGTCACCCAGAGGATAAACATCTCAGGCTTCTACTGCTGCATCTTCTCTGAGCCATCAAGAAAGGAGTCCAACGTCATAGCGGCATTTGGAACTTCTTCTCTATCGGACACTTCCCCATCCAAGCAGAAGAGGGAAGTGGAAACAGTGCCTTTATCATCTTGCACGCGATGGAGCTGATCAACATATTCAAATACATAAGGCATCTACAGGGCCAAAACTTCTTCCATATCAGGAGCACCTACTCCTTGATGCTTATCAAAGACAGGCACTACTTCCAAGATGCAGGGGTACCAGAAAGGCTGCTGGACAGTGATCAAGCAGACGAATCTTCGCAACCTAGCAGCACTCCAAAGAAAGAAGCTGAGATAGAAGCAGACATCTATGGGGTAGGCAAGCAGTTAGAAATCATGTGGGAAGTACACGAATCAAAGACCCCACTTCACCTCAAACATCAGAAGAAATGATCAACAACTTCGACCATTTCTCATGATCTACACTCACGCAGGAGCAGGTTAATGAAGTTCTTCTGAAGTTAGATGACTCTACCCCGATAGATGTCATCTACGAGGCAGACAGTGTCATAGTCCCAGTTGACGACTTAAGGGACATGGTAAAAGAAGGAGGATGTTTGGTGATATCTGTGGCAGCCGCCTACATCCAAACACTACAGAAGAAGTTCAAACATGCATACATAGCTCATCCAATGTTTTTCAACGACATCTACCTTGCTGATGAATCAGGAGCGAAGCAAACCTTTCTGGCAGAGTTGCAGTGCAGTGTTCCATGCACAATCTTCCTACCCATCCTGCACTACAACCATTGGACGCTCCTGACGATGTACACTCGCCAACGAGCAGGAATCTTCTACAACAGCTCGGACAGCAACAAAGATCATCCGGTGCAGTGTACATTGACAGCGTTGACACCCCTTGATCCCTTAGTATGAAAATACTACGAGGAGGGTTGCATCACCACACCAAACATAAAACATACTTGTCCTCAAGTATGCTCCAACTCAATTTCTCTACAATTTCACAATCAAGAAATGAAAAATTCAATTCAATATATGAATATTGATTAAATGGGATCAATGATGATTAGGTACATTCATTCCACCTCTCTCCTCTCCTCTTTCACAAACCAATCACGAAAAGAGCATTGAGCATACAAACTTCAAATATAGGGCATAGAAGACACAAGCTGTCCATATGGCTTTCATGTAGCTTCGGGTAGACTGTTTCATGATGGCGTTAATCTAAGATGACTAGGAGTGTTGTTTCACTTTCATGCATTCAATCTTATGCTTCAAATCACACATAGTTACCCACGTGTCTATGGAAAAATGGTTAAGTGAGATAGGTTTGATATTTCCAAGCTCAATGGGTATTAAAATAGAAGAAAGGATTGCAGTAAGAGATTAGAGTGTTATTACACTCATCTTTTGTTTATTTAGATGTTCTTAAATAGTAGCATCTTTTATTTTCTTTTTGCTTCTTGTTTTATTTTTCTTTTATTTTCTATTGGTGTAGGTAGGGAATATGGTAGTGAGAGTGAAGCAGTGAGATATAGATATGGCCACTGGAACTTTTGGAGGTGGCCAAGGCTGAATATGTGCACTTTGGCATCTTTTCATGAGGTGGAGGGGTAAGAAGATGATGAATGAAAAGTCAGGTCAAAGTGGGATCACTAGTTTGGTTCTCAACATAAAACCTCCTACATGAAAATTATTCTAATACCTCATCAAATAATATCGCACCACATGAATGAACAACATGAAATTCACACTTCTGTCATGTGATTCCATACGCTCTAAGCATTCATAGCTTGCTCAAATCACAATTCAACCAAAACATTCACAAACATAAGACAAGTGATGCATGTGTAAAAAGTCAATCATTGATACCATTTAGCAATAAATCATGATAATTCACTTGCATATGTTAAAGGTCATCATTTTCAATACAATAAGTAGAGATTGGGTCAAAGCACACTTTTTAGGCAAGAAGTTCTAAACTTGGGCAAAATTGGCCAAAATGGTGCCAAATTGCCTTCAATCACATGTAGACCTACATTATGGTAAAAAAAAGTAGGAAACAAGCAAATCCTAGATAAAGCATGCAAAAATTACAAAAATCCACATGATATGCAGTGCATGGCAAAAAGAGCAAAAAAATTTAAAATTATGCAAAAAAATGCATGAAATTAACCTGTATGATATGCATGTAAGTAAAGGAAGCACACAAAGTATGGATACATAAGTATGAGAGATGGATATATTATTTGATCATATTGAGAAAAACTTTGGAACAAGGAACATAGAGTAAAGTGGGGTAAAGAAAGGGATTACTGCCCTACCACCCCAAACTTTTAAACAATCATGTCCTCAACATGAAATAGAAGTTCAGAATGGTAGGGTAGAGGGCATGGAGTCATGGTAGACAAATACCAAGAGGGAAGAGAGATATAAAGGTGCCCAGTGAAAAGGACAGAGTCACTCTAGACATTCTATGCAGAACTCTATTTTGGCTTGCCAGCACCACGATCGTGTTATGGAGAACGACCATGTTGGTTGACATTGACTGGCCTAAATCGCGCATCCGAAAGGGAGCAGATTTGAAGTAGTGGGACTTTTAAATTTATAACCCAAAACCTTCTAGGCCCCCGCAACTTTATTTACGGGGTCGAAGTAGATATACGGGGTCAAACACAGAGACAAGGGTGGTAGTGTTCGCAAATGCAGAATCGACACGTTACACTCCAGTATGGGTAAAGAGATGATAAAGTTCCCCAAGGGGACAACAGTCTAAGATCGATAAAATAAAAGAAAACTATCTCCAACTAGAGCTACGAGGAAAATTAAGGTTTTAAGCATTTATCAGTTTTTAGGGTTTTTGCGCAACGGAAACAGAGAGATAATACTATTGCTTTAGTAAGGAACAAAGGAGAAAGCTTCGGTAAAACAAGCGGCAGCAAAAAGATCCTGTACCCCCTCCTCTCGAAGCAGGTACCTCTAACTAAGCATCAACACCCCTCTCGAGGTTGCTGGACATAAGTTAGAGTGAAAAGGTTACTAAAGCAACTCTGATCCTGGGCACTCTCGTACTCCTGTATCGGACCAAACACTAGAGCCACAACACCTCTCTCGAGGCTGCTGCAACGGGAAAACACAATTCAGTATCTAGGCGAAACGTGATCCAAGCGTACAAGCTAGAGTTCATATGTCAAACAAAACAATCATCCAACAAAAAGGGACCAAACATAAAGCAACAGATAATTAGAACTCTTCTAATTCCATTGCATAAAAGGGTCTGATTACATTGCATAAGTAAAGAATGTAAATGACTGAAATAAGTAAAGATAAACGTTGCCTTCTTGATTTAGAAGGGCGATAGGCAGTAGCAGATCCCCAAGATCCTTCCAGCCTGATACCAGGCGGGAGCATCGCCCGATACGCCTATGTCGGGCGACACGCACCTGACGGGAAGACGTATCGTGCAGGCACTCATGCCCAATACGATCGTGTCAGGCGGCACCCTCTCAGGCGACACGCCGTGACTGATGAAGTGTATCGGGCTTGGTATCATGTCGGGCCAGAGTTTTGTTGAGGATATTGAGTACTCATATCGGGCATCCCTATTGGCTGATATCGGCCTGCAGCGATGCCCGGGGCCGATCCTAAGTGAACCATTCCCTCCCTCTCGGGCTGGGGAAGTGCTCACCTAGTATCATCTGGTACACCTCTGAGGCACGACACACTAGCTCCATATGCTTCCCCCGTTGTCTTTTGAGAGATTCTGACATGTTCCATCGGAGTCCTGTAACTGCTATTTATAGGCAGCGGACGGGAGAAATTGTGGTTCTGAGGGCGCCACGTGTCTTCCATCAGCACCCTCTCGCGGGTTCAGGGATGCCTGATATGTGTATCACACGGCACAAGGGTGTCGGGCTGTAAGCGTGTCGGGCAGGTGTGACGAGTGGGCGCCTGCCGGTGGGTGGCTTGTATCGCGCGACAAGAGCTCCCTGTCGGGTAAGTGGCGCATCGCCCGTCAGGACCTCTTTGCGCGACACCCATCTATTGTGCGGCAGTGTATCGTGTTACCACATGTCGGGCAGCGAGTATGTCGGCCAGCTGGTGGGAGGGTTGATACAGGTAGAACACGTTCCTGGGTCGGGACGGGCCTTTTTGCTGATAAATGAGTTGAAAAGTGAGGAAAACTCTGTAAAAGATGATAAAATTGAGTAAAGAGTGTAGCGTGGCCTGTTTATTCAAAAACATGACAAAAAGGTGAGGAAATCAGTTAAAAAGGGCAAAATTGACAACAAAATAAGGGCTAAAAGCATCACAAAATTTGGTGTTATCAACTCCCCCAAACTTAGCATTTTGATTGTCCTTAATCAATTTTTAAACTTTGTTTTGTGACGCTTCTTCTTGACTGGTATAGTTTTCAGACCATGGGTTTGAGCGAGTATTTGAGGTGTCTTACAGAGAATACATCCCGACCACGAACAACAGACTTTACTCCTCCTGCCTTATTTAAGCAAAAAAAAAATTCCACAGCTTCGGCAAGACTTGGGTGCATGATTCTGAAGTTAGCTTTCACACCAAACAGTTTTTGGGGATAGAAAGTTGTGTGTTTGGGTAGGCTTAAGGCTTTTTGGGTTTTTCTTGTTTCCCATCAGTCCATCCAGGTATGGGTCCGTTAGCGGGCGAGTGGTCCCTGTAGTCCAAGCTTTAGAGCAGTGATTTCACATCCTACGTACCACTGCCCTGGATCTACCATGCCTAAAGATGGGCACTTTTGGAGAACAAGTGTGTATATATATTTTTTTTTATTTTTTTTCAGGCACAACTCTCATGCTTTTATTCACTCTCATAAGGCTATTCTCTCTTTTTGGGATTTTTGGGTAAAGGGAAACAAGAGGAATTTTTGCTGTTTGGGCAACTTTTTCCTTCTGCATACACGTCTCTTAGCTGTTGCGAGATTATTTTTCGAAATTTTTGGCATGGAAAGTCATAGTCTTTTGTTGTTTGAGGCTGCATTATCAAAAATACATAACAAAACTTGCATCTCCTTGGGCACATAGAAAACAAACTGGGAAGAAGTCGTATCAGGTTTTTACTATGCAGTGTCTTTGTACATATATATGGAGACAGAATAAGCAAAATTTTTGGCAAAATTTTTATATGAGCATGTATATGTATATGTACACATGATATAGGAGAAGAACCAAAGAGCAAAAAGGGTGGAGTTTGAAGAAAAAGAAAAGAAGAAAGAAAAAAAAGTTCTTTTTATACCTCCCTCACTGGTACATGGTACCCCCCCAAACTTACTCCACACTCTGTCCCAGAGTTGTGAAGTAGATAAGGTAGGGTAATGTTAACCCAGTGAGGGTTAATTGGTGAGCGCGCCTGTGCCAGATAGAAGCTCCCACACATATACTCCTCATTTGCTGTGGTAGTCGATGTGGTGGAGCTGGTTAGGCATCTCTTTGTTTGATATCCATTCCAGCACAAAGATGTCGCAGTCAGTTGTACCAAAGGAAAATGTGGGTTTACAATTGCAAGATTCAATGAGATCAGTCATGCGCTTTTGCTGAGGAAGAAAGTTCCAAAACTATTAGGCATTCCCTTAAACCAGGTAGACTTTTTAAGATACTTCCATTGTGAACATGAACAAAATGACTGATTATCAATCTCACTTTCTTTAAACTTTCATCCTCTATTGAACTAGTCAGAGACGTCCACTTATCTCTTCCAATACTTTTTCTTGATTTGGCAGCCCCCAAGAGAAGTCGGCAGTATATTCCTCATTTTTAGCAATACGGCAGAGCAGAATTTACATACTACTCGTCATCAAGGATATATGAATGCTTCTCTTGAGTACAATGAATAGAATGATATTTTTCAGATTGCTTTTCTTCATCCTTTTCACTATCGTATGAACAAATATCAATGGTCCTCAAGGATAAGTTATATTCATCCCATAATTTATCTATTTCCTTATCATAGTCTGTCTTCTGCTGTGGTTGAGGACCGTCTCCAAAAGAGAAAATCAGTGGAAGTCTTTCTCCAGTGGCTTCTGGACTGTATGTGGGTATCTTGGGTTCATCAGTCGTGAAGCCACCTTCTTCATGGGGGGCATCTTCTTTGGATATAGTATCCATAAGTGTTTTCAAGAGCTCTCTGTCTACCATAGGTTGGCTTCTTGTTTGTGTTCTAGCCCTCCTAGGTTGGTCATCATCGTCATAATATGCACGAACCTTGTGTTTCCCTCTTGAGAGTTTTGCACTTGTTCCGGCTGCATCCTTTGAGAAAGAAAATGGACATGTTACTTCTTTCGTCCTTGCTCTCTTCTCAGCGGTTGATGGCCCAGCTGCCTCGGGATTCGGGCATTTCTGCCCGACCGTTGTTGCTTCAGCTGCGGCCTCAGTGTCCACGGTTTGCTTTGTACGAGCCATATCTGTTATCATTAAACAAGCTCATTGATCAATTAAATGTTCTGATATTAGGTAGAAAAACATATTGTACGATAAAAATTTGGCTCGATACAAAGGCTACCCGACACCACCGTATCGGGCTTCAACACTTGAACAAAACGAAGCTTGTCTGATGTGCTTGTGTCGGGCGATACGAAGCTTTCAAGAAATTTTCGTAGGCTCATGCCTGATATGAGGTTCGGGTGTCGTCCATTAAAAGAACATCATAGGCGATACAGAACTGGATGATATGGAGAGAACTACACGTCATACTCGTTGCCCGTCATGATATGGTCGCGTGAGATAAAGTGTCCGATGGGGTCTTCCAGATAGAAAAAATGATGTGTCGCCCGACAACAAGAACAAGCAAGGCGGCACAAGGATGGGCGACACGGTTATCGCCCGATAGGGTGTCGGGCAAGTGCGTGTTAAAGACGTGTCGCACGACACACGTGTCGGGCGATACAAGGAAATCAACCAAAGTCATCTGCCCGATACGCTGCACGCGATATAAAGGTCGTGTCGGGCAAGTAGACTGTCGGGCTATACCTTTGCTGTCTGAAGCTATCTTGCGCGACACGAGAGCAAAAGTTAGCTGGATGACACATGAGCAAAGGGGGAAAATACTACACGATACGGGTAGCTAGAGGAGTAAATGCAGTAGCCCGATACGGTAAAACTTCCATACTATATATAGCAATCCCAACCGGGGGTAAAATGGGTAAATTTGGGATGTGTGTCGGTCATTGAGACAAGCCATTCCCGAGACAAGCGGTCTCATCCGTCTAATCAAGGGTAATTACTCATCTTGCCCGATACGGGTGCTCACCGCCCAGGTGTGTCGTCCGACACAGTTTATGCGATGCCTGATATACCGTCGTTCGATACGAGCGCGTTCTGCGCTCCGTCTGATTCGCCGCCAGATACGAAGTTTTCAGGACAAAAGCTAGATGAAAAACTTAAAAACAAAAGTGAAGGAAAAAGCGGTTGATGGGTAAAACATCATTGGCCTAAGGTTAAGTCCCCTGCCTTAGATAGTATTACTCATCAAGGTCCATAAAACAGAGTGGTGGCCCATAAAATAGGAGAGTCAACACACGTGGTGCATGCACTGACTCGGGCCTTATTACAGTCTGAATGTTCATAATGTTTTTCCTGCAAGAAAGTAAATCACATCATATTCTAGGAAAAGTAAAAGCTCAGGTTGCCTCCCGAGGAGCGTTGTAGTTTGCGTCGCCAGCTCGACCACTCTAGGTCCTTCACTTTTCGCTTTCAGCAGTATCCATATCTTACAAGTTGATCCCTGTCCTCCTAACAAAAGCTTCATTTTCATAGTACCTTTTCACCATGTGCCCGTTCACTTGAAAAACCTTGGTTGGAACATCTTTTTCATATAGCTCCATCATTCCGCATGGGTATATCTTTGATACGGTGAACGGTCTGGACCATCTCGTTTGTAACTTTCCTAGAAAAAGATGAACGGAGGATTTAAATAATAAAACTTTATCACCTTCACTTACGTCCTTCCTCCTCAGGTGGGCATCATGCCGCACCTTTGTCCTTTGTTTATATATCTTTGTGTTCTCGTAAGCATGCATCCGTAATTCTTCAAGTTCTTGCAACTGCAAATATCTCTTCTCTCCCGTCTTCTCTAGATCCATGTTCAAGAATTTAATTGCCCAAAGGGCCTTGTGTTCTAGCTCAAGGGGTAGATGATAGGATTTTCCGTAGATCAACTTATAGGGGGTGGTTCCAATGGGCATTTTATAGGCAGTCTTGTAGGCCCAAAGTGCGTTGTCAAGCTTCATTGACCAATCCTTCCTCGTCCGGTTGACAGTCTTTTCCAGAATCTGCTTGATTTGTCTATTCGAAACCTCTACCTTCCCGGAAGTTTGTGGGTGGTAGGGCGTAGCGATCTTGTGTTTGACTCCATACTTTCGTAGGAGCGCTTCAAACTGTCTTTCTCTGAAATGCGACCCACCGTCGCTTATTATAGTACGGGTTACACCAAATCGAGGGAAAATCATCTTTTCGAATAACTTGATAACTGACTTAGCGTCACATGTTTGAGTTGCGACAGCTTCTACCCATTTTGATACATAATCCACTGCCACTAGAATGTATTGATACCCCCTTGATGGGGGAAATGGTCCCATGTAGTCAATCCCCCATACATCGAAGATCTCCACTGCAACCCAATTTGCCATTGGCATCTCATTTCTTCGTCCAATATTGCCCGTCAATTGGCACTCTTTACAGACCTTTACCTATTGTGCAGTGTCTTTGAATAAAGAGGGCCAGTAAAAACCTAATTGTAGTACTTTTGCAGCAGTCCTTTCGCTGCCCAGAAGTCCTCCATAAGGGGAGGCGTGACGCTCTTTTAGAATGTTTGACATTTCTTCTTCTGTAATGCATCTCCGGTACAAGTTATACGCACATCTTTTGAAAAGGAGATGATCGTCCCAATAGTAATTCTTCACATCCGCGAACAACTTCTTCTTTTGGTTATAGGTGATGTCAGGGGGTAGTTCTCCACAGGCAAGATAATTACAGATATCTGCGAACCAGGGTAAATTCTCTTCCTTGGTTTCAATCATCATCAAAGCTTCGTCGGCATAATTGTCATTAATGGGCGGTTCCCTCTGTCCTTCTGCAATGATCCTTGATAAGTGGTCAGTGACCACATTTTCTGCACCCTTCTTATCGACTATCTCATGGTCGAACTCTTATAGTTTCTTCTACATGAGGTATCTTATAGCCCCATGATCAGTGTAGACTTTAACCCTTGCTCTAATGAGGTATGACCTGAACTTATCAAAAGCAAAGACTATTGTGAGCATCTCTTTCTCTTTAGTTGTATAATTTACCTAAGCTTCGTCCAACATGCGACTAGCGTAGCAGATTACTTGGTGCTTTTTATCCTTTTTCTGCCCCAGGACCGCTCCTACGGCATAGTCATTGGCGTCACACATAATCTCGAAAGGTAAATCCCAGTCTGGAGCTTGGAGGATAGGTGGTGAGACAAGAGTGTCCTTTAAAGCCTGAAAAGCGATTAGACAATCATCAGAGAAAACAAATTCAACATCTTTTACCAGGAGGTTGGACAACAGTTTTGAAATCTTTGAGAAGTCCTTTATAAATCTTCGGTAGTAGCCGGCGTGCCCGAGGAAGCTCCTCACTCCCATCACATACTTCAGTGGAGGAAGCTTGGATATGGCTTCAACCTTGCTAACGTCCACCTCGATGCCACGCCTCGAAACTTTATGTCCCAGTACGATGCCTTCTTGTACCATAAAATGGAATTTCTCCCAGTTTAAAACCAGACTCTTCTCCTCGCATCATTGTAGAACCAAAGAGAGGGTTTTCAGACAGGTATCGAAGTCTTTTCCATAGATAGAAAAATCGTCCATGAAAACCTCCACGATATCCTCCAGAAAATCTGAGAACATTGATATCATGCAGCGTTGAAATGTAGCGGGAGCGTTGCACAGGCCGAAGGGCATCCTCCTGAAGGCATAGGTGTCATAGAGACAGGTAAAAGTTGTCTTCTCTTGGTCATCTGGCAGGATGGGGACCAGATAAAATCCTAAAAAACCATCCAAGAAATAGAAAAAGTCATGATGCGCTAATCTTTCAAGAACTTGATCAATAAAAGGTAGCGGAAAATGATCTTTTTTAGTAGCCTGGTTTAGCTTCCTATAGTCAATGCACATTCTCCATCCTGTGACGGTCCTAACCGCCACCTCATCGCCTTTATCTCCCTTTACAACTGTTATACCACCCTTCTTGGGTACTACGTGGATCGGACTTACCCAATTACTGTCGCTAATCGGGTAAATGATCCCAGCATCCCTCAACTTGATTACCTCTTTCTTTATGACTTCTTTCAGCATCTGATTCAATTTTTCTCTGGGGTTGAGCCATAGGGTTGGCAGATTCTTCCAAATTGATGTGATGCATACACAAAGCAGGGCTAAGGCCTTTGATATCTTCCACTGAGTATCCTATAGCCTGCCTGTGGAGTCTTAACTCCTCAAGAAGTCTGTCCAACTGATCTTTTGTAAGATTGGCATTGACGATGATAGGGTTCATTTCCTCTCGATCTAGGAATTCATATTTCAACCCTTCTAGTAACTGCTTCAACTCAGGCTTGGCCCTGGGTGACCTTTCTTCCGGCGCCTCCTCAAGAGAGGCAAACTTAACAGTTTCCACCACCTCATCCTCGTTGCTCAAGTCTTCATCAGACTGGTTAAGAAAGCTGAGAAACTCCACAACTTTTGGACTTTCAGAGTCAAAATCATGACTGCTTATCGCCCTCACGAGAGGGTCCACCATCAAGATGTCTTCTTCTACCTCTTTGCAGAACTGGTTGTAGCTGTCCGCAAAGCAAGAGGACTCTGATAGAGATGGTCCTCTCATCGCATCCTTCACTTTGAAGTCTAAGTGGTCGTTTCTAACCCTTAGAGTGATTATTCCCTCAGCAACATCAATCAAAACCCTTCCTGTAGCTAGGAAAGGACATCCAAAGATGATAGGACAGTGGGGGTCCTCCACGGTATCAATGACAACTATATCACACAGAATGAAGAAACTTCCTACCCAGATTGGTACATCTTCAACAACACCAACAGGCCTTTTAAAGGTATGATCTACTAATTCAATTCTCATATTGGTTCTGACCATATCAGTCAAACCTAATCTCTGCGTGAAGCTTAGGGGCATAAGGTTGATACTAGCCCCTAAATCGGCAAGACCTTTTCATTTGACGTTATCTCCAATGGCGAAAGGGATTGTGAAAGCCCCAAGATCTTTCTTTTTGTTGGGAAAATCTGATTTTACAAAAGCAGAGGACATACTTACTAGATGTACATTTTTTATTCTTCCTCCTCTTCTCTTCTTAGTAATCAAGTCTTTTAGAAACTTGGCATAAGTCGGCATCTCTTCTAAGGCGTCCAAAAAAGGAACTTCGAGATGAAGTTTCTTGATTCATTCCATGAACTTCTCATGGCACTTCTTAAGGTGTGCCTTTATCAGCTTGTATGGAAAAGGCATCTTGGGAGAGTAAGGGTTTCTCATACCAGATAACTCCTCAAAGGATCTTTGTTCATGTTCTCTGTCATTAGCTTGTGGATTGTCGTCTTCTGCGGGATTTGCATCCACAGTCCTCGATTCAGGTTCTGGTCTGGCTTCTTCATGACGCTCCATTGTCCTTCCGGATCTCAGCACTGCCATTCTGGCAGATTCAGTGTCGGAGAGTATCTTACCTACGGGATTCTTTATCAATTCGGCCATCTGGGCCAATTGCTGATCAATTTGACGTTGATGTGTCTGCACGTCTGCCATCTGGACCTGCATTGAGTTCAGAACTCCAGAATTTGAAAGCGCACTCTGCACCAGCTGGTTATTGATTGTATCTTGTCTTTTTACAAAATCAAACAACTGTCCAACCAATTTTGGTTGGTTCGAAACCTTGTCTTAGCCTTGATCCTTGGCTTGACTTTGAACTTGATTGGTGTTTGACGCTTGGTGACCTTGATACTTACCTTGTCCTTGGAAATTTCCCTTGTTTGACTGGAAAGATGTGGTTCTGATGAACTAGTTTTGTCCTCCTCTTTTCTCGAAAACTTGGGGTGGCTTGGTGGAGATATGTAGCTGATGCAAGTTTTCAGCTGCATCTTTGTTGCCGTAACTGAAACCAGGATGATCTGGCCTCTTGAAATTAACAAAAGAGACATTCTCAGTCTCCTCAGCCTCAGATTCACTTTCGCTCGACTCGTCAGGTCGGGTATAGATACAGTTATCTACCCCGTGTCCTCCTTCTCCACAGGTGACACATTTCATGACCTTATCGACTTGTTTCTTTCCCTTCCCACTTGATTCTTTCAGTTGTTTGACATCAGTTTCTATCCTCTAGATCTGAGAGTTGATAGTTTCCAGAGCCTTAGATTCAAATGAAGGTGCTTCACTAGCCTTCTTAACATGTCTCCTATCTGATCTATCGTAGTCAGTGTCAGCTTGCAACTTGGCCATGTTCTTGATGATCTTCTCGGATCTGCTCAGCTTCTTCCCCAGAAAGTCACTGCCTACTGCTGCATTCAGTGAAACCCTTTCCTCAGGGGTTAGAGCGTTATAGAAAGTAGTTATCAAGAAACCTTTCTTATAGTTGTGATGAGGGTAGTCCCTCTGATATTCTTGATATCGTTCCCAGGCATCATGGAGATTCTCATTTGGCTTTTGCATGAAAGAAGTGATCCTCTATCTATTCTGGATAGTCTTCTCTGTAGGATAAAACTTGATTACAAAGGCATCTGCCAGTGCACTCCATCCATTACGAGATTGGTGTGGCAGCCCCAGGTACCAAGATAGAGCCTTATCTTCGAAAGAAAAGATGAAACCCTTGCAATAGATTACCTCATGTGGGACTCCTCGCATCTAGATGGTGTCACAGATGTTCTTAAAAACATCTAAATGGTGATAGGGATTATCATTCTTCGAACTCCCTCTAAAACTTTTGTTTTGAATCATAGAGATGACTGATGGATTTAGCTCGAAGTTGGTTAAGTTGAATCTTGGGATGATAATAGGACATCTAGAATTGTTAGCCTTGGTGGAGGCTAACTCCCTTAGGGTCTTTTCTTCTTCATTGGAATCTTCATTATCACTGCCTCCCTGGTTCTGATCCTGATCATTGTGATTCCTTCTGCGCCTCTGGCGATGACGACGTCTATCCCAGCGATGGTCGTCCTCGAATTGCTCTGTTTCAGGTTCTTCAGGCTGATCATTGTCGTCATAGCGGTCGTTGTCTTCAAGCAGAGGCGAGTGAGGTCTAGCTCTCGTGTTTCGCTCACCGTCTGAAAGAGGTGGTTCAATGCGAGGCGGCATGTCTGGTGATGTCGGTGCTCAATTGGGCAGAACGCCTTCCTCCTGAGTACCTGAATAGCATGTAAAATCAAGTTAGAAGATCTTTTATTAATAATACGAATTACTCATTTCAGGTTAAAGTATATACAAAAAAGGAAAAAGAGAGTGGTGTCAAGCTCATTTCTAAGCTTGAGGCACTGGAGTGTAGTTAGTAGATTCGGGTTCGTCAATAGTACCGTTTTGCCTTATCCCCGACAGCGGCGCCAAAAAGTTGACTGGCCTAAATCACGTGTCCGAAAGGGAGCAAATTTGAAGTAGTCAGACTTTTAAATTTATAACCCGAAACCTTCTAGGCCCCGCAACTTTATTTATGGGGTCGAAGTAGATATACGGGGTAGAACATAGGGACAAGGGTGGTAGTGTTGGCGAATGCGGAATTGACACGTTACACTCCGGTATGGGTAAAGAGATGATAAAGTTCCCCAAGGCGACAACAGGCTAAGATTGATAAAATAAAAGAAAACTATCTCCAACTGGAGCTACGAGGAAAATTAAGGTTTTAAGCATTTATCAGTTTTTAGGGTTTTCACGCAATGGGAAAAGAGAGATAATACTATTTCTTTAGTAAGGAATGAAGGAGAAAGCTTCGGTAGAACAAGCGGTAGCAGAAACATCTTGTACACCTCCTCTCGAAGCGGGTACCTCTAACTAAGCATCAACACCCCTCTCGAGGTTGCTGGACTTAAGTTAGAGTGGAAAGATTACTAAAGCAACTCCGATCCTGGGCACTCTTGTACTCCCGTATCGGACCAAACACTAGAGCCACAACACCTCTCTCGAGGCTGCTGGAATGGGAAAACATGATTCGGATGTCAAACAAAACAATCATCCAACAAAAAGGGACCAAACATAAAGCAACAAATAATTAGAACTCTTCTAATTCCATTGCATAAAAGGGTCTGATTACATTGCATAAGTAAATAAAGTAAATGACTAAAATAAGTAAAGATAAATGCCACCTTCTTGATTTAGAAGGGTGATAGGCAGTAGCAGATCCCCAAGATCCTTCCAGCCCGATACCAGGCAGGAGCCTCGCCCGATACGCCTGTGTCAGGCGGCACACCCTCTCGGGCGACACGCTCCTGACGAGACGACGTATCGTGTGGGGCGCTCATGCCCGATACGATCGTGTTGGGTGGCACCCTCTCGGGCGACACGTCGTGACTGATGAAGCGTATCGGGCTTGGTATCGTGTCGGGCCAGAGTTTTGTTGAGGATATTGGGTACTCATATCGGGCGTCCTTGTTGGCCGATATCGGCCTGCAGTGATGCCCGGGGCCGATCCTAAGTGAACCATTCCCTCCCTCTTGGGATGGGGAAGTGCTCACCTAGTATCGCCCGGTACACCTCTGAGGCACGACACGCTAGCTCTAGATGCTTTCCCCAGTTGGCTTTCGAGAGATTCCGACCTGTTCCATCGGAGTCCTGTAGTTGTTATTTATAGGCAGCGGATGGGAGAAATTGTGGTTCTCAGGGCGCCACGTGTCTTCCATCATCACCCTCTCACGGGTTCAGGGATGCCCGATATGTGTATCATCTGGCATAAGGGTGTCAGGCTGTAAGCGTGTCGGGCTGGTGTGATGAGCGGGCGCCTACCGGTGGGTGGCTTGTATCATGTGACACGAGCTCCCTGTCGGGTAAGTGGCGTATCGCCCATCAGGACCTCTTTGCACAGAACCCATCTTTCGTGTGGCAGTGTATCGTGTTACCACATGTCGGGCAGCGAGTATGTCGGCCAGCTGGTGGGAGGGCCGATATAGGTAGAACACGTTCCTGGGCTGGGACGGGCCTTTTTGCTGATAAATGAGTCGAAAAGTGAGGAAAACTCTACAAAAGATGATAAAATTAAGTAAAGAGCGTAGTGTGGCCTGTTTATTCAAAAACACGACAAAAATGTGAGGAAATCACTTAAAAAGGGCAGAATTGACAATGAAATAAGGGCTAAAAACATCACAAAATTTGGTGTTATCAGACATCATTTAGCTTTTCAATTGATTTACAATTCTCTTTTGAATCTTGATATTCTCTTTGGTTGGATCATTTGTGCACCATCTTTCCTCTTATGCACATGTTCTAAAATGATTCACAAGAAATAGAACCATCAAGTATAGTTTGTGTGTGTGTGTGTTTTCTTGTAAAAGTGTAAAAATAAGCAAAAAGTAACAAAAATGGAAGGTTCGGTGAAACAAATTCCCAAACCTATGTTGGTTGACTCCCACAAGCATTGAGTTCCATGCCTTCAACTAGGCTTCTTGGAGATTCTTGCATCATTTATCCATTTGGAATTCTTGGGTGTCCACTCATGCAATAAATGCACCTCTCACTTGCATTCAACCTATGTTCCTTATCCCTTTAATTAAAAAAATCTTTCTCTCATCTAGATCTCCTTCTCTCAAATGACCAATCAGACTCTTGAAGTGACCATGTCCAATATCCTCATCTCATGTTTTTCAGGTTGGGGTCTTGTACATGTTGTTCTTTATCTTTATGTCCATGAAAGAGACTGTCATTATGCCACTACAAACATGTATCTCACTATCAGCTATAGATAAGAATGGTCTTCCTGGGATGATGGGAATTTTCCTATCTTCGTCTCCATGTCAAGAACAATGACATCTATTGAGAACACTACGCATCTTTCATTATATATCATCAATGAAACATCATCCACTCTTCCTCTTAGCACTTTGATGGCATGGTCTACCAATTAGAGAGTGCAATGTGTTGGTTTCAACTTGTCTAAGTCCATCTCAACATAGACACTATATGGCATCAAATTCATACTAGATCCCAAATCAAGTAGGGATTTGGCTATGTGATGTCCCCAAATATAGCTAGGTATGATTGGAGCTCATGGGTCTTTCCTATTCATGGGAATTGAGAGTTGGAGGATAGAGCTCACTTGTTCGGTCAACTTGACTCTCTTAGTTATTCTCCCGATTGACCTTCTCTTCACAATAATAGGTTCTTGAGGAACTTGGCATAAGATGGAATCTGCTTGATAGCATCCAACAATGGAAAGTTGACCTTCACTTGGAAAAACACCTCAATAATGTCAACATCATGCTTTTGCCTCCTTTTCACTTCTGATGGATCATCTAATGATTTGGGGAATGGAAGGTCACTTGCTTTTTCCTTGCTTGCATCAACATGATTTTCTTGGGACGTGCCATGAGGTGGAGTACTAGGGATGGTGGAACCTATAAATGGAGTGTGAGATGAATCACATGGTATCACAAACTCAACATGAGGTGTCACAGACTCATCTTCACCAATCTCAATCACGATATCACCACTTAGCTAGTTTTTCCTTGCTTTATCAACCTTTCTTTGACTCACAGGTTGCATAAGAGATTTCCCACTCCTTAGAGATGTGATAACACCAAATTTTGTGATGTTTTTTCCCTTATTTCGTTGTCAAATCTGCCCTTTTAAACTGTTTTCCTCTCCTTTTGTCATGTTTTTGAATAAACAGGCTGCGCTACGCTCTTAACTCAATTTTATCATCTTTTGTAGAGTTTTTCTCTTTTTTCCACTCATTTATCAGCAAAAGGCCCGTCCCGGCCCATGAACGTGTTCTACCTGCATCGGCCCTCCTACCAGTCGGCTGACACACTCACTGCCTGACATACAGCAGCCCGATACAGCTGCCGCGCGACACGGGCATGCCGTGCAAGGAAGATCTGACGGGCGATACGCCACTTACCCGACATGGAGTTGTACTCACCACGATTACTGAAGTGTGTCATGCGATACAAGCCACCCACCGGCAGGTGCCCACTCGTCACGACACTCGACACACTTACAGCCCGACACCCTCTGTGCCGGGCGACACGCATATCGGGAATCCCTGAAGCCGCAATAATAGAGTTGATGGAGGACACGTGGCTCCCGAAGAACCGCAACTTCTCCCAACCGCTGTCTATACATAGTAGCTACAGGACTCCGATGGGAAGGGTCAGAATCTCATGAAAGCTAACTTGGGAAAGCACCTGGAGCTAGCGTGTCGCGTCCCAGAGGTGTACCGGGTGATACTAGGTGAGCACGTCCCCGACCCGAGAGGGCGGGAATGGTTCATTTAGAATCTGCCCCAGTCACCGCAGCAGCCCGATATCGACCAACGAGGACACCTGATATGAGTAACCCGATAGCCTAAGCAGTCTCTAGCCCAACACGATATCGAGACCGATACGAATCACCCGTCACGGTGTGTCGCCCGAGAGGGTGGCATCCCGTCACGACCATATCAGGCAAGAGCGCTTTGGTCGGTACGTCTGCCCATCATGGCCTATCGCCCGACAAGGAGTGTCGCCTGACACAGACGTATCGGGCAAAGCTCCAAACCGATATCGGGCTAGAGGAATCTTAGGGATCTGGTGCTGCATGTCACTCTTCAAAATCAAGGAGATGATACTTATCTTCCCTTTTTCAGTCATTTACTTTCTTTACTTACGCAATGTAACCAAACCCTTTTATATAATGATTATGCTAATGGAATTAGAGGAGCTTTAAATATCTGTTGGCTTTATGTTTGGTTCCTTTTTTTTGGATGATTACTTTGTTTAGCATCCAAACTCTAGCTTGTATGCTTGGATCATGTTTTGACTAGCTATCGAATCGTGTTTCCCGTTGCAGCAACCTCGAGAGAGGTGTTGTGGCTCTAGTGTTTGGTCCGATCAGGGGGGTACGAGAGTACCCAAGATCGGAGTTGCTTTAGTGATATTTCCACTCTAACCTAAGTCCAGCAACCTTGAGAGAGGTGTTGGTGCTTAGTTAGAGGTACCCTCTTTGAGAGAAGGGGTACTGGATGTTCCTGCTACCGCTTGTTTTACCGAAGTTTTCCTCCTTCGTTCCTTACTAAAGCAATAGTGTTCTCTCCTCTGGTTCTGTTGCGCTAAAACCCTAAAAACTGATAAATGCCAAAAACCTTAATCTTCCTTGTAACTCCAGTTGGAGATAGTTTTTTTTTATTTTATTGATCTTTCACCTGTCGTTCCCTTTGGAACTTTATCCTCACCTTGCTTTTACCAGAGTGTAATGTGTTGATTCCATGTTCTTAACACTACCACCCTTGTCCCTATGGTTTGACCCCGATCTCTACTTCGGACCCTGTCATAGTTGCGGGGGCCTAAGAGTTGGGTAAATTTAAAAGTCTGACTACTTCAAATCTGCTCCTTTTGGTCGCGCGATTTAGGCCGGTCAAGCTGTCACACCATTTCCTTTCTCATGGTGGAGAGGGGGAGATAATTGTGGTTATGGAGGAGGTGGAGGTGACACTTGATATTGAAATTGAGTTGGAGGGGATAATTGAGGTTGGAAGGTGAATTGTTGAGAAAGTTGTGGTGATGGAGGGAAAGGAGGTGTATTAGGCATTGGATTGCCTTGGAAGTGGTATATGGGTTGCACTTGCATGGGAGGTGGACTATAGAGAACTTGATTGGAATTCATGGGTCCACTTTCTTCATTAAAACTCATTATGGGCTTTGGAGATAATTTTTCCTCTTGTAGAGAAAGTATGGAAGATAGTTGCTCTATTCTTTCATCAAGCCATGTAACATTCATTTGGACATCATCAAATCTTTTCAACCTAGAGAGAACTTCCTCCTCAAACCTTGAGCTATATCTTAGACTTTGTTGTTTCGAGTAACTATAGGAGTGAGGTGCTTTGTTTTCTTCATCAAAGGAACCCACATAATTCAAAGAATAGCAAGGAGCATTTTTCACTTGGTTCTTCAAGAAACTCACCATGTCTCCAAAAATCTTTATCACTTGTGGGCTTGAATCACTATGAACTGGAGATGTCACACCAAAGGGGCGATCATTGTCATTCATCATGCTAAAAGATTGAATTCTTGAACTTTTTGCCAGCTAAACAATGGCCATATCTCCCCAGGTGGCCTAGCCATAAAAAATCCTCCACAAGAAGAATCTATTGTAGCTTGACCTATTGGATATAGACTAGAGTAAAAGGACTTAACTAGCTGCGACAAAGGGGTCTCATGGTGCAGGAATTCTCTCAACACCTTCTTAAATCTCTCCCAAGCATTGTGAAACTGCTCATTGCCCATTTGACTGAAACTCACTATGACATGCCACATTTGTGTCAACCTTGCAATAGAGCATATTTTCCTTAAGAATGCATTCTTCATCCCTCCCCAACTCATGATTTTACTTATCGAATCATACCAATCTTTGTTCTTTTCCTTGAGCGATAATGAGAACAAGGTCAATTTGATTGTGTCATCACTAGCCATCAGCATCCTGAAGGTGAAGCATACTTAAAGAAAGGAGTCCATGTGTTTATAGGGGTTCTCACTCTTCAAGCTATAGAAGGAGGGTAGGATCCCAAGAAGACCTAGAGGGATGGAGAATTGCGCCCCTGGCATTTGATCAACTCTACTAGAAATTGGCAATTTATAGTTTCTAGGCATGAAGTATTCTAGAAGTGGCTTGTGAGGTGCATTTTGGCATTCCATCTTGTAGTTTGTGAAAGGCTTGTCACATGCACAAGGAATAACCAAACAAAAGAGGGCAAGTTATAAAACCAATATACACAAAAAATAAAAAGAATAAAGAATAAAGAATAGCAATGATGAGGATAGAAGGAAAAGATCAAAGCAAAACTAACTACTAGGCTGAGTGCCTTTCTTCTCGGAAAAAGTGCCAAAAAGCTTGGTGTGTCCCGCCAGAGGTGTGCACACTAACCAATTAGGTTTGACTAGGTGCGCCCTACAAACTCAGAACACACAGGGTATATTTCAAACTTTATAAGGGGCCTACATGAACACACTCACATAAACTACCACACTACACCCGCAACAACACAGGGTCATATCGTAGTATAGGAAGGAGTCAAGTATAGGGTCGATCCATAGGGAGAAAAGGGGTCACTAGAGCTAGGTTAGTTTTTCGGCTAGGTTCCTACATGTGGAGTATAGGGTTGAAGGGTTTAAAGGTTGTTTTGATTGATTACACTAAGGGTTGAGAAAACAAGCAATTAAAGGAGAGCAAATAAGATCAAAACATAAGTTAACCCTAAACAATTAATTCTACTGAGCAAGAAATGACAAGGTAAGCAAGGAAAATAGCAAGTTATACTAAGGCAAGCAAGAAGAGATCTATAGTACACTAAAGCTAGCAAATAGGGCAAAAGAGAAATTAAAGACCTAAATTAGCAAGAGAAAAAAAAGAATAAGGCAATGAACTAACTAAGCAAACAAAGAGATAACTAATATAACATGAGCTAAGCAAGAAGGCATTTAAGGTTTTAATGCAATAAAGGGGAACATTGGTTGTTTGGGGGATGCACTTATCAATTAGGTTGAGGGTGTGACATGTGAACATTGTGTTTTCATTTAGATTATCCAAATGAAACAACTATCTAGAGGATAATGAATTGCCCTAAACTACTAATTGGCCATGGATAGGATAGGTTGTGTATAGGGGAACTAGTCCCTAACACTTCCTACTACCCTTAATAGGAAAAATTGGGTAAGGATTTAGGTCTAATATAATTAGTGTCTTAACAAGCCTAGGTTTCTAGGTCAAAGGATCTTAGGGTGATTAGGGGATGAGGTTAGTAATGGGAGTGGAAGTGAGGTTTTACGCCTCACATCACCCACGTTCTATCCTTGAGAAAGCTCCATTCTAAGCACACTGAATTTATCTAAACTAGCTACTTAGATCTCTCAACTTGGGTTATGGGAATTGATTAGCATGTAGGAAGATGGGTGGATAGCTAGGGATCCATGAATTGGACCTAGGAGCAAATTCCAAAATCCACACATATAACCAATTTCCCTAAATTCCTAGGTGATTTCAAGCACAAACCAACAAGCAATTCATGAAGAATGAGATAGAAAAAGAACATAATCATTAGAAAATGAAACCATAATGTTTACAAATCATTTCCCCCAACATGGTGTTAAAGTAACATTTTTGGCCCCAAACAGCCCACCAAAGGGGCCTAGCTACTCATGGAAATGGAAAATACAAAAAGAAAGGAGAAAGAGGGAGAAGTATACATGGAGCTTGGTGTAGATGGAGTGATCCTCCTCTTCCGCTACTGCAAAGATGTCATCCTCCTTCCTCTAAGGTGCAAGGGCATGGAATGATGGTGGAAAGTGGTCAAAACACCGAGATACTAGGGTTTTGGTGGTGAAATGGAGGTGGAATGAGGTGGATTGGTGATGGAATGGATAAGGGGAAAAATAGAGACCTAATAGGTGGTAGAAGGTAGCTAACCTCATGCCCCAGCTACCACCCAAGTATATATAGGTGGTGGGGAAGTACTAGGTCAAGTGGAGGGTAAAGTGGGAAATGTAGTGGAAGAATTGCATGTAGCACGCTCATGGTAGGTAGGAGTGAGCATGCTCGTTGTGGAGTGGAATGACTGAGGTGAAAAAATGGAAAATTACAGTAGCGGTGGGAGTTTTGAGTAGTTGGTGGCATGACTCTGATGGTGACCACGGTCATAGTCATGTTGGGGTGATATGTCGCATAGCCGTGCTAGATAGCATAGCCGTGTTAGGTTAGTGGCAGCACAGACGTGTTGGAGGGGTGGTAGCATGACTGTGGTGGAGCATTTTCTGTAGCTGCTTCAAAACTAAGATTTTTCATTTGATTTCCTCATTGTAGCACGACCGTTCCGTGTCACCATGGCCGTTTTGGGGGGTTTGCTTGCACTTTGTTCTTCAAACTTAATGATCCATGTAGTTCTTTGCTTAAGCTTGACTCTTGGCTGCTAGGGGTAGGTTGGGGGATCTTTGGGGTCTTCTTTGGGCCCCTCCATCTCTCTCATCCATCCAAGCATGGTCCAAGTACATGAAAAACATGCAAATAATATTCATAAGTGCATTTTACATAAATAAGCATATTAGGGGAAATAACATGTAATCTAATAGGAATAGATGCGATTGAAGTGCAATAAAACACAATATGAAGCCCTAAAATAGGGCGGCATCACCACCCCAAACTTAAGAGATACTTGTCCTCAAGTATGCTCCAATTCAATCTCTCTATAATTTTTTCACTATCAAAAAATGACAAATTCAATGCAATAGATGTATATTGATTAAATGGGACCAATGATGACTAGGTACACACATTCCACCTCTCACTTCTCCTCTTTCACAAACCAATCATGAAAAGAGCACTAAGCATACTAACTTCAAATATGGGGCATAGAAGACACAAGTTATCCATATGGCTTTCATGTAGCTCCAGGTAGACCATTTCATGATAGTGTTAACCAAAGATGACTAGGAGTGTTGTTTCACTTTCATGCATTCGATCTTAAGCTTAAAACCACACAGTGACCCATGTGGCTGTGGAAAAAGGGTGAAGTGAGATAGGTTTAATGTTTTCTAGCTCAATGGGTGTGAAAATAGAAGAAAGGATTGTGGTAAGAGATTGTAGTGTTATTAAATCATCTTTTCTTTATTTAGTGTTCTTAAACATGAGCATCTTTTATTTTCTTTTTGCTTCTTCTTTTCTTTTTATTTTCTTTTCCTTGGTGTAGGTAGGGCATATGGTGGTGAGAGTGAAGTGGTTAGACATAGATATGGCCATCACAAACTTTTGGAGGTGTCCAAGGTTGAATATGTGCACTTTGACATCTTTTCATGAGGCGGATGGGAAAGAAGATGATGAATTAAATGTTGGATCAAAGAGGGATCACTATTGTGATTCTCAACATATGATCTCCTGCATGAAAATCATTCTAACGCTTCATCAAATAATATCACACAACATGAATGAAAAACATCAAATTAACACTTCTGCCATGCGATTCCATAGGCTCTAACGTTCATAGCTTGCTCAAATCACAATTCAAACCAAACATTCACAAACATAATATAGGTGATGAACATGTAAAAAGTCAAGCATTGATGGCATTTAGAAATAAATCATAATAATTCGCTTGCATATGTTTAAGGTCATCATTCTCAATCCAATAAGTAGAGATTGAGTCAAAACACACTTTATAGAAAAGAAGTTCTAAACGTGGACAAAATTGGCCAAAATGGTGCCAAATTGCATTCAATCACATGTAGATGTACATTATGGAACATAAAGTAGGAAATAAGCAAATCCTAGCTAAACATGCAAAAAATACAAAATCTACATGATATGCAGTGCATGGCAAAAAAAGATTTTTTTTTAAAATTATGCAAAAACAATGCATGAAATTAACCTATATGATATGCATGTATGTAAAGGATGCACACAAAGTATGGATACACAAGTATGAGATCTTTCTATATTTTTTAATCATCTTGAGAAAAATTTAGAACAAATAACATAGAGGAAAGTGGGGTAAAGAAAGGCTTTAATGCCCTACCACTCCAAACTTTTAAACCATGATATCCACAACATGAAATAGAAGTTTAGAATGGTAGGGTATAGGGCATGGATTCATTGTAGACAAATGCCAAGTCGGAAGAGAGATCTCAAGGTGCCTAGTGAGATGAACAAAGTCACTATCGCCGTTCTATGTAGAACATCATACTGGCTTGCCAGCACCATCATTGTGTTGTGTGGAACAGTCGTGTTGGTCGCCATCAAGTACCAATCCAAACTTTTAAACTATGATGTACTCAACATGAAATAGAAGTTTAGAATGGTATGGTATAGGGCATGGATTCATTGTAGACAAACACCAAGAGGGAAGAGAGATCTCAAGGTGCCTAGTGAGATGGACAGAGTCACTATCGCCGTTCTATGCAGAACATCGTACTGGCTTACCAGCACCATGGTTGTGTTGTGTGGAACGGCTGTGTTGGTCGCCTTCATGTAGCTTTTCTACTGATTTACAATTCTCTTTTCATTCTTGATATTCTCTCTGGCTGGATCATCTATGCACCATCTTTCCTCTTATGTACTTCTTCTAAAATGATTCACAAACAATAGAACCATCAATTATAGTGTGTGTGTGTGTGTTTTTAGAAAAGTGTAAAAATAACCAAAAAGTAATAAAGATGGAAGGTTCGGTGAAAAATTTCCCAAACCTATATGAGTTTTCTCCCATGAGCGTTGAGTTTCATGCCTTCAGCTAGGCTTCTTGGAAATTCTTGCATCATTCATCCATTTGGAATTCTTAGATGTCCACTCATGCAATAAATGCACCTATCACTTGCATTCAACCTATGTTCCTCATTCCCTTGATTAAAAAATCTATCATCAATTCTCTCATCTAGATCTCCTGCTCTCAAATGGCCAATTGGACTCTTGAAGTGACTATGTCCAATATCCTCATCTCGGGTTAGCTAGATTGAAGTCTGGTGTGTCCTCCAGAGGTGCGCACACTAACCAATTAGATTCGATTAGATGTGCCCCACGAGATCGGAACACACAGTGGATTTACTTTCAATATTTATAAACCTAGACCAACACACCTATGTCTACTAAAACACTATCCCGCAAGCACACAAGGTCGTGTCATAGTATAAGTAAGGTGGAAAGTATAAGGTAGATCTATAGGGAGAAAAGGGGGCACTAGAGCTAGGTTAGTTTTGTTAGGTTCCTACTGTGGAGTCTAGGGTTAAGGGTTGATTGGTTGATTTGAGTGTAAAACTAAGGTTGAACAAGAAAGCAATTTAAGAAGGTAATGAAATCTAAGTTAACCCTAGACTAGAGCAAGACTAATTAAGAAGAAAAAGACTAAGCTAGGTATGAAAAGGCAATTTACACTAAGGCAATCAAGAGAATAGCAAAAGAGCAGTTAAAGACCTAAACTAGTAAGAACAAAGCAAGAATAGGGCAAGAAGCTATCTAAGCAAGAAAAGAGCTAACTAAGCTAACACTAGCTAAGTAAGATGAAAACTAGGGTTTTAAATCAATTAAGGAAGATGTGGAATGTTTAGGGGATGCACTTATCAATTATATTGGGGGTGACATATGAACATTATGATTCCATTTAGATTATCCAAACCAAACAACAAGTAGAGTCTAATGAATTAACCTAAGTTGCTAACTGGTCATTGATATGTTAGGTTGTGTATAGGGGAACTATTCCCTAACATCCCCTACTACCCTAGCGAGGCTCAATTGGGTTATGGATTAGGTTCAAATCAATTATAGTATAGTCAAGTCTAGGTTTCTAGATTAGACATTCCTAGGGCAATTAGGGGCCGAGGTAGTAATGGGGAGGTGAAATTAGGGTTTTGGACCCCAACTCCCCCACATTCTAGCCTTGAGAAGGATCCATGCTAATTGCACTAGATTCACCTAGTCTAGCTACTTAGATCTCTCACTTAGGCTTAGGGATATCGATTAGGATGTAGGAAGATGGGAGGCAACCTAGGGGTCCATGAATTGGACCTAGGCGCAGTTCCCAAAATTGCCACATATAGTCAATTTCCCTAAATTCCTAGGTGATTTCATACACAAACGAACAAGAAATTTATGGAGAATGGGATTTAAATATAAAATAATCATTAGAAAATGGAATTACAAAGTTTACATATCATTTTCCCCCAACATGGTATCAAAGTAACATTTTACACCCCAAATAGCCCACCCAAAGGGGCTAGCTACTCATGACAATGCAAAGTACAAAAAGAGAAGAGAAAGAGTAAGAAGTAGCCATGGAGCTTGGTGTAGATGAGTGAATCCTCCTCTCTAGATATTGCAAGGTCAACCTCCTCCTTTTTCTTGGATGGAATGGTGTGGAATGATGGTGGGAAGTGGATGGAAGGCTTGGAAATGGGGGTTTTGGTAGTGGAAATGGTGAAATGGAGTGAAATGGCGGTGGAAATGGAGTGGAATGGCTAAGGGGTGAAAATGGGGAGATAGGAGGTGGAATAAGGTAGCTAGGGGTGTCCAACCTCAGCCTCCAGTCGCCACCCACATATATATAGGTGGGGAGGAAGCAATAGGTCAAGTAGGAGTAAAGTGGGAAATGCAATGGAAAAGTAGCTAGGTTTTTGTGAGTAGCATGGTCGTGTTGGGTAGCACGGCCATGGTGGGGTGTTAGTGGAATGGCCATGGTGTATGGGAATGACCGAAGTGAAAAATGGTGGGAAAATGTCAGGTTGTTTTGGGGGAATGGCTAGCTGGTAGCACGATCGTGGTGAAGGCTAGGTAGAACGGTCGTTTTGAGTAGCACACCCGTGGTGGGTGAGGTAGATGGTGGTTAGGTGTAATGCCATGCCTATTCTTCAGTGATGTAGCACAGTCGTGCTAGGTGGCACAGCCATGGTGTTTGTCCCTTGTATGGCCATTCCTGTGGCACGGCCGTGGTGTTGTTTGCATATGCACTTGGGCTTGATTCTTTGGACTTTCTTGGACATCTTTGCTTCTATGGATCTTTGGTAAGCAGGGGTAGGTTGAGGGAGCATAGGACTTTGCTTTTGGCCTCTCTAAGGGTAGAAAAACCCTAGGATCACTCCTTCTTTCTCTCTTCTATCAAGTGTGGTCCAAATGCCTGAAAAACAATGTCCATAAGTGCATTTTACACAAATATACATTTTGAGGGAAATAACATGTAATCTAACTGGTATAGATGTGATTGAAATGCACTATGACACAAGATGAAGCCCTAAAATAGGGTTGAATCACCACTCCAAACTTGAAACATACTTGTCCTCAAGTATGCTCCAACTCAATCTCTCTACAATTTTTCCACAATCAAGAAATGACAAATGCAATGTAAAGGATGATTATTTGCTTAATGGGATCAATAGTAACTAAGTACATGTATTCCACCTCTCTCCTATCTTGCTTTAAACCAATCATGAATAGATCACAAAGCATATGAACTTCAAATATAGTTCATAAAACACACAAGCTATCCATATTTCTTTCATGTAATTTCGGGTAGACTGTTTCATTATGGCGTCAATCAAGGATGACTAGGAGTGTTTTTTCACCTTCATTCGTTCAACATTATGTTTCAAATTACATCAAATGACCCACGTGGCTTCAAAAAAGGGAAAAATGAGCTAGGTTTAAGAGGACTTGCAAGACTTTTAAGATCAATAGGGTCCCAATATCTCACATCTATACCCAATGCTTTCCCTTCTCTCTAAAAGATAAAGCCTCGGAGGGGTATACAAGTCTACAGGATGGAAGCCTCCCCGATTGGGAACATCTAGCCAATGAATTTATCACCAAGTTCTTCCCTATAGAGAGAATGATCAAATGCTAGAACAAGATAACAAGGTACTCACAGAAAGTCTCAGAGAACCTGCATGAGACCTGGAGATGTTCCAAGGCTATCAGAGGGAGTGCCCGCACCATGGTTTTTTTTAGCCCAAGCTTATCACTACTTTCTATAATGGGCTATGTACCGGAGAAAGGAAGTCCCTGAATGTTGTAGCTGGTAGTGATTTCTTGGGACTCAGTGCTCAAAGGGCCAGAGAGATTATAGAAAATATGGCCATGAATCAACAAGATAGTGAGTACGACAGAGAGTCAATGAGCCACACCACTCCTGGAGAATTGAAAGCTATGGCGGCATTGGTGGCTAAGATGGACAAGATAGTAACTGATGTCCAAACCTTGAAGGAGCAGGGATACAAGAGAAAAGTCTGGTAAGAGGTAGCAAGAAGTTGTGTCACCTATGGGGAGCCAGACCACCTATTTGACTTCTACCCACATATGGTCGTTCAAGGCAAACTTGATGAAGACAACACGGAGAATGTGAGTTACGTTCAGTACCGACGCCACGATCACCCCAATTTTTCATATGGGAACACTAGTGTGACTGAAAATTCTCATCAGTTAGTGGACGTGACTTCTTTAGGATGACTACAAAATCAGCAACGCCAAGCAGGTTTCCCGCAGTAAAGAAGTTTCCAGTAGGGCCAGCCACAGCGATCATCGATGATGACAGAGTTGATGTCTTTTGCTAAGAAGCAGAATGACCTGAATGAAAAGATACTCAAAAGCTTTATGGATATCACGGCCTTGCTCAATTTGATGCAACAATATATGGGAGATTTTTCAGCTCAGATAGGAGAGCTCTAGCATCACAACAAATAGATTGACCAGTAGATGGCAAGCCTAGCCCAGAGTATCAGCCACCAAGTAGGGTGATTCCCCTCCAACACTGAGGTGAATCCATGTGGGAATGAAACCACGAAGATGGTCGTCTTAAGGTCAGGCATAGTGATGCAGTCAGGAGTAGAGAAGAGAGCAACAGCGACAACGACACCAATTGAGGATGTAATCGCTGAAGGATCAGGAGAAGTGCCTATGAAGCTGAAGAAAGTAACAGCTATAGGAGATGACGACACAACTTCTGAGGGGCGTTTGGATAGGTATGCACTTCACTTACCCTTCTTGCACAAGATGGTAAAGGCACAGTTGAAGAAGAGGTACGAGAAGTTCATGGCTATTGTAAAGAAGTTACACCTCGACATCCTGTTCATGTATGCTATCGAGGAGATGCCCACCTATGCAAAGTTCCTGAAGGACTTGATCTCGATAAAGAAAACAGGAGAAGACATTGCAACCATGAATCTAGCATAAATGTCTAGTTCTTTTGTCAAGGCAAGTATACCTTAAAAGAAGAAAAACCTTGGGGCTTTTGTCATCCCCTTTCAATTTGGAGACAACATAACCTACAAAGGTTTGGCAGACCTGGGAGCAAGTATCAACTTGATGCCTTTATCCCTTGCAAGGAGGTTAGGACTTACCGATATGGTGAGCACTAATATGAGAATCCAGCTTGCATATCACACCTTCACCAGACCATTTGGAGTGGTTGAAGACATGCCCATTAGGGTTGGGTGGTTCTTTATACCATGTGACATCATTTTGATAGACACCATGAAAGACCCTAGCTGCCCCATTCTTCAGGCGACCCTTCCTTGCAACTGGTAAAACACTCATTGATGTGGAGGTGGGTATGACAACAATCAGAGTTGGAGGAGAGCACATCAACTTCAACATCTGTGATTGTATGAAATCCCCCTTGTTCTTTGAGTCATCTTATTTCATCAAAAGCTATTAGCAGTTCTGCGATGAAGTAAGGGAAGAAAAGGCTATGGTAGACCCACTGATGCGTGCTTTAGTTGGCAAAGCACAGGTGGTTGAGGACTAGGAGGTGGAGGAACTGCTGGCATTTCTTAAAGAAGAAGATATGTCTGAAGTAGAAGGCCCAGTGGAGACAGTGATGTATGCTTCCCTACAAAGCGATCATGTCAAGGAACAAGAAGATAAGACCCCACCCGAGTTGAAGGTTTTGTCGAAAGGTTTGGAGTATCATTTCCTAGACGAAGAAAGGATGAACCCTATCACCATCAACTCTGAGCTGACTGACAATCAGAAGAAACAGCTACTGGTGGAGCTAAAGCTAAGAAGAAAAGCCCTAGGTTACTTGATTGGAGACCTAAGGGGGATCAACCCTTCTGTATGTATGCACAGGATCCACCTGGAAGAAAATTCTAAGCCTTATGCCCAACCGTAACGAAAGCTGAACGAGAAGCTACGAGAGGTGATCAGCAAGGAAGTTGTGAATCTCTGTGATGTAGGAATCATTTACGCCATTAGTGACAGCACGTGGGTGAGTCCCATTCAGGTAGTTCCAAAGAAGGGAGGCATAACGTTGATTAAGGGAGATAACAAAGTTGAAGTTGCAACCAAGACCATCACTGGTTGGTGGGTGTGTATAGACTATAGAAAGTTAAACACCGCCACCCGCAAGGACCACTTCCCTCTCCCATTTATCGACCAGATGCTTGACCGCCTGGTCCACCACTCCTACTTTTATTGGTTGGATGGGTATTTAGGGTTCTATCAGATCCCCATTCATCTGCACAACCAAGAGAAGACTACCTTCACCTACATCAATGGAACTTTTGCTTTTAGAAGAATACCCTTTAGGCTCTGCAATGCACCTGCAACCTTTCAGCGGTGCATGAACGCCATATTCACAGATTTTTTGGAAAATAAGATGGAAGTCTCCATGTATGAATTCAGTGTTTATGGAAGCTCTTTTAATGATTGCCTAAGTGACATGTCTTTGGTAATGAGGAGATGTGAAGAACATAGTCTCATCCATAATTGGGAAAAGTGCCATTTCATGATACATGAAGGGATAATCTTGGGACATAAGGTTTCCAGTAAAGGCATTGAATTTGACCAATCTAAGGTGGAGGTAATAGCCAAGATTCCTCCACCCACATCTGTAATATGAGTCAGAAGTTTATTGGGACATGCCGATTACTACCGAAGGTTTATCATGGACTTCTCAAAAATTGCAAAGCCTTTGTCAAATCTATTGATGAAGGATGTGAAATTTGATTTCAGAGATAAGTGCCTGATAGTGTTCTCCACTTTGAAGGATGCTTTGGTCTCTGCACCCATTCTTCAGTCCCCCGACAGGAATCTTCCCTTCTAGCTTATGTGTGATGCTAGTGATTTTGCCATAGGCACAGTCCTTGGGAAAAAGAAAGATAAAAAGCACCATGTGATCTTCGATGCCAGTAAAATGTTAGACGAAGCACAGATGAACTACACCACCATCGAGAAAGAAATGCTAGCAATTGTCTTTGCATTTGATAAGTTTCGATCTTACCTTGTGGGTTCTAAAGTGATTGTTCACACTGACCACAAAGCAATCAAATATTTAATGCAAAAGAAAGATGTTAAGCCTAGGCTGTTGCGCTGGGCATTACTGTTATAGGATTTGATCATGAGATAATAGATAAGAAAGGTTCTGAGAATGTGGTCTCTGACCACCTTTCAAGGATTAGGGTAGAGGATGACCACCCGTTGCCGATCAATGAAAGCTATGTTGATGAGGCAATCAATGTTTCCCTGATGGCCAATCCTAAAGGGCCATGGTATGCTAATTTCTATAACTATCTAGCCTGCAAAAAACTACCCCCAGAAATGTCTTACAATTAGAAGAAGTTCTTCTATGATCTAAAGAACTGTTACGGGGATGTCCCTCTGTTGTTTAGGCGTTGTGACAATATCCTATACAGGAGGTGTATACCCGAAGATGAGGCCCCAAAGATTTTGTTTGAGTGTCATTCCTCCCCCTATGGAGGGAAACAACCGCGACCAGAATTCTCCAGTCTGGCTTTTATTTGCCCACTCTTTTCAGGGATTCTCACGCCTTTGTCAAAGCCTGCAACGAATGTCAAAGAATTAGGAATATCTTCTATAGGAATGAGATGCCCATGTCTGAATGGATTGAAGTAGAAATCTTCGACATATGGTGAATAGACTACATGGGACCTTTCCCTTCATCATACAGTTTCAAGTACATTCTGGTTACAGTGGATTACGTCTCCAAGTGGGTAGAAGCCATACCCACCACCACATGTGATGCTAAGGTAGTTATAAAGATTTTTACTAAGATCATCTTCCCCAGGTTTGGAGTACCAAGAATGGTTCTCAATTTGGTGGATATCACTTTGCTGAGAGGCAATTTGAGTCACTTCTGCACAAATACGGGGTTTGACACAAAGTTACCACACCATACAATCTACAGACATCTAGACAAGTTGAAGTTTTTAACTGACAAATCAAACAGATCCTTGAGAAAATAGTCGAAAAGTATCAGAAAGACTGGCCAGCCAAGCTAGATGATGCCCTCTGGGCATACAGAACAGCATATAAGACACTGCTCGGCACCACACCTTATCGTCTAATATACGGGAAAGCTTCTCAACTACCTTTTGAGTTAGAACACAAAGCTTTTTGGGCCATTAAGCATCTTAACATGGATCCCTCCCTAGCCAGAAAGAAGAGGTTCCTGCAACTCCAAGAGCTTGAAGAACTTAGGATTCACGCCTATGAAAATGCAAGAATCTACAAGCTGAGGACAAAAGTATGGCATGATTCCCACCTACAGAAGAAAGACGTCAAGGAAGGTGACAATGTTTTGCTTTGTAAATCTTCTATTCGACTATTTCTAGGGAAACTGCAGACTAGGTTGTCCAGACCGTTCGTGGAGACAAAGATGTACCCATCAAGAATGATGGAGTTGTACGAAAAAGATGATCCTGCGAAGGTCTTCCCAGTCAACGGACACTGAGTAAAAAGGTTCTATGAAGATGAAACCTTCATAAGGAGGTCTGAGTTGCCCCTAGACGATGTTGAAGATGCACCTATCGAAAAATCATAGAAAGATTTAAAGATGTTGAGATAACGACAGAAACCTTAGCGCTCTTTGAGAGGCAGCCCAAGCTTTTAATTTCCTAGGATAGGATGTTATTTCCATTTCCTACAAAGAACATTATGAACATTTTCATTGTAATAAGGCTCGAGTATGTGCGCGCACCATGGGCACAGACTCTCACATTTTATGGGCCACTGACTAAGTTTTATCGCCTTGGTGTGTAATGCTAGTTGAGGCCGAGGTTCAGACCTAAGCCACTGATGTTTTACACATCAAGTGCCTTTTAAATTTTGGTTTCCATCCTTAATAAGATATCATAGTTCTTTGATTTCAACCGATCAGGCATGCATCATATCCTGACATATCGCCCATAAACAACATGTCAGGTTGTTGTGCCACCCTACCTGTATCGCCCAAATGTATTGCGTGCCCACATCGTAAAAGTTAGATGACTTCGCAGAGATGTGTCGGGCAAGTATCTCACTCAATGTGTCGGTCAGATTGCACACATATCGCGCGACACATTTATTGTGCATACCTGTGGTGTGTAAGGGCGTGCAGGGCAATGCATATCAGGAAAGACATGCTTATCGCCTGACACGTGTGTCAGGAGACTCACTGCCTTCTCGAAAACCTCGCAACATGATGTGATTAGATGGGATTTACCTTGCTTTGGAAAGTGATTCACGTGCATGCATGACACGTGTCCTCATTTTTACCCTTTTAACCACACTCGTGGACGACTATATATAGCAACTCAAGATTAACCATGTCGAGTTACCGAAGTTACCAAATCTCTTACTCATGTATCGCGCAACCTCTTGCTAGCTTAGCTCCCGTGTCGGATTCCTAGCCTATCGACCTTTCGTGTCGTGTTCCCAATCTTCCTTCTTGACAAGGTAAAAACTCGTGACACGTAATCCATGTCATGCAAACCCTATCGCCCACCCTTATCATGCTCTCAGTATCGTGTTCTTTCTTGTGTCGGTCAAGGCCTTAAAAGTGTATCGGGTTTTCCGTCTATCACGTCAAACTGTGTCGGATTTCCTATTGCCTATTTTTGCATCAATTTTTTACCCATGTCACGCGACACGAGTATCGCGTGACACAATGCATCGCACGTTTCTGATGGGCATGACGTATAACGTGTGTCGGTTACCCTATCATTTAGAGAGCTTATTGTGCTTTCACATGTACTGCGCGACACGCATATCACGCGAAACGTTTATTACGCATCCTTATCATGCAAACTAAGTTAAGCAGAGCTACCTGATACTCCACAAGTGACACATGTATCTCTTAGACCATATCATGCTTCTTTGATGCCGACTTTACCAGTGCACGATTTTCCTTTCTGTCTGATATCAGTTTATTCTGAGTATCGTTTGGGGAGCGTACTGGGTTTCTCCGTATCAGACACTTGTGTGTCGTGCGCCAGGATTCCTAAGGCCCGACACCGAACTTTTACAGACCGATATCGGTTCTCGCGTATATCGCCCAACCCATATCGGGAGGCACCTTTTTTAACTAACTCTCAGTATTGGGTAAACAAAATTTTGATCAAATAACTCCTTTTGATTTAATTGTATTATCTAATATTTTTAGAAAATGGCACGCACTAAGCAGACCGTCATTTAGGTTGATGAGCAGGGCCAGAGGAACAACCCTGAGGCCACAGATGAAGCCATCATCGGGTAAAAATTCCCTAACCTAGCAATAGTTGGTCCCTCTGAGGCCAAGAAGCGGCCCCGAGTAGAAGCAATCGCAGCCCCATCCATGACAGCAGAACCCGAGGTTATGGCCCACTCACTAGACCATTTCGTGCTGAGGGACGAAGAGCACTAGAGGTGTTACAATGAGTTGGCGGTAAAAGTCTACCGCCCAACCCGATTTTTCCACAACGCATCTTTTCAGCATATCAGCATCTTTTTCAGGCTGGAGAATGTCCTAGAAGCTGTCGGACTCCAGAAGATCTACTTTAGCTTCTCTGCCTCTTACACCAGGCTGATAAAGGAGTTCATCTCATCCCTTTGTCGAGTTCCAAACACACCAGAGGAAAGCGAAAGGTACGACAGAGCAGATGGGCTGTAAGGGTGCCTCTACAACGTAGAGCATGAGATAACTGAGAGGCTGCTCAATGAGATCTTCTCCTCCAGTGAGGTTGAGTGAGAATTGCTCAACAACGGGGCCCAAATCAGCGACAATGGTGGCTTTGACCCAGTCAGGCTGTGGAAGAAGTTGACGGGCGAGTCCTCCTTCAAGCTAGGAAGTAAGGTGGTGGCAGTCCACTCCTACTTCTAGAGGATAGTATACAAGATTGTGACGAGCCTACTCTTCAGAAAATACAAGACGAGCAACCTCTACACTAAAGAGATGCACCTTATCTGGTATATAATGGAAGGCAAGTTGATAAATACGGGGTGCTTCTTGCTTAGTCATCTACTTCCAATAAAAGATGCCACCAAGGAGTACAACATGGGAGGAGTCATCAACCTGATAGCATCCGGGCTTGGGTACCCGAGGGATCCACTCAGCCTATCACGAACCAAGGGAAGCGACAAGATAGACATAAAGTTCCTCACCAGGGCGAACATCATCAAGAAGGAAGGACTTCGCCTCTTCTATAAGTTTATGAGAACCAATATCCTCCTGCGCTCCCAAGTTGTGTCAACTATGACACGAAAAAGCTGGTCTTCACAACAGCAGAGGTCCAAGCTCTGACCGTCGATGCATCTTACACTGCCACAACGACCATCCAAGAAATGATGGCTGCCATAGGGAGGCATGCAAAAATGGAAGCTTGATGAGACAAATCATCGACAGTCATCCTCGAAGACTCGTTAGTTGCCACCGTCGTTGAGCCAATCGCCACAAATGCCGAACCAGTAGCCGCTACTCTGGTGGTTGCTACTGCCACCACTGAACCAGCTGTGACAAAAGCAAAGACACCCGCCACAGCCACAGAAGAAGTGTCAGTCATCGAGGAGGTCATTGACACAACTGAGGCCGCTACAACAGTCGTCACCTCAGAAGCCGCCACCGCAAAAGCAGTTGCCACAATACTACAAGCTTCGGCCCTGTCGGCAACGGTAGAAGCCGCAACCACCCCCTTGGTGCGGTCGGACATCTCTCACAACAGTGATGGGGCATTCATTGAGATATTGGATGCTGAGCTCAGGTCTGCCCAGCAGACCCCGACACCACCACCCACGACGCCAGCAGTCGCCATGGAGGAGGAAGCAAAGAGTCAGGTGGTTGATAAGCATCCATCTACTCTTCTACCTTATCCACAGCCCCACACTAAGGAGGCAGTGGTCACCACGAAGGTACCAACGTCGTGCCCGGAGGCCACATTCTCACGTACTGTCCTGGGGGACTTAGCCTCGACAAACGATGCATATTCAACGGGTTGCTCCACCAATGTGAGGAGCGCTACGAAGAGCTGAAGCGGATCGGCGACAATCCCTTCCTCACTAGGGTAAGCCTTCAACTTCGAGTTCGACAACTTGCAGGAGGTAACAAGCAACCACAATGCTACTTTTGCTTCCCTAACCTACAAGTTTCAGGTATTCCAACAATGTCTAGGTGAACAAGAGCTTTAGTTACTGACCCTAGTTGGTCTCCCCAGCCAACTAGAAGTAATGAACAACACAATGCAGGCGGTGCCCCAATGCCTAGACGCCATCGAGCAAAGGCTCAACGAGAGGGATTCCCGCCACCACTCAAGGCATTCCCAGAGATTGCCTTCACCACCAGTGCCCTCCTCTCCACCACCATCATCATCACCTTCTTCCTCCAGCTCATCGTCCTCCTCTGACGCCAGTGAGCCCTCAATGATGCCCGAGGAGGAGACGACCAACAAAACTGCCAATGGGGCCCCACAAAACAAGGGAGTATCTGCGGCGTCGACACTTATGCCCCTCCACAACCGCTAGAGCCAACTGAAGTGGAAGAAGAAATGTCTAAAGGCCTAGTGAATGATTCCTTAAAGGGAGAAGGGGGTGATTTGTATAGCTTGTTTGTTGAGCAACCCCCAAGAGTGAAGACTTTAGCGGATGATGCGTTCTCTACGCCATCTAAGATTCCAGTCTTTGAGATGGCTGACTTCGATAGGCGTGCCATCGGCTATTTGACGATATGGGACCAACAACTTTGAATATGGTACTGAGGCCATAGCTAGAAGAAGAATCTATCCTCTTGAGTGATGGATACTTCTCCATTCTACGGAGAGCACTCAAAGCAATGTTCTGCTCAGAAGTTGTCGTGGGGAAGATTCTGTTCAGAGTCCTGGAAGGTTCCATGATCAAGAATATCATGCTCAGGACAGGCCGGCAGCCAATTTACAATGCCACTCTGGCCTTGGCCAGACAACTTCTAGCAGGGGCGGATAACACATGGTCGGTGGTTGATATGCTGAAGAATGTCGAAGATCACAACTCTGTCCTGGTGCTGGCCCCCCACAAGCATAGGGGGTACTCGTTTCTCTGTGTGGCTGACCTCCACTCCCACGATGTTACCTTACTCAGCTATTGCAGCATGGAGGTCCCCCACATAGAGCACATCTTCCTCCACCCCAAAGACATCGACCTTAGGCTCCTACCTCTGTGTCTCCATCGGGTCATCAAATAAGGCATCTAACGCCACAGCGGGGTATAGAACTTCTACGGGATCAAGGACTTCCCAGTTCAATAAGACCCGGGGAGTGGAAATAGTACCGTCATCGTTTTGCAAGCCATAGAGCTGCTAAATATATTCAGATATATATGGCAACTCCATGACACAAATTTCTATCATCTAAGGAGCATCTACGTGTTGTTGTTGATAAAAGACAAGCGTTATTTCTGAGATCCAGAGCTTCTAGAGGATCTGCTGGAGACAAATGTTGATTCTGATTCCGATTCCCACTCTTCTCCACCCATTTTATGGTTGCTAAAGCTTATATTTTACTATCAAAATAGCCTCCAAACCTAACTTCCTCTTTGTTTTATATCATTTGTTGTATAAAATTATGCCCACTATGTCCCTAATAATATTTCCCATCTTTTGCAGAGTTTCTCTTATCTTTCCACAAAAAAAGCATTAATGGGCCCTTCAGGCCCATCAACAATGAAGTACATGTCCCGACTCAGTAGCACACAAGGCGACACACCCCCTTACCCATCACGGTTTCTTCCTGATATGACAGCAACCCGATGCGGGTGTGTCGCATGGGAACCCTGGCCGCTTCAGCCCTTTACCCAACATGGATCCTTGCTCTTCATGGTTCGTCCAGCCAACGACGTCGATTACATGATATTGCTACCCCTCGGTGTAGCATCCCACCAAGATCCTAACCCACCACGGCTATGCGTGATGAATTCGCTGCCTAGCACGATTGATGGCCCGACACGCATGATGGGTGACAGTCATATCGGCCCCTCTGAAGCCACCAAGATAGTGTCGGGATGAAGGACACATGGTCCAATAAAAGCCACGACTCCCATAAACTCACTGCCTATAAATAGTAGCTACAAGCCTATGATGGGATGGGTCGGACCCTATGGGAGATAACTCTTAGAGCACATGAGCTAGTGCATCGAGTTTCAGAGTCTGTCGGGCGATACTAGGTGAGCACACCCCCGACCAAAGAGGGATGGGAGGAGTTCACTTAGGAACCGTTCTGGTAGCAGTAAGCAGCATGACATGACCCTCAAAGCTACTTCAACATGTCGGGTTCCTATCTAGGCTTCAACCTGAGACGGCTTGCCCACCTATACCCGATACGAGGAACCTGAAAGCCCTAAGATAATGCTTACCAATATATGTCTTAACTCGACATAGTACCCAACCCGATATGGTCTATACCCATCACGGCTACAACCCGACATGACCATATCGTGTAGAGGTCATATCCCAATACACCCCTTACCCATCACGGTTCACGACCCGATACGGTCTATCCCTATAGGGCCCTTACCTGGTACTAGATAGCATTATCTTAGGTGCCTGCTGCTATGTACTTCGATCTCCTAAATCAGGGAGACCGATACCTATCTTCCCTTTTTTAGTATCTACTTCCCTTTAATTATATCATTGTAACTAAACCTTTATATCTATTTATAATTATTGGAATCTACAGAGCTTATCTTATATTGTTCTTTGTATGGCTTCTTTTTGTTGGATGATTTCTTTATAGCATCTGAGTTCTAGTCTCTTCTTTCTGGATCACACTTTTGTCTAGCTATCAAATCGTGTTTCTTGTTTTGACTCCTTTGAGAGAGGGATGTCATAAACTCTAGAGGTTGTCTGATTCGGGTGTACGAGAGTACCCAGAATCAGGGTTGCCCTAATCTATTTGTCCACTCCAGTCCATGCCTGGTACCCTTGAGAGAGGGAACTTAGTGCATGGCTAGTTGGTGTCTTCTTTTAGAGAAGGAGGCATAGGATGTAAAGTGTTGCTGCTTGTCACGATTAGGTTTTCCTCCTTCGTGCTATACTCTGACGATAGTCTTATCTCCTCGGCTTTCAATATACAAAACCTTTATAAAAACTATTCCCCTCTAAAACTTTAATCCTTCTGGTAACTCCTTTTGGAGATAGGTTTTTAGTTTAATTCTTTGTAATTCATTCTTGATTTCAACAACCTTTATCCCTCGATTTTCGGACATGCTTAGAAAAGTAAAACTTGAGTTCTGAAGCACTATTCTTCCAATCCTTGTGTTTGACCCCAAACTACTTCGACCCTGTGCTAGTTGCAGGAGTCTTAAATGCTCAGGTATTATATATTTCTAAAATCCGATGACCTAGACATGTCTCCTTTTTTGGACCCACATTTAAGGCTTGTCAGCTGCTCAAGAGATTTCCCACTCCTTAGAACTATCACAGGACTTCCTTACTCATGGTGGAGGGGGGGCTAGTTGTGACTGTGGAGGAGGTGGAGGTAACACATGGTCTTGAAACTGAGGTGGAGGGGAGAATTGAGGTTGGAAGGTGAATTGTTGGGAAAATGGTGGTGATGGAGGTGGTGGGGTGGAGTATAAGGCTTGGAATCACCTTGAAAATGATCTATGGCTTGCACTTGCATGGGGGGTGGGCTGTAAAAAACTTGAGAAGAGGGCATGGGGCCACTTGCTTCATGGTAGCTCATGATGGGTTTTGAAGACAACTTTTCTTCTTGGAGAGCAATTATGAAAGATATATGCTCTATTCTCTCTTCTAGACTTGCAACATCTTTTTGAACATCATCAAATATTTTCAATATAGAGAGAACCTCTTCCTTAAACCTTGAGCTATATTTTGGACTTTGTGGCTCTTGGTAGCTAAAGGAGTGAGGTGTCTTCTTTTCTTCACCATAGAACTCAATAGAATTGACTGGGTGGCAAGGAACATTTATCACCTGGTTCTTCATGAAGCTCACCATGTCACCAAGAATCTTCATCACTTACGGGCTTGAGTCATTATGAGTAGGAGGTGTCACACAAAAGGCATAGCCCCCACCATTCATCATGCTAGAATCTCGAATTCTTGATCCTTCAGTCAGTTGCTCAAACAAAGGCCATATCTCCTCAAGTGGCCTAGCCATGAAAACTCCTCCACAAGAAGAATCCACTGTGTCTTGGTCCTTTAGAGATAAATTAGAGTATAATGATTGAACTTGCTACCACAAAGGGATCTCATGGTGTGGGCATTCTCTCAAAATCTTCTTAAATCTCTCCCATGCATGGTGGAACTACTCATTTCCCATTTGACTAAAACTTGTCACGTTACGTCACATTTGCGTTAACCTTGCTATAGAGTAGAATTGCCTTAAGAAGGCATTCTTCATTTCCCAACTCATGATGTCCTTTCTAGAATCATACCAATCTTTGGCTCTATATTTGAGGGAGAATGAGAACAAAGTCAACCAGATTGTATCATCACTAGTCGTCAGCGTCCTAAAGGTGAAGCATACTTCAAGAAAGGAGTCCAAATGCTTGTAGGGGTTCTCACTCTCTGAACTGTAGAAGATGGGCAGGAGCCCAAGAAGACCAGGAGGGATAGAGAATTGCTCCCCTGGCATTTGATCAACTCCACTAGCAATTGGCAATTTACAGGTGCTAGGCATGAAGTTGTCTTGAAGCGGCTTGTGGGGTGCATTTTGGCCTTCCATCTTGTCTTACCCTTAATGGCTTGTCACATGCACAAAGCACAATCAAATAAAAGAGGGCAATTTAGTAAACTAATATACACAAAGAATGCAAAGAATAAAGAATAAATAATAGCAATGATGAGGGCAGTAGGAAAAGTCAAAGCAAAATTAATATCTAGGCCGAGTGCCTTTCTCCCCAGCAACGGTGCCCGAAAGCTTGGTGTGTCCACCAAAGGTGCGCACACTAACCAATTAGATTCGACTAGATGAGCCCCACGAGATCGGAACACACAGTGGATTTACTTTCAATATTTATAAACCTAGACCAACACACCTACGTCTACTAAAACACTATCCCACAAGCGCACAGGGTTGTATCATATTATAGGTAAGGTGGCAAGTATAGGGTCGATCCACAGGGAGAAAAGGGGGCACTAGAGCTAGGTTAGTTTTGCTAGGTTCCTACTATGGAGTCTAGGATTAAGGGTTGATTGGTTGATTTGAGTATTAAACTAAGGGTGAACAAGAAAGCAATTAAAGGTGGGAATGAAATGTAAGTCAACCCTAGACTAGAGCAAGACTAGTTGAGCAGGAAAAGACTAAGCTAGGTATGAAAAGGCAATTTACACTAAGTCAAGCAAGAGAAGAGAAAAAGAGTGGTTAAAGACCTAAGCTAGCAAGAACACCAAAAGAAGTTATCTAAGCAAGAAAAGAGCTAACTAAGTTAATACTAGCTAATCAAGATGAAAAGTAGGGTTTTAAAGAAATTAAGGAAGATGTCGGCTATTTAGGGGATGCACTTAACAATTAGGTTGGGGGTGACCTATGAACATTATGATTCCATTTAGATTATCCAAACCAAACAACAAGTATAGTCTAATGAATTAACCTAAGCTACTAACTGGCCATGGATATTCTAGGTTGTGTATAGGGTAACTAGTCCCTAACACCCCCTACTACCCTTGCGAGGCTCAATTGGGTTGGAGATTAGGTTCAAATCAATTAGAGTCTAGTCAAGTTGAGGATTCTAGATTAGACATTCCTAGGGTAATTAGGGGTCGAGGGTAATAATGGGGAGGTGAAATTAGGGTTTTGGACCCCAACTCCCCCACATTCTAGCCTTGAGAAGGCTCCATGTTGATTGCACTAGAGTCATCTAATTTAGTTACTTAGATCTCTCACGTAGGCTTAGGGAGATTGATTAGGGTGTAGGAAGACGGGAGGCAGCTTAGGGATCCATGAATTGGACCTAAGGGTAATTCCCAAAATTGCCACATATAGTCAATTTCCCAAGACTCGTAGCTGATTTCATACATAAACCAAAACGAAATTTATGGAGAATGAGATATAAATATAATATAATCATTAGAAAATGGAATTATAAAGTTTACATGTCATTTTCCCCTCAACATGATATCAAAGTAACATTTTACACCCCAAACAGCCCACCCAAGGGGCCTAGCTACTCATGACAATGCAAAGTACAAAAAGAGAAGAGAAAGAGGAAGAAGTATCCATGGAGCTTGGTGTAGATGAGTGAATCCTCCTCTCCAGCTACTGAAAGGCCGACCTCCTCCTTCTTCTTGGATGGAATGGTGTGGAATGATGGTGGGAAGTGGATGGAAGGCTTGGAAATGGGGGTTTTAGTGGTGGAAATGGAGTGAAATGGAGGTGGGAATGGAGTGGAATGGCTGAGGGGGGAAATGGGGATCTAGGAGGTAGTAGAAGGTATCTAGGGGTGGCCAACCTCGACCTCCAACTACCACCCACATATATATAGGTGGGGAGGAAGCAATAGGTCAAGTAGGGGTAAAGTGGGAAATGGAGTGGAAAAGTAGCTAGTTTTTGTTAGTAGCACGGCCATGCTGGGTAGACCAACCGTGGTGGATGGGAACGACCGAGGTGAAAAATGGTGAAAATGTCAGGTTGTTTTGGGGGAATGGATGGCTGGTAGCATGGTCGTGTTGGGCAGCATGACCGTGGTGAAGGCTAGGTAGAACGGTCGTGGTAGGTAGCACAGTCGTGGTGGATGAGGTAGATGGTGGCCATGGTGTAACACCATGTCTATTCTTCAGTGTTGCAGCATGGTCGTACTAGGTGGAACAGCCGTGGTGGTTGTCCCTTGCATAGCCTTTCATGTGGCACGGTCGTGGCACTAGCTGCATCTGCACTTGGACTTTAATCTTTGGATTTTCTTGGACATCTTTGCTTCTATGGATCTTTGGCCACTAGGGGTAGGTTGTGGGATCATTGGACTTTGGTTTGGGCCTCTCTAATGGTAGAGAAACCCTAGGATCACTCCTCTCTCTCTTCCATCAATCATGGTCCAAATGCATAAAAACATGCAAATAATGTCTATAAGTGCATTTTACACAAATATGCATATTGAGGGAAATAACATGTAATTTAACAAGTATAGATGTGATGGAAATGCACTATGACACAAGATGAAGCCCTAAAATAGGGTTGAATCAAGGTCTTGTACATGTTGATCTTTATCTTCATGTCCATGAAAGAGATTGTCATTATACCACTATGAACATGTATCTCGACATCAACTGTTGATAAGAATGGTCTTCCTAGGATGATGGGAATCCTCCTATCTCTGGCTCCATGTCTAGAACAATGAAATCTGTTGGAACATTGTGCCTCTTTCCTTGTATATCATCACTAAAACATCATCCACTCTTCCTATTGGCACTTTGATGGAACGCTCCTCCAATTGGAGAGTGCAATGTGCCAATTTTAACTTGCTTAAGCCAAGCTCAACATAGACACTATATGGCATCAAATTCACACTAGATCCTAAATCAAGTAGGGATTTTTCTATGCCATGTACCCCAATGCAGCTAGGTATGAGTGGTGATTTTGGGTTTTTTCTCTTCACGGGAAGTGAGTGTTGGAGGATAGAGTTCACTTGTTTGGTAAACTTGACTCTCTTTGGTATTCTCCTGGTTGACCTTCTCTTCACAGTACATAGGTTCTTAAGGAACTTGGCATAAGATGGAATCTGCTTGATAGAATCCAATAGTGGAATGTTGACCTTCACTTGGCAAAACACCTCAAGAATGTCAACATTGTGCTTCTACCTCCTTTTCATTTGTGGTGGCTCATCTAATGCTTTAGGGAATGGAATCTCACTTGCTTTTGCCTGGCTTGCATCAACATGATTTTCTTGGGACATGTCATTAGGTAGAGTACTAGGGATGGTGGAACCTTCAAATGGAGTGTGAGGTGAAGCACATGGTATCACAAGCTCAACACGAGGTGTCATGAACTCATCTTCACCGATCTCAATCATAGTATCACCACTTGGCTGCCTTGGCTTTGCTTTATCAACCTTTCTTTGACTCATGGGATGCTCAAGAGATTTCCCACTCCTTAGAACTATCACAGCACTTCCTTGCTCATGGTGTAGAGGGGGAGATAGTTTTGATTGTCGATGAGGTAGAGGTGGCACTTGGTATTGAAATTAAGGTGGAGGGGATAATTGAGGTTGGAAGGTGAATTGATGAGAAAGTTGTGGTGATGGAGGGGGGTAGGTTTATACGACTTTGGATTGCCTTGGAAGTGGTATATGGGCTGCACTTGCATGGAAGGTGGACTATAGAGAACTTGAATGAAATTCATGGGTCCACTTGATTCATTAAAACTCATTATGGGCTTTGAAGACAATTTTTCCTCTAGTAGAGAAAGTATGGAAGATAGCTTCTCTATTCTTTCATCAAATTTTGTAACATTCTTTTGGACATCATCAAAGATTTTCAACCTAGAGAGAACTTCCTCCTCAAACCTTGAGTTATATCTTGGACTTTTTTGTTCTGAATAACTATAGGAGTGAGGTGCCTTGTTTTCTTCATCAAAGGAACTGACATAATTCACAGAATGGCAAAGAACATTTGTCACTTGGTTCTTCATGAAACTCACCATGTCTCCAAGCATATTCATCACTTGTGGGCTTGAATTAGTATGAACTGGAGATGTCACACCAAAGGGGTAGTCACCATCATTCATCATGCTTAGAAGCTCGGATTCTTGAGCTTTCTACCAACTACTCAAACAATGGTCATATCTCCTCATTTGGACTAGCCATAAAAACCCTTCCACAAGAAGAATCAACTATAGCTTGACCCATTGGAGATAGACCAGAGTAGAAGGACTGAACTAGCTGCCACAAAGGGATCTCATGGTGCGGGTATTCTCTCAACATCTTCTTAAATCTCTCCCAAGCATTGTGAAACTGCTCATTTCCCATTTGACTGAAACTCACTATGGCACGCCACATTTGTGTCAACCTTGCAATAGAGAATAATTTCTTTAAGAATGCATTCTTCATCCCTTCCCAACTCATGATGTCCCTTCTCAAAACATACCAATCTTTGACTTTGCCCTTCAGGGAGAATGAGAACAAGGTCAATCTAATTGTGTCATCACTAACCTTCGGTGTCCTAAATGTGGAGCATACTTCAAGAAAGGAGTCCAAGTGTTTGTAGGGGTTCTCACTCTCTAATCCATAGAAGAAGGGTAGGAGCCCAATAAGACATGGATGAATGGAGAATTGCTCCCCTAGAATTTGATCAACTCAACTAGAAATTGGCAATTTATAGTTGCTAGGCATGAAGTACTCTTGAAGTGGCTTGTGAGGTGCATTTTTGCCTTCCATCTTGTCTTCCTTGAGTGGCTTGTCACATGCACAACACATAACCAAACAAAAGAGGGCAAGTTAGCAAACCAATATGCACAAAGAATAAAGAATAAAGGATAAAGAATAGCAATGATGAGGGTAATAGGAAAATATCAAAGAAAAACTAACTAGATAGGTTAAATGCTTTTCTCCCCAACAACAGTGCTAGATACTTGGTGTGTCCCTCCAGAGGTGCGCACACTAACCAATCAGGTTTGACTAGGTGCATCCCACAAGCTCAAACTACACAGGGTATCTTTCTTATAAGGGGCATTCATGAACACACTCACATAAACTATCACACTACACCCACAAGCACATGGGGTCGTGTCATAGTATAAGCAAGAGTAAATTATAGGGTCGATCCATAGGGAGAAAAGGGGGCATTAGAGCAAGGTTTATTTTTAGTCTAGGTTCCTACATGCGGAGTCTAGGGTTGAACACTGAGGGTTGAGAAAACAAGCAATTAAAGGAGAGCAGACAAGACCAAAACCTAAGTTAACCCTAGATAGTTAATTCTACTGAGCAAGAAAAGAAAAGCTAAGTAAGGAAAAGAGCAAGCTATACTAAGGCAAGCAAGAAGAGATCTACACTACACTACAACTAGAAAATAGGTTAAAAGAGCAATCAAAGACCAAAATTATCAAGAACAAAGCAAGAACAAGGAAATGAACTAACTAAGAAAACAAAGAGCTAGCTAAGATAACACAAGCTAAGCAAGAAGGAAATTAAGGTAATAATGCAATAAAGGGGAACGTGAGCTATTTGGGGGATCCACTTATCAAAAAGGTTGAGGGTGATTACATGTGAATGTAATGCTTTCATATAGATTAACCAAATGAACAACTAGATAGAGGCTAATGAATTGTCCTAAACTACTAAATGGTCATGGATAGGATAGGTTGTGTATAGGGGAACTAGTCCCTAACACCTCCTACTTCCCTTACATGGCTCAATTGGGTTAGGGTTTAGGTGTAATACAATTAGAGTCTAAACAAGCCTAGCTTTTTATTATAGAAGATTTTAGGGTGATTAGGGGCTGAGGGTAGTAATTGGAGTGAAGTGAGGTTTTGATAACACCCACTTTATGGCTGCTATAACTTATATTTTACTGTCAAAATAGCCTCCAAACTTAACTTCCTCTTCATTTTATTCTATTTATTATGAAGAATCGTGCCCACTACGCCCCTGACAATGTTTCCCATCTTTTGTATGGCTTTTCCTATTTTTCCACAAGAAAAGAAGCACCAATGGGCCCATCAGGCCCATCAACAACGAAGTCCATGTTCCAGCCCAGTAGCTCGCCAGCATTCGAGGCTGACACACCCCTCTTACCAATCATGGTCGCTACCCACTACGATAGCAACCCGACACAGGCGTGTCATGTAGGAGTCTCACCCCGCTGCGTCCCTTTACCTAATATGGTGCCTAACTCATCATGGTTCACAAACCGATGAGGTCGTTACCTGACATGGCCACCCCTCGGCGTCGTAGCCCAATAAAGCTCCAACCCACCATAGTTGTACACGATACACTCATTGTCTGGCACTCTCCCAACCTAACATGTTTGATGGACGATAGCCATATCGACCCTTCTGAATCCTCAAGAATGAAGCCATAGATAAAAGACATATGGGCCAATAAAAGCTACAACTCCCATCAACTCACTGCTTATAAATAGCAGCTACAAGCCTATGATGGGATGGGTCAGACCCTACAAGAGCTAGTCCCTAGATTAAAGGAGCTAGTGTGTTGAGTCCCAGGGAGCCTTTCAGGTGATAACTAGGTGAGCACACCCCCATCCTGAGAGGGATGGGAGGAGTTCAGTTAGAGACCATTCCAGTCGCAGCAAGTAGCATGATATGATCCTCAAGGCCACTTCAAGCATGTCGGGTTCCTATCTGGGCTTCAACTCGAGATGGCTTGCCCACCTATACCTGACATGAAGAACCTGAGAGCCTTAAGAGAATATTAACCTGATATGTATCCTAACCTGATACAGTACCCAACTTGATACGGTCTCTACCCATCATGGTTGCAGTCCGACATGGCCAACAACCCGACATGACCGTATCAGGCGGAGGTCCTATCCCGAATGACCTTTACCTGTCACGGTCCATGACCCGACATAGTCAGTGACTTGACATGGTCAAATCTCGATATGTCCTCTACCCGGTACCATGTTAGCATCATCTTAGGCGTCAGTTGTTGTGTACTTTGATCTCCTAAATCAAGGAGATTGATACTTATCTTCCCTTTAAAACATTTACTTTCATTTAATTATAGTATTGTAACTAAACCATTATGCTTCTTTATGATTATTATAACCTATGGAGTTTATCTCATATCATTCTATGTATGTCTTTATTTTTCTGGATGATTTCTTTTTGGCATATGAGTGCTAGTTTCTTCTTTCTGATTCACACTTTTGACTAGCTATTGAATTGTGTTTCTTTTTTTGACTCCTTCGAGAGAGGGATGTTGTAATCTTCTAGAGCTTGATCTGATTCAGGTGTACGAGAGTACCAAGAACTAGAGATGCGCCCAGTTTATCTTTCCACACGAGCCCACGTCTGGTACCTTTGAGAGGAGGAACCCAGTGCATGGTTTGTGGGTGTTTTCTTTGATAGAAGAAGACGTTGGATGTTGGTCATTGTTGCTTGTTATGATTAAGTTTTCTTTCTTCATGCTATACTCCAAAGATAGTTCTATCTCCTTGATTTCCTATATGTAAAAACTACCATAAAAATGCTAAAACCCAAAATAACCAAAGCCTTAATATTTCTGGTAACTCCTCTTGGAGATAGGTTTTAGTTTAATTCTTTGATATTCTTTTTTGCAACAACAAACATTAATCCCACGACTCTCTGACGTGCTTAGATAAGTAAAACTTGGGTTCTGAAGAGCTATTCTCCTAGTCCCTGTGTTCGACCCCGAACTACTCCGACCCTGTGCTAGTTGTAGGAGTCTTAAACATTCGGGTATTATAAATTATTAAATTCTGATGACCTAGACATGTCTCCATTTTTGGACCCACATTTAAGGCTTATCAACTTTTTGGTGTCGCTGTTGGGGATCGAACCTGGGTCACCTGCGTGATAGGTAGGAATACTTACTACTATACTACAATGACCATAAAAACTGCTAAAACCCAAAATACCCAATGTCTTAATCTTTCTGGTAACTCCTCTTGGAGATATGTTTTAGTTTAATTCTTTGAGATTCTTTTTTGCCACAACAAACCTTAATCCCTCAACTCTTCGACATGCTTAGACAAGTAAAACTTGGTTTCCAAAGCACTATTCTCCTAGTCCCTGTGTTTGACCCCGAACTACTTCGACCATGTGCTAGTTGCAGGAGTCTTAAACATTCATGTATTATAAATTATTAAAGTCTGATGACCTAGACATGTCTCCATTTTTTGGACCCACATTTAAGGATTATCATATTTTTGTCATCATTGTCCGGGACTTGGCAACGAATACTATTTTACAAACTCGAGTTTTACTTGCATTTTGCCAAAAACCTTGTACATATGCATATAATATTACATATACTTATTGCACATAGTTTCTACAATACACTCACACTTTTACATCTCTTCTTTTCAAGTACTTTTTCATCTCTTCAAAACCTCCTATTTTCTGACAAGCAATGGTTGAGGAAGCACCTGAAGCTTGGTCTCTTCATTCTTTTGTCCAAGTTAGGGCAAATGAAGAAAGGAACCCAGTGGTGGAGCAACCACTCAATGTGGCTAACTTTGACCTGAAGCCAGCTTTTCTCCAGCTGCTATAACACAACCGGTTCAGAGGAAACACCAGTGAAGAGAATCCTTACAATCATCTCATGACGTTCAAGAGGACATGTAAGACTTTCAAGATTAATACGGTCCCAATATCTTATATCTACATCCAGTGCTTTCCTTTCTCCTTAAAGGACAAATCTATGAAATGGTACTCAAGTCTCCAAGATGGGAGCCTCCCTGACTGGGAACATCTGGCCAACACCTTTATTGCTAAAAAATTTCCTATAGAGAGAATGATAAAATGTCAAAACAAGATAACCAGATTCTCACAGAAGGTTTTAGAGAACTTGCATGAAACCTGGGAAAGATTTCAAGGCTATCAGCAAGAGTGCCAGCACCACTATTTTTCCGAGCCCAAGTTGATCACCACCTTCTACAATGGGCTATGGATTGGAGAAAGGAAATCCTTGAATGTTGTAGCAGGCAGCGATCTCAACACCCAAAGAGCCAGGGAGATTATAGATAATATGGCTACAAATCAGCAAGACAGTGAGTACGATAGAGAGTCAACAAATCACTCTACCCCTAGAGAATCAAAGATGATGGAAACATTGGCGACCAAGTTAGACAAAATAGTGACTGATGTCCAAACCTTGAAGGAGTAGAGCTACAAAGGCAAGGTCTGACAAGAAGTGTTCAGAAGTTGTGTCACGTGCAGAGAGCCAGACCACCTTTCTAACTTTTTCCCACACATAGTCGTGCAAAGTGAGCTCGATGATGAGAGTGCAGAGAATGAAAGTTATGTCCAGTATCGACGTCCTAACCATCCTAGATTTTTGTACGGAAACACCAGCGTGGCAGAGAACTCTCACCAGTTGGTAGGCAGAACTTCTTTAAGGGGACAAAAAAATCATCAACGCCAGACAAGTTTCCAGCAACAAAGAAGCTACCCAAACGCCCAACAAGGTCAGCAACAGCAGCCGTCAATGATGACTGAGTTAATGTCCTTTTCCAAGAAACAAAATGATATGAATGAGAAACTACATAGGAGTTCCGTGGATAGCACAATGTTTCTCAATTTAATGCAACAATAGATAGGAGGTTTCTCAGCTCAAATCGAGGAGCTCCAGCAGCACAACAAGCAAATAGATCAGCAGTTGGAAAGCCTGGATCAGAGCATCAACCATTAGGTAGGGTGATTCACATCTAACACAGAGGCAAACTTGTGAGGAAATGAAACTACAAAAATGGTCGTCCTGAGGTCAGGAACAGTGATACACTCAGCTGATGAAAAGAGAGCAGCAGTACCAGTCAAAGATGCAACCCCTGAGGAGCTAGCAGAAGTATCTACAAAGAAAAAGAAAGTGACAGAGAAAGGAGGCAATGACGTGACTTCCGAAGAGCATCCAGATAAGTTCTCACCCCGCATATCTTTCCCGCACAAGCTGGTGAAAGCTCAGCTAAAGAAAAGATATGAGAAGTTCATGGCTACCATGATGAAGCTCCACCTCTACATCCATTTCTTGGATGCCATCAATAAAATGCCTACTTATGCGAAGTTTATTAAGGGCCTGATTTCAAGAAATAAGAGAGGAAAAGATGTTGATACTATGAAGTTAGCACAGATGTCTAGCTCTTTCTTTAAGGCAAGCATGCCTTCCAAGAAGAGAGATCCATGTGCCTTTGTTATTTCCTTCCATGTCAGAGACAATGTGACACAAAAAGGTCTAGTGGATCTAGGAGCGAGCATTAGTCTAATGCCGTTGTCACTTGCAAAAAGATTGGGGCTTACTGACATAGTAAGTATGAATATGAGGATCGAGCTAGCGAACCACACCTTTACAAGACCTGTTGGAGTAGTAGAAAATGTACCCATTAGAGTTGGGTGATTCTTTATACCATGTGACATCATTCTAATTGATACCTTAGAGGATCCTAGCTATCCAATGATTTTTGGGCAACCCTTCCTAATGATTGGTAGAGCGCTCATTGACGTGGAGGCAGGGATGATAATGATTAGAGTTGGATGAGAGCATATCGACTTCAACATCTGTGACTGCATGAAAGCCCCCTCATTCTTTGAGTCTTCTTACTTTGTCAAAAGCTACTAGCAACTCTGTGATGAGGTAAGGGAGGAGAAAGCTATGGTGGACCCACTGATGCACGCCTTAGCTAGAAATGCATAGGTGCTCGATGACCCAGAGGTGAAAGAACTCCTAGAATTTCTAGATGTCGAAGAACTACCTGAAGAAAATGGCCCAGTTGAAATAGTAATGTATGATGCACTACAAAGTAAACCCACTGGAGAACCAGAAAAGAAGACCCCGCCTGAACTAAAAGTTTTGCCGAAAGGTTTAGAGTACAAATTCCTGGATGAAGAAGGAATGAATCTAGTTATTATCAATTCAGAGTTAACTGATGACCAGAAGGAACAATTGTTAGTTGAGCTGAAACTATGAAGGAAGGCCTTAGGTTACTCAATTGGAGACCTAAGGGGCATCAACCCTTCTATGTGTATGCACATAATCCATCTTAAAGAAAATTCCAAACCCTACGCCCAACCGCAACGGAAATTGAATGAGAAGGTGCGAGAGGTGGTTAACAAAGAAGTCATGAAGCTCTGTGATGTAGGAATCATCTATGCTATCAATGATAGTAAGTGGGTGAGTCCTATTCAAGTAGTCACTAAGAAGGGAGGTATCACATTAGTCAAGGGAGATAATGGGGTTGAGGTGGCAACCAAGACCGTTACTGGTTGGTGGATGTGTATAGACTATAGAAAATTAAACACCTCCACCCGTAAAGATCACTTTCCTCTCCCATTCATCAATCAGATGCTTGAGCATCTGGCCCATCATTTGTACTTTTGTTGGTTGGATGGGTACTCGGGGTTTTATCAAATCCCCATTCATCCAGACGATCAATAAAAGACAGCCTTCACTGCATTTATAGAACATATGCCTTTAGAAGGATGCCCTTTGGGCTCTGCAATGCACCTGCAACCTTTCTGTGGTGCATGAATGCTATCTTCACTAATTTCTTAGAAGATAAGATGGAAGTCTTCATGGACGACTTCAGCGTCTATGGCAGCTCCTTTGAAGATTGTTTGAACAATCTGTCTTTGGTGATGAAAAGATGTGAAGAACAAAGTATGACCCTCAACTGGGAAAAGTGTAATTACATGGTACAAGAAGGTATCGTTCTTGAACATAAAGTGTCCAACAAAGGAATCGAAGTTGATCAGTCTAAGGTGGAATCAATTACAAAGCTCCCTCCACCCATGTCTGTGATAGGAGTCAGAAGCTTCTTGGGGCATGTCGATTATTATATAAGGTTTATCAAGGATTTTTCAAATATTGTAAGCCGTTGTCGAATCTATTGATGAAGGATGCTAAGTTTGATTTCACAGAAGAATGCCTCACAACATTCTCCACCTTAAAGGATGTTCTAGTCTCTGCACCCATCATCCAGTCACCCGACAGCAACCTTCCATTTGAGTTGATGTGTGACGCCAGTGATTATGCTATAGGCACGGTCCTTGGGTAAAAGAAGGACAAAAAGCATCACATAATCGTTTACACCAGCAAAACATTAGATGAATCCCAGATACATTATACCCCCATAGAAAAGGAAATGCTAGCCATTATATATGCATTCGACAAGTTTTTTTCTTATCTTGTGGGCTCTAGGGTGACTGTTCACACAGACCATGGGGCCATCAAATATCAAATGCAGAAGAAAGATGACAAGCCTAGGCTACTGCACTGGGAATTAATTTTACAAGAGTTTGATCATGAGATCATCGACAAGAAGGGTACTGAGAATGTGGTCACCGACCACCTATCTAGGATCAGAGTGGAGGATGGCCACCCATTGTCGATCAATGAGAGCTACGCCTATGAAGCAATCTACATTTCCCAAATAGCTAATTCAAAAGGGCCCTGGTATGATGATATCTACAACTATCTTGCCTGTAAACAACTGCCCCCAGAAATATTTAATAATCAGAAGAAGAAATTCTTCTCTGATTTGAAGTACTATTACTGGGATGACCCTTTGTTGTTCAGACATTGCGCTGATAAACTCTACAGAAGATGTATACCTAGAGATGAAGCCCAGAAGATTTTGTATGAGTGTCACTCCTCTCCCTATGGAGGACACTTGGGAGTAGAAAGAACTACAGCCAAGGTTCTCCAGTCTGGTTTCTATTGGCCCACTCTATTCAAAGATGCCCATGCTTATGTTAAAGCCTACAGGGAGTACCGGAGAACCGAGAATATTTTCCACAGGAATGAGATGCCTATGTCTGAGTGGATTGAAGTTGAAATCTTTGACGTATGGGGAATCGACTATGTGGGGCCTTTTCCTTCTTCATATAGTTTCCAGTTCATTCTAGTTGTAGTGAAATATGTCTCCAAATGGGTAGAAGACATACCCACTACCACTAGTGACGCCAAATCCGTTATAAAGCTCTTCACAAAGATAATCTTCCCAAGATTTGGAGTCCCACGAACGGTGATCAGTGACAGTGGATCGCACTTTGCTGAAAGACAATTTGAATCACTTTTGCGAAGATATGGGGTTCGACATAAGGTTGCTACACCATATCATCCCCAGACGTCTGGCCAGGATGAAGTCTTGAATAGGCAAATCAAATAGATTTTGGAGAAGATAGTTGGATAATCCCAGAAGGATTGGTCCACCAAGTTGGATGATGCTCTCTAGATGTATAGAATAGCATACAAGACACCACTTTCCACCACACCTTACCATTTGATCTATGGGAAAGCATGTCATCTGCCTTTTGAGAAAGAGCACAAGGCAGTCTGGGCCATCAAACATCTAAATATGGATCCATCCCTAGCCGACAAAAAGGTGTTCCTCCAACTTCAAGATCTTGAAGAACTTAGGCTTCACGCCTATGAGAATGTGAGGATCTATAAGCAAAGGACTAAAGTCCGACATGACTCCCACTTGAGGAAGAAAGATGTAAAAGAAGGTGACAAGGTTTTGTTTTTTAAATCTTCTATTTGAATTTTTCTAGGGAAACTACAGACTCACTGGTCAGGACCATTCGTGGTAGCAAGGACATACCCATCGGAAATGATGGAGCTATACAACAAGGATGATCCTGCAAAGGTCTTCCCAGTCAACGGACACCAAGTGAAAAGATTCTATGAAGACAAAGCTTTCACAAGGTGATCCGAGTTGCCCCTGAATGATGTCAAAGCCGTACCCACTGAAGAAGCCCAAGCAAGACTAAAGATGTCGAGCTACAACAAAAACCATAGCGCTCCTTGGGAGGCAACCCAAGTTTTTACTTTCTTAGAATAGGATGATATTTCCTTTTCCTGCAAAGAACATTCTAAACACTTTTATTGTAATAAGGCATGAGTCTGTGCATGCACCACACGCACTGACTCTCGTGTTTTCTGGGCCACCAACTTAGTTTTATCACCTTGATATGTAATACAAGTTGAGGTTGAGGTTCACACTTAAACCAGTGATGTTTTACAAATCAAGTTCCTTTTACTTGAGTTTTTGTTATTAATAAGTTTTTACGGTTTTTGAATGCAAAGTGTGTCACACATGTGTATTGGCCATCTATATTGTGCATGGGTGGCGTGTCAGGTAACCCTGTCAGCCAAAACGTATCAGGAAATCCCTTTCGCCCACCCATATCGCACAGACCTACCATTTTAAGCATGTAGCAACCGTATTGTGTATCGTGTTCTGGGTTGCACTCGTGTCGCGTCGCACTGATGCATCGCATGAACTCGTATCATGCAAAGAGTGTGTGAGGTAATGCATGCCAGATAACACATCACCTATTACTAAGCCTCACGATACGACATGATTAGATGGGTTTTACCTTTCTTTGGAAGGCAATTCTCATGCATACGTGACGTGTGTCCCTATTTACTATTTTATTGCCCTTCACGGATGGCTATATAAGCAATAAGAGATTAATCATGTCGGGTTACCAAAGTTACCAAACTATTTCTCTCATATCGTGCAAGCTCTCGTATCACTCAAAGCCACTCATAACTCCCGTGTCGGGTTTCGAATCTCCTGTCCTCCCATGTCACGTTCACAAGCTCCCTTCGCGATAAGGTAATAACCTGTGTCACACAACTTATATTCTGTAGATCTATCGCCCATACGTATCACACCCTTAACGTTAAAATGTATCTTGATACTCCGTATCGCATTCCTGCCCATATCGAGAAAAGCTTCAAATGTGTATTGGTTTTTCCAAGTACCACTCTGAGTGTGTCAGGTTTCCATCCATGTGGCACACCCATATTGTGTTGAATAAGTTTGGGGGAGCCTGTCGACTCACACTAAGTCTGCGCAATGCATGTGTCACGTAACTGTACCACATTCTTGGGTTGTCGGTTTTTACAAGTGAATCACTTTCTTATTTACCTGATACCAGTTTTCACGAGTATCGTGCAAGAATGTGTCGGGTTCCCTTGGTATCGTACACTTGTATTTTGTGCAGAAGGAATAATAAATTTTTACTCTAACCCGACGTTATGCTTTCTCATGTAACCCTATACGATTTTTCACACTATTGTCCAAGCCGTATTGGGCCGATCCTTTCTTACTAAGTTTCTTCTATGACACTTTCACATATCGAGAAGAGAAAAATTTTCCAGTATAACCCCTTTTTTATATTTAAATGTGTTATTCTTCATTTTTTAGAAAATGGCACGTACAAAGGAAACTGTCATCCAAGTCGACGAGCAAGGCTGAAGGATCAACCCCGAAGCCACAAGAGTGGCAGCTACAGGGCAGAAACACCCTAACCTAGCAATAGTTGGGCCCTCTGTGGAGCCCAAAGCTCTTTCCCACTCTCCGGGATGCTTCGTGCTGAGAGAAGCAGACCATCAGCGTTGCTACATTGATTTGGCAGTGAAAGTCTACCACCTGACCAGATTATGCCACCAATCTTCCTTCTGACAAATCGGCATCTTTGAGAGACTGGACAACTTCCTCGAGGCCACTGGACTCTGGAAGCTATGCTTCAGCTTCTCGAACTCATACACCGAGTTAACGAAGGAGTTCATCTCTTCCCTCCACCGGGTACCAAACAACACAGAAGAAAACAAGAGGTATGGAAGAGGGGATCGGCTACAAGGGCGCCTCTACAACCAGGAGCACAAAATCACAGAGAGGCTACTCAATGAAATCTTCTCTACCAGTGCAGTCAAGCAAGAGTTTCTCAACAATGGATCATGCATCAGTGATAATGACGGCTTCGACCCGGTCAAGCTGTGGAAAGAACTGATGGGCGAATCTTCTTTCAAGCCTAGGAGCAAAGTGGTTGCGGTCCACTCTTGCTTCTAGCAGATTATCCACAAGATCATTGCCAGCCTGCTCTTCAGCAAGTACGAAACAAGCAATCTATACATAAAAGAGTTGCATCTGATCTGGTACATTATGGCTGGCAAGCTAATCAACCTGGGGTGCTTCCTACTCAACTACCAACACCCAATCAAGGATGCCATCGAGGAGTATAATATGGGAGGAATCATCAACCTGATCACGATCAGGCTCAAGTATCCAAAAGAGCCACTGAGCCTATTGCAGACTAGGGGTGATGACAAAATCGATATAAAATTCCTCATCATGGCCAACATCATAAATAAGGAGCATCGCCAGCTCTTCTACAAGTTTGCAAGAACCAATCTCCTGCTACCGCTCCCAAGTTGTGTCAACTACGACGTAGAAAAACTAGTATTCACAATAGCAGAGATCGAATCTCTCACCATCGACGCAGCCTACGCTGACCAAACAGACATCCAAGAGAGGATGGCCATGAGGAAGGGGCCTACATCTAAGGTGGCTCAGTGGGATAAGTCACTGGTGGTCATTCTTGATGACTCTCCAGTCACCACCACCGCCGAGCCAGTAGTCGCTACCACAACAACAATCACCACAACTACAGAACTGGTGTCGATTGTCGTCCCCATAGTCGAGGTTGTTGGCACAACTGGGGTAGCCACAACTGTCACTACAATGGAGGTAGTTGCCATGGTGTTGTCAGCTTCAACACTACCAGTAACGGCAATAGCTGCATCCACACCTTCTGTGCAGCCAGACGCCTCTCGCAATAGCGAGGAGGCCTTTATCGAGCTCTTGGACATTGAGCTCAAGTATGTTCAGCAGACCCCTACACCGCCAACCATGGTATGACAATCGTCCTAGAGGACGAGGCTGAGAGTCATGTGGCCGGCCAACACCCACCTACCCCGCTATCCTCTCCACGGCCCCACATTGAGGTGGAATATATAGCAACAAAGGTGTCTACGTTGCGCCCATAGGCCACACCCTCGTGCACCGTCTTGGTGGACTAATCCCCTACAGACGACGCGCATTCATTGTACTGTATCGCCAAGACAAGGAGCCACCTAAGAGACATATTCGATCAGCGGTCCCCCCTCTCTTGGACAGGCTTTTGACTACGAGTTCGATAGCTTGCAGGAGGTAACACACAATTACAGTGCTACTTTTTTCTTCCTAACCCATAGGTTTTAGGCCTTCTAGCAATGGCTAGGAGAACATGAGTGCCAATTGCTGAGTCTAGTTGGTCTCCCTAGCCAACTAGAAGCAATGAATCAAATGATGCAGGCTGCGCTCCAGCACTTGGACGTCATCGAGCAAAGGCTCGACGAGAGGGATGCTTTCCGCTGCTCACAGCAATCTCAGAGGTCACCATCATCACCATTGTCCTCATCATCAACCTCTTCCTCAAACTCATCATCCTCCTCCAACGTTAGCGGGCCCTCCAAACCCTCAATAATGCTCGAGGAGGAGGCCACCAAGAAACCTGTCGACAGTGCTCCTACATAGCAGGGGATCACCCACGGTGTTGACACGACTTCCCCTCTACACCTGCTAGACTAAATGAAGCAACAGAAGATATGTCTGATAGCCTAGTAGAAGACTCATCATAAGGTGAAGGGGGTGACTTATACAACTTGCTAGCAGCACAGCCCCCTAGAGTGAAGAACTCAGCGGCTGATCAATTCTCTACACCGTCTGAGATACCAGTCTCCGAGATGGTCAATTGTGACAGACGCACCATCAGTTATCTGATGGTCCATGACCAACAAATTCTGAATATGGTCCTGAGACCGCAGATCGACAAAGAAGCCATCCTCTGGAGCAACAGATACTTCTCCATACAACGACGAATGCTTAAGGGGATATTCTGCTCAAAAGCCATTGTAGGGTTTATGTGTAATACAATTAGAGTCCAAACAAGCCTAGATTTCTAGTTGAGAGGATTTTAGGGTGATTAGGGGTTGAGGGTAGTAATGGGAGTGAAGTGAAGTTTTGATAACACCCATTTTATGGCTGCTAGAACTTATATTTTACTTTTCAAATAACCTCCAAACTTAACTTCCTCTTTGTTTTATTCTATTTATTATGAACAATCATGCCCACTACGCCCCTGACAATATTTCCCATCTTTTGCAGGGCTTTTCCTATTTTTCCATAAGAAAAGAAGCACCAACGGGCCCATCATGCCCATCAACAATGAAATCCATGTTCCATCCCAGTAGCTCACCAGCATCTGAGGCTGACAAACCCCTCTTACCCATCATGATCGCTACCCGCTACAATAGCAACCTGATGCGGGCGTGTCGCGTAGGAGTCTCAGCCTGATATGGCCCTTTACCCAATATGGCGCCTAACTCATCACGGTTCACAAATCGATGAGGTTGTTACCCGACATGGCCACCCCTCGTCACTATAGCCCGACAAAGCTCCAACCCGTCGTAGTTGTACATGATACGCTCACTGCCTGGCACTCTTCCAGCCTGACACGTTTGATGGGCGATAGCCATATCGGCCGTTTTGAAGCCTCGAGAATGGAGCCATGGATAAAAGACACATGGGCCAATAAAAGATACAACTCCCATCAACTGGTTGCCTATAAATAGCAGCTACAAGCCTATGATGGGATGGGCCGAACCCTATAAGAGATAGTCCCTAAAGTAAAGGAGCTAGTGCTTCGAGTCCCAAGGATCCTATTGGGCAATAACTAGGTGAGCACACCCCCATCCCGAGAGGGATGGGATGAGTTCACTTAGAGATCGTTCTGGTAGTAGCAAGTGACGTGGTTTTTACTGCACTAACAAATTCACCCAGGGCTGAAATCCCTGAGTTTTTACCAAAACCTCATGCAATAATACCACCCGCAAGTGGACGGGTCTTATCACAGTATAGTTAAGGATCAAATCTCAAGGGACAACATTTTTAAGAATATCACTAGTCAGATACAGTCCAAGTAAGACTAATATTTAGAACAAGCATTGGTTTGAGTTTCGTTTAACTAATTGCAAGGAAAGTAAAAGAGCGGGAATTAAAATAGAGTCTAGATTAATGATGGTAATCATTGGGGTGGAACCGGGTTTCACCACCACTAAACATGCAAACACATCCAAAACACATTTAGGCAAGATAAAACCATCCAAATGGAGTTGTAATCCCTCTGTACAAAATTTAGGTTTATGTAAGAATCACCTATAGGCATCAGATGTCTCATCACCTATAGATCATGCACTTACTACTCTGAAGATATCTTTCAAAAGTTCTCGTGAAGGCCTCAACCATGTTAAACAATATTAATAAACCTAAGTATTGAAGTTCTTGCAAAAAAGGGTTATAATAGATCATGCAAGGTAGGTGATTAGTCTACAAGAACGCATCAAATGATTAACACGAGATGAAAAGTTATATACAAGCCATGGAATGTTTTAAGATGAACATGTAAGCATGGGCAGTAGGGCTAGTCCCCGCACCCTAGCGAAAAGGACTACTCTCTCTTCATGATAGAAATAAGAAAAACAAGAGAGAGGGAATATTCTTCCATGTTCAGGGTGAAGAAGGTGGTCGGAGCTCGATGGAGAAATGGTCTTCTACATGATGACAGGGCAGATCTGGAATGAGGAGGGAGAGAACACCAAGGCAGATGAGGTAGACCTTCTCTCTCCTTCTTCCTTCTCTTCTCGTGCACTTGCTTGTAGGAGAAGAAATGGTAGGTGGCTGGTGGTGAAGTAGATATGCAGTTATGAAGTCCCACCACTCTCGTGGATAGAAGATAGATCAGGATGGAGTGGAGATGGAAGAGACGTAAGAACTCCACATAGGTAGTCCTTGGCGGTAAAGATCGTCTTCCTGAGGGTTGGGCATAGAGAGACAGCCTCCCGGCATCATGGAAGAGATGCCTTGATAAGACAGGTGGGTGGCCTATTTATAGGTGCAGGCCACCGACTTAACTCCACGGTCGAGGTATTGTCCGCGGTTGAGGTACTGGTCGTGGTCGAGGTGAACACTGACTTAGTCCTGCGGTCGAGGTTGTATATCGTAGTCATGTTCCTTCTTTACTTGGTCGCAGTCGCGGTCCTTCCTTGCTTGGTTGCAGTCACGTTGGTGTTCTACAGATGCACTAGTGTGTCGCAGTCGCGGTGTGGTACCGATCACGGTCGGAGTCTCAGCAATGATCATGGCCTGTCTATGGTCATGGTCTAGCTTGATCACGGTCGCGGTCAGGTTTGTAGAGGAACACTGATCGTGGTCACGGTTCTCTTCAGGTCATGATCCACATGTAGGTCGAGGTGTTCTGTGAGATCATGATGTCTCAGGTCGAGGTCCTCTTTGAGGTCATGATTGCGATCCTTCTTTGAGATCGTAGTCATCGTGAATCAAACCCACCCCTGTGGGGGGTGGCAATTGTTGAGGGTTGAATGGCCTGTGCTGATGAATCCTCTGATTGATGAGGATGCTTTCTGATGAAGAATTTGGCCATTGAAAAAGGGTACAAATTATCAAAAGTTTCTTGGGGCCTCTAATCAGTTAGTGGGACCACCGTCCCCTACACCTCCTACACTGGCACACATAGCGCGTTGTTCAATCCTACAATGGAGATTAATAGATTTGATCAAAACTCTAAATAATGATATGGAACTGAGGAAAACTGTATATGAGCATATTCAAGGGGTAAATATTAGCATTCAGTGCAAAATTGGGCCAAAAATGGTGACTAAAACTAATATGAATATGCATTCATCAGCAAGCAGCACGATATGATCATCAAGGCCACTTCAAGCATGTCGGGTTCCTATCTGGGCTTCAACCCGAGAAGGTTTGCCCACCTATACTTTACACGAAGAACGCGAGAGTCTTAAGAGAATGTTAACCCAATGTGTATCCTAACTCAATACAGTACCCAACCCGATACAGTCTCTACCCATCATGGTTGCAGCCCGACACAGCTAGTAACCCAACATGACTGTATCAGGCGACGGTCCTATCCCAATACGACCTTTACCCATCACGGTCCATGACCTGACATGGTGAGTGACCCAACATGGTCTTATCCCGATATGGACTCTACCTGATGTTAGGTTAGCATCATCTTAGGCGTCAGTTGTTGTGTACTTCAATCTCCTAAATCAAGGAGACCAATACTTATCTTCCCTTTACAACATTTACTTTCATTTAATTACAACATTGTAACTAAACCATTATGCTTCTTTGTGATTATTGGAACCTGTGGAGTTTATCTCATATCATTATATGTATGGCTTTATTTCATTGGTTGATTTCATTCTAGCATTTGAGTTCTAGTTTCTTCTTTCTAATTCACACTTTTGACTAGATATCGAATCATGTTTTTTGTTTTGACTCCTTCGAGAGAGGGATGTCGTAAACTTCTAGATCTTGGTATGATTCAGGTGTATGAGACCCAGAACCAGAGATGCACCTGGTTTATCTTTTCACACGAGCCCACGCCTAGTACCTTTGAGAGGAGGAACCCAGTGCTTGGTGTGGCAACACATCCCATTATCACACAGATAATGAGGTGTTACGCAAAAACGTGCGGAAATCACCATATCCACAGCTTATCAAAAACATGGGTTAATTAAAACTGATTGCGGAAAACTGATAAACTGAGAAACATTTTACATTCCAGTCCATATCCTGCAAGAACACATGTTACATATATATTTCACACAAGCCTGGATACATGTCCACAGCTTAGAGCAACAGTTGTCCTGTCGTAACCTGAGTTCATCACCTATTATATACATAAAGGCCCACATCCGGCCAGCAGCAGGATATACAAACGATCTCGGTCGTACATCGTAAAACATCGTCAAAACACCGCCAAGGACCTGAGAGTACATGGATGACTCTAGACTCTACACCAAAACATCAAAACAGCAGCATCTCCAAAGCTTGCCTTCTACCGATCTTCTCGCTGCTCGGCCGCAACTCTGCGACCACCACCACGACAAGCTCGACCACCTAACAAGGGTACAAACCAGCGGAGTGAGACAATTGAACATTGTCCCAGCGGGAGGCATAACTCCGCGCCAAAACTACAAAACCTCAGATAAGCATTTATATGAGCAGATATATTGATAAGGAATATAACAAAAACAGTTTATGAAAAGCAAGGCCATCTGTACCATACAATTTACCAGCTGTACCAAAAAGGCATATAACCTGCATACCTCTCAATGGGACATGATTGACGAGATGAAATATATATAAAACTTACCACATAGGAGTAATGCACAAGCAACTGCAAGATAATTAAAGTTAACTACACAAACAAGGCCTCAACCAATGTTTCGTGTTTGTCTTAAACAGTACATACTAAATGGCTGGATTACGTTTTATTATGCCCTGAGGAATTGAACTATACTGTTCAATTCCAACGTTCAGCTGCGAAGCCCATAGCCGGTGTCATATAAGGTCAATGGAAGAGCCGGAATCCAAGACCTTCTCCGCCTCATGTCCGTACATAAGTATAACATAAGCAGGACCGCAGTCTCATGCTTGAAGTGGTCATAGCACAGGGTTAGCTCTTCAGGCTACCCTCTGCCTAGTCCGCCTTGGTATAGGTCACGTCGCTAGTAAAACTGAGCCACGTGTCTAAACACCGTGCTCTGAGCCATGAACACATTCATGCTCATCATATCGCATATCCTGAGTCATGGGCTATGTTCACCTCGCCCTTGAGTCTACAACTGCAGTTGCACTCTTACCTCCTCACTTTAGGCTAGGAGCAACCTCGCATATTCAACAATATGCACTCCGGGTTAACCCGCAGGAGAACCCGTTTCATCATCACCCTATCCTGGATGGTGATGAATCTATGGCCAGGGCAAACTACATTATAGATTACACTGTGATTATTTAGTATCTTTTAGATGGATTGCAAGATTCAACCAAGTTGTATAACATGCAAGACATAATAGAAGGAAAACAACATAAACTCAACATTATGCATTTCCTACAATTTACATCACATTGATCCATCACAAGGATCTCACATCACATGCTATCACTTGGCCTCTTGCCAACCACCTAAATCCATTTCAAGGATCATCACATATCATGGGATCTCAATCCCTTATTCATAGTGCCATAGCCTCTCAAGGCTTTCATCATCATTATGGAACATCATTCATAATACACCTGTCATCACAATATTCATTTACCCAATTCTCATAGCCTTTCATTGGGCTAAGCATTACCTGCATGGTTAGCATCAGATGAATAATCAAGAGACTACAACTATTACCACAGTGTGACAATTAGGGTTAAGTGTATTTCCAGCACAACATGACAACAATAATCATATCCATGCCTCATCTTAATGTTACACATGTAAGAACACTATCAAGCAACCCTAATGTATGCTCAAGATCATATTTGACATTAAAGGCAATAGAGTAGTTACATACATATGCATGTACTTTAGCCACAAGAACATAATTCTCGTTATCAAGCAAAGAATCGTCATAAGAGCATCATAACAGGCAGTGCCCTCACAAGAGACACCATGAACCCTCACTAAAGCCATCTCGGGTAGAGCCCCTACTCATCTAATACTATCGGGCGTGCAGCCCTAGCAAGCGGGCAGAGCACAACCCTAAAAAGCGGGTAAGCGTGCAGCCCTGTCGGGCGTGCAGCTCCAACATGCTCAAGGTTATCAGGCGTGCGAGCAGATCTCAGGTGTTAAGGCAGTGTGCCGGGCGAGCCGTGCAAGGCTCCTCTGTCGGGCGAGCCATTCATATGTCGGGTGAGCAACTCGTGTGTCGGGCGACACAAGCTAGGTCGGGCGAGCAGGGTAAAATCACGTGAGCAGGGCGTGTCAGGGGGAACCGGGTGAGCAGCACACTGAGCTATAGGGCGAGCTAAGCTACTGGGCGAGCCAAAGGAAAAGCCGCGTGAGCAAGGCCTGTCGGGAGAGACAAAGAAGTATCGGGCGAGCAAAGCCAGGGTGTTGGGCGACACGCGTGTAGGTGAGCAAGGGAAAACTGAGCAAGCAACAAAGGCTAGACGAGCCAAGCTACTGGGCGAGCAGCCCTCCGGGCGAGCAGCCTGTCGGGCAGAGCTGGCTCAGGGCGAGCAGGATCAGGTTGCTCACCCGCCCAAGGTATAAAAAGAGAAACTTTTCTCACTCCAACCGTGCAAGAGAGAACTAGGGCAAGGGTTGTCGGGCAGCACCTCCCCACACATCTCGACCAAGGTTCAAGCCATCTAAATGAGCTCACCATCTTGCCCAAGGTGAGAGGAGAGTCTTGCTCAAGCCACTAAGTCATGTGCTCACCTCAATTGGGTAGGAAAGAGGGGTGTTGCTCATGGCATTAGAGCTCAAGCTCACTCATCTAGACCAAGGGGAGAAAGGAGTGTTGCTCTCCTAAACCCTAACACACATGGATCGGCCAACATGCAAGCTAAACAAGAACCAACTACTAACATATAAAGGCAAGATTAAGACAACATATGAGAGAAGAGGATAGAGTAGTTAGGGTTAGAGTCATGCAACCCGCCTTAAGCTCCAAGGAAGAAGATGCACTTTGAGTTCCAAGGGTTGTCGGCCACCAAAGCCCCTCCAAGAGGGTGTGTATCGGCCACCACCTCCTTCTCCAAGGGTGTGTCGGCCTCCAAGCTGCTCACACAAGGGTGTGTCGGCCACCAAGCAAAGGAAAGGAAGAGTGTGTCGTGCACAAGGGGGAGAGGAACTAAAGGGACCTCAAGCTAAGGAAGGGACCACCTATATAGATGAGAAAGGAGGAGAAACCAAGGTAAACACTTGCTATGTGTTGGCCACCCAAAGGACACTTGTCCACCAACTCAAGCCACCACTCTTGCAAGCCATAAGACACTTGTCCAAGATGTGCACCATGTGTTCTCAAAACATGACCAAGGTTGGACCAAGCACCATGGGTGACACAAGCTCCACTCTAGGCCGACACAAGCTCTACTTGGCCGACAAAGGCCCAAGCAAGCCCAAACAAGGTACCTCAAAGCCCAAACAAGCTCAACAAAGGCCCAAAGAACTCAAGCAACAAGCCCAAGCCTTCCTCTCAACCCTAGAGGAAGAAAAGGGAGAGAAGAACACCTCTCAAGGTGACAAACTTGCTCCCAAAACCCTAGACTTAGGTTTATTTGCAAGTAGCACCTCCAACCCTCAACGAAGCAAAACCAAACCCTAATCACCACTCAAGGGTGATTAGAAAGCATCAAACCATCAAGGTTAAGCAGAGCAAACAGGGTAAGCCCTAAACACAGGTCAGGGTCCTTACAATCTAACCCCCTTTAAGGGATTTTGTCCTCGAAATCCGAAGAGAAAAGCAAGGGATACTTCCTCCTCATCTCGTCCTCAAGTTCCCACGTGGCTTCCTCGACGCCACGACGCTGCCAAAGAACCTTCACAAGAACCAGGTCCTTCCTCTTCAGCTTCTTAACTCTTCTGTCAAGAATCGCCATAGGACCTTCCTTGTAGGTCACATCTGTATCAAGCTCAACCTCAACTGGTTGTATCACTATACCTGAGTCTGGATGACTTTTCTTTAGCATACTGACATGGAAAACTGGATGCAACCTGTGCAACTCAGGAGGTAACTCTATCTTGTAAGCTACTTTGCCAACACGTGTTATGACTGGGTAAGGCCCCATATACCTGGGTGCCAACTTACCCTTCCGTCCGAACCTCAGCACACCCTTCCAAGGCAAGACCTTAAGATATACTCTGTCTCCTACCTGGAACTCCAACAGTCGTCGGTGATTGTCTGCATAGGACTTCTGCCTATCCTGTGCCATTTTCAACTGTTGTTGTATCACCTTGATCTTATCTGTCGTCTGCTGCACTAACTCAGGACCCAAAAGTTGATACTCACCGGACTCGTACCAACACATTGGAGATCTGCACTTCCTTCTGTACAGAGCTTCATAAGGAGCCATGTCGATGCTTCGCTGATAGCTGTTGTTATAAGCAAACTCTATCAAACTCAGGTGAACATCCCAGCTGCCTAGGAACTACAAAACACAAGCTCGAAGGAGATCCTCCACAATCTGAATAGTCCTTTCAGACTGTCCATTTGTCTGTGGATGAAAGGTTGTACTGAACCTCAACTGCGTTCCCAACGCTCTATGCAACTGTTCCCAAAAATGACTGGTAAACTGAGGACCTCTGTCAGAAACTATCGTCGCTGGCACACCATGCAAACAAACTATCTCATCCACATATACTCGAGCAAGCTTCTCCGTTGTGTATGTCGTCTTTACAGGCAGAAAATGGGCAGACTTCGTCAATCTGTCCACTATCACCCAAATGGAATCATGATTCCTAGTTGTCTTGGGCAGACCAACTACGAAATCCATGGTTATGTGATCCCATTTCCACTGCGGTATCGGCAAAGGTTGTAACGTACCTGCTGGCTTCTGATGTTCAGCCTTCACTTGCTGACATACCGCACATCTTGCCACGAACTCAGCCACATCTCTCTTCAAACCGGGCCACCAATACAAGTCCTTCAGACTATGATACATCTTGGTGACACCTAGATGCATCGCATACATCGACGTATGGGCTTCCTCAAGCACCAACTTCCTCAGATCATCAACATCTGGAACCACCATCCTATCATAATAGCAAACTAGTTCATCCTCGGACTCACGGAACCCATCACGCTTGTTGCTGCCGAACTCTGATTTGATCAACTGTACCGCCTCATCTGTCTGTTGTGCATCCTTGATCTGCTGCCTCAACGTAGGCTTGACTTGCATCTGAGTGAAAAGACCAGATAACAAAGAAACTTCCATCTGCACATTCATCTGCCGCAGAGAAACAAACATATCTCGCCTATGGCAAACCATGGAACTCAACTGTGCCTTCTTTGAAGAAAGAGAAGACTTCCTTCTAAGTGCATCTGCTACCACATTCGCCTTACCAGGATGATACTCGATAGTGCATTCATAATCATTGATCAACTCCATCCATCGCCGATGTCGCATATTCAACTCATGTTGTGTGAAGATATACTTCAGATTCTTATGATCCGTAAAGATCTGACACACTTCCCCATATAGATAGTGTCTCCAAATCTTTAACGCATGAACCACTGCCGCCAACTCCAAATCATGAGTCGGGTAGTTCTCCTCATGCTTCTTGAGCTGTCGCGAGGCAAAGGAAACCACATGATCTTCCTGCATCAACACGCAACCTAAACCTTTCTTGGAAGCATCACAGAAAACAACATAGCCTTTCCCAGGATCTGGCAAGATCAACACTGGAGCACTAGTCAGCTTCTCCTTTAGACTCTGGAAAGCTTGCTGACATCAATCATCCCAACCAAAAGGTACATCCTTCCTGGTCAACTTTGTCATCGGTAACGCGATCACACTGAAGTCCTTGATAAACCTCCGGTAGTATCCTGCTAGACCAAGGAAACTATGAACTTCTGTCGGCATCTTCGGCTGTTCCCAATCTACAACAGATTCCACCTTCTTCGGATCTACCTTGACTCCTTCATCGGATATCACATGGCCCAAGAAGGTCACTTCATCCAGCCAGAACTCACACTTACTGAACTTGGCATACAATTGATGCTGGCGAAGAAGAGTCAAAGCTCGACGAAGATGTTGCTCGTGCTCTAGCCTGTCCTGACTATAGATCAAGATGTCATCTATAAAGACTACAACAAACTGATCTAAGAACAGACGGAACACTCTGTTCATCAGATCCATGAAAGTTGCAGGTGCATTGGTTAACCCAAACGGCATAACCACAAACTCATAATGACCATACCTTGTCCTGAAGGCTGACTTCGGTATGTCATCCGCCTTTATCCTCAACTGATGATATCCGGACTGTAGATCGATCTTTGAAAACACTATAGCACCACACAACTGATCGAACAGATCATCTATCCTTGGCAACGGGTACTTGTTCTTGATTGTGACCTTGTTTAACTGCCGATAGTCTATACACAACCGCATCGAACCATCCTTCTTCTTGACAAACAGCACTGGAGCACCCCAAGGCGACGTACTCGGTCGGATAAAACCTTTATCCAGCAACTCTTGTAACTATTTCTTCAACTCTGCCATCTCTGTTGGTGCCATTATGTATGGTGTCTGTGCAACTGGCTGCGTTCCAGGAACCAGATTGATCTTAAAATCAATCTCTCAGGGTGGGGGAACACCAGGAAACTCCTCAGGAAACACGTCTGCAAACTCACGAACAACTGACACCTCCTCAAGGCTAGGACCTTTTTCCTTGGCATCCACTACGGTATCTACCACGTGAGCTAAGAACGCCTCACATCCCTGTCGTAACAACTTATCCGCCACCATAGCTGATACTACACATGTCGGAAGAATCTTCCTATCTCCCTGGAAGATCCACTTCTCTCCAGCAACATCAAACACTGCCTGCTTGGAACCACAGTCCAAGACAACCTTATACCTCTCTAAGGTGTCCATCCCAAGGATGACATCGAAACCATGCATATCAAGTGGTATGAGGTCCACTTGAATGCGATGTCCTGAGAAAGACAAGACACAAGATGGACACTCTTCTCGAAGCAAAGAGGAACCATCAAGAGGGGTTTCTAACAACAAACTATCCTTCTTACAGCTAACAGGTAAACGACAGTTCTCAAGCATATTATAGGCGATAAAAGGGTGTGTAGCACCCGGGTCAACCAAAACAGATATAAGGCAAGAAGAAGACATATCAGAATAAAATAACTCCATCTGACCTGTCACTACTCGCGGGTTGACTACCGCCTCCGGCTGATTCATAGCATAGAATTGAGCCGTTGCTTGCTGTCCACGACCTCTGCTTCCCTGAGCAGACGATCTAGCCTGAGATGCTTGACCGCGTCCTCGTCCTTTGCTACCACTGGGTTGTGGTCTCTCAGACCCCTGAAGGTTTTGTCTCAGATGCTGCGTCACTTCAACATCGTTGTAGGGACAACTTGACCTGATATGCCCTGTCTGACCACAGGCATAACATGTCCTAACATCATCTCGAGGCCTAGACGGTCCTGTTACTGCCACGGAAGCCGAACTCTGTGCCTTAGATGGTGAAGAAACATAGCCTCTTCCTCTACTCATAGGCCACTGAGACGGCCTACCAGAACCTCTCATCATTGCCGGTGTTGAAAACATGGGCTTCTTGAAGCCACCAAACCTCTGACCTTGGAACTGAGCAGGTCTCTTCTTAGCCATAGACTCTCTCTTTTCTCTTACAGAACATTTGATCCTCCAAACATATTCCACAAACGTCGCAACCCGTTCTCGGTTTTCCAATGCAGAAATCGGTGTCGTCAGCTCAGCACTTAGACCCTTCTCGAAACGTCTGATCCGTTCCTCGTCTGTCGTCACCATGTGAGGACAAAACCTCAACAGATCCATAAACTTGGCTTCATAATTGGTGATGTTCATCGTTCCTTGTCACAAACTCTCGAACTGACAGATCTTCTCATCCAGATATGTCTTGGGAAAGTATCTGGTGACAAACTCACGTCGAAACACTTCCCAATAGATCACCTCACCAGGCCGCTTCTCTTCCTCGATGGTCCACCAGTGACCAGCGCTACCTTTCAGAAGGTAGACAACATGCTTTACTTTGTCTGCTTCGGGGATGTCGAGGATCCGGAAAGCCTTCTCAAGACTTGTCAGCCACAGATCTGCATCCGCTAGATCAATTGTTCCAGCATATTCCGAAGCTCTGACTCGGCGAAGCCGCTCGAAGGTCTTCCCAATACCTGATGCTTCTCCATGGGGAACCTGTGCTCGTGGAGGAGGCACTGGTAATCGCTCAACCATGAGATTCATCGTAGCCATCATTTGCCCCATAAGCTGTTGGTAGGCAGGATGTTCAAGTATGGCTGGGTCAGGTTGGGGGACCTCAGGCACCCGATCTTCATGTGCCTGACCTACTTCTCCATCAACGGATGCAGCATCGCTGTGCTCAGCAGCGAGTTCTTCATGGTTTCCAGACATCTAGGCTTTTCTTCCGCTGAAGGTAGAAGATTTCTATGAGAAAATCTGGAAAACACATAAGAACGAACACAACCTAGTCTTAGATCCCTGTAGACTCAGCGAACCTAAAGCTCTGATACCAAACTTGTGGCAACACATCCCATTATCACACAGATAATGAGGTGTTACGCGAAAGCGTGCGGAAATCACCATATCCACAGCTTATCAAAAACACGGGTTAATTAAAACCGATTGCGGAAAACTGATAAACTAAGAAACATTTTACATTCCGGTCCATATCCTGCAAGAAAACATGTTACATATATATTTCACACAAGCCTAGATACATGTCCACAGCTTAGAGCAACAGCTGTCCTATCGTAACCTGAGTTCATCACCTGTTATATACATAAAGGCCCACATCCGGCCAGCAGCAGGATATACAAACGATCTCGGTCGTACATCGTAAAACATCGTCAAAACACTGCCAAGGACCTGAGAGTACATGGATGACTCTAGACTCTACACCAAAACATCAAAACAGCAGCATCTCCAAAGCTTGCCTTCTACCGATCTTCTCGCTGCTCAGCCGCAACTCCGCGACCACCACCACGACAAGCTCGACCACCTAACAAGGGTACAAACCAGCGGAGTGAGACAATTGAACATTGTCCCAGCGGGAGGCATAACTCCGTGCCAAAACTACAAAACCTCAGATAAGAATTTATATGAGCAGATATATTGATAAGGAATATTATAGAAACAGTTTATGAAAAGCAAGGCCATTTGTACCATACAATTTACCAGCTGTACCAAAAAGGCATATAACCTGCATACCTCTCAATGGGACATGATTGACGAGATGAAATATATATAAAACTTACCACATAGGAGTAATGCACAAGCAACTGCAAGATAATTAAAGTTAACTACACAAACAAGGCCTCAACCAATGTTTCGTGTTTGTCTTAAACAGTACATACTAAATGGCTGGATTACGTTTTATTATGCCCTGAGGAATTGAACTGTATCGTTCAATTCCAACCTTCGGCTGCGAAGCCCATAGCCGGTGCCATATAAGGTCAATGGAAGAGCCGGAATCCAAGACCTTCTCCGCCTCATGTCCGTACATAAGTATAACATAAGCAGGACCACAGTCTCATGCTTGAAGTGGTCATAGCCACAGGGTTAGCTCTTCAGGCTACCCTCTGCCTAGTCCGCCTTGGTACAGGTCACGACGCTAGTAAAACTGAGCCACGTGTCTAAACACCGTGCTCTGAGCCATGAACGCATTCATGCTCATCATATCGCATATCCTGAGTCATGGGCTATGTTCACCTCACCCTTGAGTCTACAACCGCAGTTGCACTCTTACCTCCTCACTTTAGGCTAGGAGCAACCTCGCATATTCAACAATATGCGTTCTGGGTTAACCCGCAGGAGAACCCATTTCATCATCACCCTATCCTGGCTGGTGATGAATCTATGGCCAGGGCAAACTACATTATAGATTACACTGTGATTATTTAGTATCTTTTAGATGGATTGCAAGATTCAACCAAGTTGTATAACATGCAAGACATAACAGAAGGAAAACAACATAAACTCAACATTATGCATTTCCTACAATTTACATCACATTGATCCATCACAAGGATCTCACATTACATGCTATCACTTGGCCTCTTGCCAACCACCTAAATCCATTTCAAGGATCATCACATATCATGGGATCTCAATCCCTTATTCATAGTGCCATAGCCTCTCAAGGCTTTCATCATCATTATGGAACATCATTCATAATACATCTGTCATCACAATATTCATTTACCCAATTCTCATAGCCTTTCATTGGGCTAAGCATTACCTGCATGGTTAGCATCAGATGAATAATCAAGAGACTACAACTACTACCATAGTGTGACAATTAGGGTTAAGTGTATTGCCAGCACAACATGACAACAATAATCATATCCATGCCTCATCTTAATGTTACACATGTAAGCACACTATCAAGCAACCCTAATGTATGCTCAAGATCATATTTGACATTAAAGGCAATAGAGTAGTTACATACATACGCATGTACTTTATCCACAAGAACATAATTCTCGTTATCAAGCAAAGAATCGTCATAAGAGCATCATAACAGGTCGTGCCCTCACAAGAGACACCATGAACCCTCACTAAAGCCATCTCGGGTAGAGCCCCTACTCATATGATACTATCGGGCGTGCAGCCCTAGCAAGCGGGCAGAGCACAACCCTAAAAAGCGGGTAAGCGTGCAGCCCTGTCGGGCGTGAGCTCCAACATGCTCAAGGTTATCGGGCGTGTGAGAAAATCTCAGGTGTTAAGGCAGTGTGTCGGGCGAGCCGTGCAAGGATCCTCTGTCGGGCGAGCCATTCATATGTCAGGTGAGCAACTCGTGTGTCGGGCGACACAAGCTAGGCCGGGCGAGCAGCGTAAAATCACGCGAGCAGGGAGTGTCAGGGGAAAACCGGGTGAGCAGCACACTGAGCTATCGGGCGAGATAAGCTACTGGGTTAGCCAAAGGAAAATCCGCATGAGCAAGGCCTGTCGGGCGAGCCAAAGAAGTATCGGGCGAGCAAAGCTAGGGTATTGGGCGACACGCGTGCAGGTGAGCAAGGGAAAACCGAGCGAGCAACAAAGGCTAGACGAGCCAAGCTACTGGGTGAGCAGCCCTCCGGGCGAGCAGCCTGTCGGGCAGGGCTGGCTCAGGGCGAGCAGGATCAGGTTTCTCACTCGCCCAAGGTATAAAAAGAGAAACTTTGCTCACTCCAACCGTGCAAGAGAGAACTAGGGCAAGGGCTGTCGGGCAGAACCTCCCCACACATCTCGACCAAGGTTCAAGCCATCTAAATGAGCTCACCATCTTGCCCAAGGTGAGAGGAGAGTCTTTCTCAAGCCACTAAGTCATGTGCTCACCTCAATCGGGTAGGAAAGAGGGGTGTTGCTCATGGCATTAGAGCTCAAGCTCACTCATCTAGACCAAGGGGAGAAAGGAGTGTTGCTCTCCTAAACCCTAACACACATGGATCGGCCAACATGCAAGCTAAACAAGAACCAACTACTAACATATAAAGTCAAGATTAAGACAACATATGAGAGAAGAGGATAGAATAGTTAGGGTTAGAGTCATGCAACCCGCCTTAAGCTCCAAGGAAGAAGATGCACTTTGAGCTCCAAGGGTTGTCGGCCACCAAAGCCCCTCCAAGAGGGTGTGTATCGGCCACCACCTCCTTCTCCAAGGGTGTGTCGGCCTCCAAGATGCTCACACAAGGGTGTGTCGGCCACCAAGCAAAGGAAAGGAAGAGTGTGTCGTGCACAAGGGGGAGAGGAACTAAAGGGACCTCAAGCTAAGGAAGGGACCACCTATATAGATGAGAAAGGAGGAGAAACCAAGGTAAACACTTGCTATGTGTCGGCCACCCAAAGGACACTTGTCCACCAACTCAAGCCACCACTCTTGCAAGCCATAAGACACTTGTCCAAGATGTGCACCATGTGTTCTCAAAACATGACCAAGGTTGGACCAAGCACCATGGGCGACACAAGCTCCACTCTAGGCCGACACAAGCTCTACTTGGCCGACACAAGGCCCAAGCAAGCCCAAACAAGGTACCTCAAAGCCCAAACAAGCTCAACAAAGGCACAAAGAACTCAAGCAACAAGCCCAAGCCTTCCTCTCAACCCTAGAGGAAGCAAAGGGAGAGAAGAACACCTCTCAAGGTGACAAACTTGCTCCCAAAACCCTAGACTTAGGTTTATTTGCAAGTAGCACCTCCAACCCTCAATGAAGCAAAACCAAACCCTAATCACCACTCAAGGGTGATTAGCAAGCATCAAACCATCAAGGTTAAGAAGAGCAAATAGGGTAAGCCCTAAACGCAGGTCAGGGTCCTTACACTTGGTTCGTGGGCATTTTATTTCAGAGAAGAAGATGATGGATGTAGGCCGCTGCTTCTTGTTCTGATTAAGTTTTCTTTCTTTGTGTTGTACTCTGAAGATAGTTCTATCTCCTTGGTTTCCTATATGCAAAAACTACCATAAAAACTGCTAAAACCCAAAACACCCAAAGCCTTAATCTTTCTGGTAACTCCTCTTGGAGATAGGTTTTAGTTTAATTCTTTGAGATTACTTTTTGCTACAACAAACTTTAATCCCGCGACTCTCCGATGTGCTTAGACAAGTAAAACTTGGGTTCTGAAGTGCTATTCTCCTAGTCCTTGTGTTTGACTCTGAACTACTCCGACCCTATGCTAGTTGTAGGAGTCTTAAACATTCGGGTATTATAAATTATTAAAGTCTGATGACCTAGACATGTCTCCATTTTTGGACCCACATTTAAGGCTTATCAGGTTTTAGGCCTCACATCACCCACATTCTTCATCTAAACTAGCTACTTAGATCTCTCAACTAGGGTTAGAGGAATTTATTATCATGTAGGAAGATGGGTGGCTAGCTAGGGATCCATGAATTGGACTTAGGAGAAAATTCCAAAATTCACACGTATAACCAATTTCCCTAAATTTCTAGGTGATATTAAGCACAAACCAACAAACAATTCATGAAGAATGAGATAGAAAAAGAACATAATCATTAGCCAACAAAATTATAATGTTTATGTATCATTTACCCCAATATGGTATCAAAGTAACATTTTTGGCCCCAAATAACACACCAAAGGGGCCTAACTACTCATGGAAATGGAAAATACAAAAAGAAATGAGAAAGAGGGACAAGTAGCCATGGATCTTGGTGTAGATGGAGTGATCCTCCTCTTCATATTCTACAAATACATCCTTCTCCTTCCTCCAAGGTGCAAGGGCATTGAATGATGGTTGAAAGTGGCTAAAAACACCAATAAACTAGGGTTTTGGCAGTGAAAATGGTGAAATGGAGATGGAATGAGGTGGAATGGTGTGTAATGGATAAGAAGTGAAAATGGGGAGCTAATAGGGGTAGAAGGTAGCTAACCTTGTGCCCCAGCCACCACCTAAGTATATATAGGTGGTGGGGAAGAACTAGGTCAAGTGGGGGTAATGTGGGAAATGTAATGGAAGAATTACATGTAGCCACCATGACCATGGTAGGTAGGAGTGAACACGGTCATGGTGGAGTGGAAAGAACATGGTGAAAATGGAAAAAATCATAGTAACAGTGGGAGTTTTGAGTGTCTGGTGGCACGATTTTGGTGGTCACCATGGTCATGGTGGGAGCTAGATAGCATGGCTGTGGATGGTAGCATGGTCGTGTTCGGTGATATGTGGCACAACCATGCTGGGTAGAACAACCATGTTGGGTTAGTGGAAACACATATGTGTTGGGTAGGATGGACATGATGGAGGGGTGGCAGCACGGTTGTGGTGGAGGATTTTCTATAGTTTCTTCAAAACTAATATTTTTCCTATGACTTCTTTATTACAGCACGTTTGTTCCGTGTCACCACACTTGTGTTGGGGGATTTGCTTGCACTTTGTGCTTCAAACTTAATGATCCATGGAGTTCTTTGCTTAATCTTGACTCTTGGCCACTAGGGATAGGTTGAGAGAGCTTTGGGGCCTTCTTTGGGCCCCTCCGTCTCTCTCATCCATCCAAGTGTGGTCTAAGTACCTAAAAAATATGAAAATAATCTCCATAAGTGAATTTTACATAAATATACATATTAGGGGAAATAACATGTAATATACCAGGAATACATGTGATTGAAATGCAATATGACACAAGATGAAGCCCTAAAAAAGGGCTTCATCAAATATATAATCTTAGAAATATTTATTTTCATACTTTTGGTCTTAATGCTTCACATGTATGCTTAGCTACCATCTTGTGTTGTTTGATTGTTAGTATCTCGAAAGAGTAAGTGTTATGGAGTTTCCTAAATGCATGAGAATTTTGGAAAGGTTAAGCTAATGAGCATATGGTTTTATTGTGGTTTTTTGTTTGCCATCTCGAGAGAGAGATAACCTTATAATCTAGATCTACCCTAAGCTCAAGAGAGGAGGGAGTAGAAACTTATGATGATTGCTTGTAAACTTACCAAGGGTACACAATGGGTTTGAGTATTTCATGTTGGTGAGATATCTTATATGGTGAAACCCAATCCAAGTTACCCCATCCATACTTGATATCTTACTCTTCGAATTTACGTATTCTTTTGTTTTGCTTCTTCTTCATTTTACTTGCTTTACCTTGCTTGTTTGTTCAAGTACCATCATTCCCTAAGGAACATAAGGCTTTATCTTACCTCTTTGGTTGGTGTAAATAAACTAAGGCCATGTGTTCTTAACACATACCATACTTGTCTCTATGGATTGACCCTAATTTACTACATCTGACCTCATATCATAGTTGTAGAGGCTTGAGTGTCGAGTTATAAATTCAAGAGTCTAACTACTCTAGATCAGTTCCTTTTGGGTGTATGATTTAGGTCGGTTAACTTTTTGGCATCGTTGTGTGGGGTAATGCAACTGGTATGGTTAAGAACTTGATTCTACTTAGCATACACTTATGCCTCAAGTCTAGTAATAGACTTGACTAAACATATTTGAGTCTGTTAACTCTAACTACCTCAAATAATTTGTATCATGCATCCAGTTTCTAACTCAACTATGCTAACTATTTTTAGTTTCGCTTAGTGAAATAGACCATTACCACTACCAATTACAAACACCATGGCTCCTCATAAGTCAATCCACCGCAACACTAGGGTGGAAGGCCTTCACAATGATTGTAAATAAGTTCACGATGATGAACGTGAAGAAGAACATAGAGAAGATCGTGAAGAAGAACATGATGATGGATAGTGTTGTGATGAAGAGTGTGAAGAAGATCGTGATGAGGAGGAATACAAGGAAGATCACGTATAAGAGTTTTATGATGAAGGATGTCGTTAGTGACATAGAAGAGATAGGAGAAATCATAATAATGATAATGATGATGATGGCAGAGGCCCTTTTCTTATTGAATTGGCCACTACTAGGGCAAATGAATCTACACACCCCCTCATCATTCCTAGGTTCAATGCTCCAAACTTTGACCTTAAGCCAACAACCATCACCATGATCCAGAATAAACCTCTGGGGGAAATTCTTGAGATGAGAACCCCTACCATCATCTAGATGCCTTCAAGAATATTTGTGACACCATCAAGATGAATAGGTGCACATGAGGTAATCTATTGTGGGAATTTAAGTTTTTGTTAATGGATAAAGCTTTGTCATGGTACCTTGTTCTACTTTACAAGACCATTAATGGATGGGAACCCTTGGATGATGCTTTTTTCACCAAGTTATACCTAGTTGAGAAAACTCTCATAAATAGGCACAAGATCTTTGGATTCATATTAAAGCCAGGAAAGAACTTTAATGAGGCCTGGGAAAGATTCCAAGAGTATCAGAGAAACTTCCCTCACCATAAATACGATAAGGAATTTCTAGTCACAACCTTCTACAATGAGCTTATTTATACTCAAAGGACCTCGCTAAATGTCACTGTAGGAAGCAAATTCCTTGGTAAGAACCGAAAGAAGACCATGAAGATAATCAATAACAAGATTGCATTGTAGGTTGATCTAAATTATGATAGGGGAGTGACAAAGAAGGTGTCATCTGAAGGTACGTATGTAAAATTTAAGGCTTTGGAGATCATAACTGCCTAGGTTCAGAAGATTTCTTTAGATGTGAAACAACTGAAGGATTTTGGAAGCAAAGGAAAGGGAAAAGCTGAACAAAGTGATGAAATGTGTCACCCATAGGGAAGGGGACACATAATATACAACTGTATCTATACCCGAGTCGAGGAGGATAGTGAAGAATAAGGCATTAAAAATGACTCTTATGCTAACTTCAAGAGACTGGATCATCTCAGGTTCTCTTACAGAAACAAGGATGCAATTGAAAATGCTCATCAGCTAAACAACCCACCTGAAAGATTGCCAAGTTTTGTAAGAGGAGGAGGACCATCTATGCTCACTCATAGCACAACCTACCAAAAACATACAAACAACTACCAAAGTCAATGCCAAAGCCAAAACAAAACAAAAATTCAAGGGGCCAAATAAAGACCAAGGTCAAAATAGAAATACCAATCAACTAGATATGATGTCTAAAATTTTCAAATTCACAAAAACACAATCTTTAGTGAATGAGAAACTAACTCAGAGTGCAATAAACAACATTGGTGTGTTGAATACAATGCAAACCCAGCTGGGGGATTGACAACCCAAATGGGTAACATGTGTACCTGTTAAAAATAAACTGACCATCAACTTGCATAAATGTCAAAGATGATAAAGAATCCACAAGGGAGGATACTTTTGAACACTGAAAGTGCAAAAATGGCCACCCTATGTTAAGGAAAGGTTCTACAAGAACGAAAAGGAAGCACCATTCAAAAAGCAGTTCCACTGTTGAATCTCAACCTGAAACAGCCACACTAGAAGAAGAACCTGAGGTAGAGGTTTGTACCAAGAAGGTTAAGGAAAAGAAGAATGTTAAAGGAAAGAAGGAAGAGAAAGAGAACAAATCTAATCCAGCTGAGGAAGCCTTCATAGATATGGATCTTTATGCACCAAGAGTTCCCTTTCCATACAAGATGATCAAATCTCACTTGAAAAGAAGATAAAAAAATTTTATGGAAGTTGTAAAGAAACTAGATATGGATATTTTGTATGTGGATGCCAATGAGAAAATGTCAATGTATGTGAACTTCTTCAAATATCTAATTATGAAAAGTAGGAGAGGAAACCATGTTGAAATAGTGAGACTAGCAAAAATGTCATGTTCTTTTGTACAAGTGAAGATGCCTACAAAACAGCATGATCCAGGAGCGTTCACTATCCCATTCAATGTGGGAGACAATAAAGCGATACAAGGACTACAAGACCTTAGAGCAAGCATTAGTCATATGCCTCTTACTCTAGTTTAGAGGCTAGCACTTACTAATATGGTCAAAATGGGAATGACATTAGCTGACCGCTCTTTCATGAAACCAGTAGGGATTGTAGAAGATGTCCCAATCTGAGTAGGATGAATTTTAATTCCATGAGATGTAGTTGTCATCAATACAGTAGAAAATTTGACATGCCCCATGATATTTGGAAGACCATTCATCTCCACTAGGAGAGCCTTGATGGATGTTTAATCTAGGATCATTACCAACATGTTAGGTAATTATTACATCGATTTTCATGTTTAAGACTCCATTAGAGGACCATCTCTCTTTGAGTCATTCTAGTTCATGGACATCAACAACCAGTTTTGTGAAGAGGTTCAATAGGAAAACACTATCGTTGATCTTCTTATGAGGGCCATGAACAACCCTGACCCAAATGTTGAAGATCATGAAGTTGTCTGCATTCTTGATTATCTGAATCAATTAGAGGAGGATTGAAGTGATGAAGAAGATGAAATCTATGAGATTGTAAAGTATTCCTCTCTAGAGAAGACCCTAGAGGAAAAGGAAGCACCCAAGCCCAAGCCGGAGAGGGAATCTAGTGATTATATATTATTCCTTGACATTTGACCCAAAAGAGAAAGTTCAATGAGCTCAATCTTGGAAGAAAGGCCATATGATACTCTATTGAAGACATCAAAGTTCTAAGCCCAGTCGTTTGTATGCATAGAATAAATCTGGAAGAGAACGTAAAACCTCTAACTCAATCGTAAAGAAAGCTGAATCAGAATCTAAGAGAGGTAGTCAAGCAAGAGGCAACTAAACTCCAAGATGTGGGCATAATATACCCAATAAGAGACAATAATTGGCTAAGCCCACGGGAAAAGGGTGATGAAGTGGCAACACAAATAGTAACATGTTGGGCCATGTGCATTGACTATAGAAAGCTAAATGCTTCCACCAAGAAAGATCACCATTCATAGGTCAAGTTCTAGAAAGATTAGCCCATCATTCATATTTCTATTTCCTACATAGGTACTCAGGTTTTATCAAGTCCCCATCCACCCAGATGATTAAGAGAAAACCACATTTACATGCATCTACGAAAGTACGAAACATGTGCTTTCTGAAGAATGTCATTCGGCCTCTGCAACACACCATCTACCTCTCAAAGGTGTATGGTTGCAATATAATGTTCTTAGACTTTCTAGAAGAAATCATGGAAGTATTTATGGACAATTTCTCAATGTAAGGGGGAAACTTTGACACCTGTTTGAAGAACCTATCTCAAATTTCAAAAAGGTGTGAAGACAAACATTTAGTTCTAAATTGGGATAAGTGTCATTTTATGGTCTAGAAACGTATAATGCTCGGACATAGGATATGTAATAAAGGGATCAAAGTCAATTTAAGCAAGGTAGAAGCCATCTCTAAGCTTCCACCTCCTATATTTGTGATGGGGGTGAGAAGTTTTCTAGGCCACACGAACTATTAGAGAAGATTTATTAAGGATTTTTCTAAAATCTCAAAGCCAATGTTGAATATGCTAGTTAAGGATGTCATATTCGATTTCACAGACCAATTCCTTAAGGATTTTGAAACTTTGAAAATGCTTTGACAATCAAACTAATTCTCCACGATACAGATAGGGAGCTCCCTTTTGAAATAATCTATGATGCAAGTGATTATGCCATAGGAGTTGTGCTTGGACAGAAGAAAGACAAAAAAAACATGTGACTTATTATGCAAGCAAAACATTGGATGAATCTTAGGTTAATTACACCACTACCAAAAAATAAATGCTAGCAATAGTGTTTTCCTTTGAAAAATTTAGGTCTTACCATATAGGATCAAAAGTAAAGGTAGACACAGACCACAATGATATCAAATATTGATGCATAAGAAAGACTCCAAGCATAGACTATTGTGGTGGGCTCAATTATTTCAAGAGTTCGATCATGAAATTATCAAAAAGGGGACAAATAATGTTGCCTCCAACCATTCATCATGAATCATAATTACTAAAGAAAACCCACCGCCTATCTATGACAATAATGTTGATGAAGCTTTGATGATGGCAAGATCTATTGACCCACTTTGCCCTAGTTTGGAGGCATTTATGATTACTTAGCATGTCAGTAGCTACCTCCAGACATCACCTACAATCAGAAGAAGAAAATCTTTTCTGATTTGAAAAATTATTACTGGGATGATCCTCTACTATTCAAGAGATACATCGATAATTTGTATCCCAGAAGAAGTACCTCGGATCCTCTGTGAATGTCACTCTTCACCTTACGGTGGTCACTTAGGTGAAGATAGGACCACAACTAAAGTTCTACAGTCTGGTTTCTATTGGTCATCTCTATTAAAGGATGCACACACATTTGTTAAGACCTGCAAGGAGTGTCAACACACTAGAAATATTTCCATACAAAATGAAATTCCCATGTCAGAATGGATCGAGGTGGAGATTTTTTATGTATGGGGAATTGATTATATGGGATGTTTCCCATCCTCTAAAAGAAATCAGTACATTTTAGTTGTTTTAGAATATGTGTCAAAATGGGTAGAAGCAACAATAGCTACCCCATCTTGTGATGCAAAGCCCATGATGAGAATGTTTGAAACAATTATCTTCCCCAAGTTTGGAGTCCAGCACAACGCATTAGTGACAGGGGGTCCCATTTTGCTGAAAGACAGTTTGTGACACTACTAAATAAGTACGGAGTAAGGCACAAGGTTGCCACTCCCTATCACCATACAGACCTCTGGCCAGGTGGAGGTCTCCAATAGGAAAATTAAGAAAATCTTGAAGAAGATAGTAGGAAGGATGAAAAGAGATTGGTCCATGAAGTTAGATGATGTCTTGTGGGCATATCACACTGCTTACCAGACCCCTATAGGGACAACTCCCTACAGGTTGATACATGGCAAGGCCTGCCATTTGTCGGTTGAATTATAGAACAAGGCTTTTTGGGCAATCAAATTTCTAAATATGGACCCAGAATTGGCAGGAAAGAAGAGGTTTTTACAGTTGCAAGAATAATAGAAGATAAGGCTGTAACATAATGAATGTTAGATATAATCTCAATGTAAACCTTTTTCCCAAGTTTCCCTTTCATTTCTATCCTTTACATCATTTATGTTTTTTTTGGTATAATCACAAACTACATAATCAGACGGTTACATGTTCATTGGAACTTTCCTCTATCAATATGCGGGCTATTTCACTAGGAGGGTCTTGATATACTTTAAAATTTATCCTGATTTTGAGATGGACTTTGGCTAAGTTATCTGCCAATCTGTTACTCTCCCTGCAGCTATACCGCATGAATGAACAGCAATGCATGTGCTCCTTGATTTTGGCCACCCAAAGTGCAAACCTTGGGTATAATCTCGCTTCATTCTCAATCATTTTTGTTGCCTTATGTAATTTATGTTTAATTAGTGGAATTTATAGTGGTTTAGTGAACATTTATTCACTAGTTGTACCAATATAAGGTTTTATGCACAAATACCTCAATGATATATATATATATATATATATATATATATAGAGAGAGAGAGAGAGAGTCAGGCTAGAATACACTCGAGTTTATAGATCGCGTCGTACACCCCAATGGTGTTTGCCTATCTAGACCATATTTTTCCAAAATCTAATCCATTGATCTTCATGGTTGCAATAATAATAGGTCACATACAAAATTTGAACTCATTTGGATGAGTGTAAGTCACTCATCCAAGGATAAAAAAAATCAACGCACAAAACTAATTTGAAATACATGATTTTTGCCTCCTTTAGATGCATGACCTATAAGTGTCCAAATGAGCTAAAATTTATTATATAGTATCTTCCTATGATAATTAATAAGACCAATGGTTTAATTTTTTTTGAAAATTTACTACATCTTCAAAAATGACTGAGGTGTACTGTGCCTCCGATACACTTGAGTGTACACTAGCCTGACTATACATACATACATATATATATATATATATATATATACTTCTCAATGGAAATATCGACCTGGAGTGGGGCTTTGAGTTTTGTCTCTAGTATTCAGAGTTTGTGGTACCGCTCTCGCGGCCCGCATCAAAACCCCATCATGTCCAGTCAACTGTTGAGCCTCAACGCAAGCTTAATTACCATAATTAAGTGCTCTAAACTTTAATCTAACTTTTTTATGTGATTTGAAAACATAAAATGAGCCTTAGTTTCAAATTTGGTTCAATTTGGATGTTGTTTGTGTAAGTTATGCAATTTTAGGTACATTCTGGACTTTTATACAATTTACCCAATTGAGAGGTTTTATTTGCAAATTATCACCTGAATTTTAATCCTTAGATATTCCCTTACCATTCTCGAGATTTTAAACCATGGGGCAGCTGGTTGCACCTTGGTTTGAAGGTGTTTCTCTCCCCCATGGGGATGGTCTACATGGTTCATACTTATAAAGCAAAAGAAAGTGACAGAGAAAGGAGGTGACAATGCGACTTTCGAGGAGCATATGGATAGGTACGCACCCCGCATACCTTTCCCATACAATCTAGTAAAATCACAGTTAAAGAAAAGATATGAGAAGTTCATGGCCACTGTGAAGAAGTTGCACCTCGACATCCCCTTCTTGGATGCCATCGAGGAAATGCCTACCTACGCAAAGTTTCCCAAGGACCTAATTTCAAGGAAGAAGAGAGGAGAAGATGTTGAGACTGTTAAGTTAGAACAGATGTCCATCTCTTTTGTTAAGGCAAGCATGCCTTCTAAGAAGAAAGATCCCAGCGCCTTTGTTATTCCCTTCCAGGTCGGAGACAACATGACCCGAAAAGGTTTAGCAGATCTTGGGGTGAGCATTAGTCTAATGTTGTTATTGCTTTCAAAAAGGTTGGGGCTTACTAACATAGTAAGCATGAATATGAGGATCCAGCTAGCGGACCACACCTTTACAAGACTTGTTGGGGTACTAGAAGATGTGCCCATTAAGGTGGGGCGATTCTTTATACCATGCGACATTATTCTGATTGACACCTTGGAGGATCCTAGCTGCCCAATGATTTTTGAGTGACCCTTCCTAGCAACTGGTAGAGCACTCATTGACGTGGAGGTAGGGATGATAATGATCAGAGTTGGATGAGAGCATATTGACTTGAACATCTGTGACTACATGAAATCCCCCTCGTTCTTTGAGTCTTCTTACTTTGTCAAAAGCTACCAGCAACTCTGTGATGAGGTAAGGGAGGAGAAAGATATGGTGGACCCACATAACCCCAGTCCATTCCTATCCTATTTTGGGTAGAATAGATCTACTAATTCTTTTATTCCAGTTAGTAAGAAACTAAGAAATAGACCTAAAGAGGAATCGATTCTGTGAAAGATGGGATCAGTAAAGTAAAAAGTCAATATAAAATTACTGATATTTCCTCTTTGTAAGACCGTCAATATTGTACTGAAGGTGTATTTAGAGTATACCAAATCATTATAGCTATCCTTCCTCTGACACAACAACGCAGTCGGGATTACCCTCTTTATAAATGTGCTTATCTTTAAAAGCTATCAACCAATGGGGTTTTTCTTTGTTTGAAGGATGGTGGGGATGGCCTAGAAGGCTCCAGGGGATCTTAGGACTGACCTTTTATATACAATAAGAGTCTATGAGCTATCATCTTGAATGGCCATGAAGCCCCATCCTAAGGACATATGGAAAGTCCCATAGACACCTCATACTTGCCCCCTTCTTTATAAAGCCATGCCTACCCCTTCCCACCTCCCAATCCAAGAAGAAATCCTCTCCTTCTCTTTCCCATAGCTTAGAGAATCATCCCTTCTATGTTTGACCATGAAGTTGTTGTCCCAAGGTAAAAGAGGGAGCCTACCTTGGTGAAGAAGGCTCCTAGGGTTCCAAATTTCTCTATTTAGGATTTCTTAAGCTCCTCCTTGGTGACTTTGACCAAAACTAGTAAGAATCCTCCTTTCCTTCCCTATTATCATGTTGTTAGTATTCCTACCACCTTCTTCCAGGTTATAACCATGACCTTCCATGGTAAAACTCCACCTAGAACCCTAAAACATCTCATCTACATGCTCTTTTGCTAGGGTTTGCACCTCTAAAGTGGAGAAGATGATCTTTGCTCAAGAAAGGAGCTTGGCTTGGAGCAAACAGACCTTCTAATCTCGGGATCCTTTCTATTTGGACCTTCTTACCTTCCTAGAGGCAATTTTTGTTAAACCCCTTCTCATATATTGCTTAATACATGCTTAAAACTCATGCTTCTATGTTTAAAATCGATGATTTCCATCTCTTTTTACCATGTTCTTCTAGGGTTTTGGTTTCTTGTTGTTTTACCTTCTCTAGAAACTCTAGTTTGGTTACCTATACAACTTCAAACCTGATCTTGGGTCAAATGGTGTTTTCTCCCTCTCCCTCTCTCTTCAATTATCTCGATCATTTTGATGATGTGGCAATTTCCTATTGGTCAGTATTGAAAAATTCATATCTTCTAATCCACTTATCCAAATTTGACAAATAAATATGTTTTGGAATTGGAAAATTAATCTATATCTAATAAAAATATTTTCAAGGTCTGATTTCATGGTTTGACGAAGGGTGATTTTTGTAAAATGAATTTAATGCACATAAAAATATGTTTTCTTCATCAGGATAACCTAATAAGTTCATTGGTGATGCTTTCAAAATATAAATCTGAGTTTTGCTAAAAAGTTCTGAAATTAATGTTTCTATACATTAATGTGCACTATGTACTCTAATACATGTTAATACATTGAAAATAGGAAAAGTGGAACTTGGACTCAATTAAAGTGGTGAAAGTTAGTAATTAATATTAGTAAGAGAGATATGTGCATTCCTTACACCCTATGTTGGGATAATTGTAGCCAAACCCGATGTTTCCCTAATGAGGCTTAAATGAACCCTAAATCTTCTATTCTTAAATCCTAATGTTGTTCATGCCTCAAATCAGATTATAATTTCGTCTTGTTTGGGTCTTATACCCCACTACCATGCTTATTGAATATTATGATTACTCTTGCCATGACTACTTTTCTAGCATGTAGTTTTATGTTCTATTTAATTTAAAGTAGCGGTACTTATATACAACCACCCACAGAGGGCATGTATTTAATCGCCCTGGGGAATGTTTTTATTCTCCCCTATATAATTGTGTAGGTGATTGGGAATGTCTTATTCTCCCCTCACCTATAGGTTAGAGGTCTGGTAGGTGCCTCAATCCTACTTAGTTAGGTAGACGTATATATCTTACATGCAAATCCTTTTTAATATAATTGTGAATGGCAAGTTTCTTTTGAATATAGCCTCATACTCTTGTTATCTTCATCTTATGATGAACCCTAGCCTGTTCTTATTTTCTTTACTTATCTTGTTATCCTAGACTAGTTTTGTGACACATACCTTATTTTCTTTCCCCTTTTTTTGGGTGCTTTCCCAACCACCCAGGTGTTGGTGTTGAGCAAGGAGAAGGACAAGTTTGAAGGAAGTCATCTCAGGAGTAGATCTCAAGCTATCTGAAAAGATGTCTAAGTTGATATAGCTAGATCCTTTTCTCTTATATTTTTTCTTTTGGGAACAATCATGTAATGAACAATGAAATCCATGTAATAGGTTTAGTACTATTATTTCCGCTTCTATTGACATTTTATAATGTATCAGGTGCATGCTTATTTACTTGGAATATTATACATGCATCCCTCAATATCTTTTGTCTTTCTAAAAGATGGATGTTTTGTACTTCCTTTAAATTTTAGTAAGGAGGTGATCTTGCCTCTTTACAAAGGCACCTTTCTTAAGAAAATGCAAGAAATTATAAATAAAGAACCAAGATGTGGCATGATGCCCACTTAAAGACAGGATGTGTCTGAGGGAGACAAAGTTCTCCTATTCAATTCAAGAATTTGTATCTTCCGTAGAAAATTAAAGTCAAGATGGTTAGGTCCCTTTACTGTATCAAAGATATACCCATCAGTGATGATGGAGATTTGCAATGACAAGAATGGGACTTTCCTGGTCAATGGGCATAGGGACAAGATATTATGAAGAGGCATTCACAATGAGAGTATAAGTTTAGTTGGAGGAACCACCACCTGCACCACTTGAGGAAAACTGAATAAAGCCAACTGAAGATAGTCAAGCTAAAGACTATAAATTAGCGGCTATTGGGAGGCTACCCAATGGTTTCCTTTTCATGTTTTCTTGAATTTTAGTTTTTTATATTTTTCTAGTAACTTAATTTTGCTAAATTATGGTTTTACCTTAGTTTCAGAAATTTTCTATGCTTCCTATGTAGTGTACATAAAATATAGTTATAATTTAATATTTATTTCACCATAGGATCTAGTGGCATTGATGTTCAATCCAGTCAGCCCATCAGCTCTTGGTCTCTTAGAACCACAAAAAGATTGTCTGACTACCCATAAGTTGATGCAAGTTTGCCTCACCATTGGATTTGAAGACAAAGTCACCTTTGAATGATTTCCATGGTTAAAAGATCAATTAAACCATCAATGATTAGGAATATGAACCATCTAGTTTTGGTCTTTAAAGAAAAACCATCATATTTCTTCCAGAGTCTAGTACTACCATCAAAATATCAAGGTAGATACTAGTAAGGGCATTGGATGGTGGACACTTTTGAGCCATCAGATCTTTTACATGGGACAATCATCTAAGGCACCTTCACTATCAATCCATCAGACCATACAAACTAATGGTTCATACATGGTCAGTAAATCCATCAGATTCTTACATTAGGATGACCCATCAGAAGGTGTGTCACCAAATTCGATGGTTGCACTGAGACCCACCACCACTAAAGACCTAGTTGCTATAAAAGGAAAGAGGGTCCAAACCTCTCACTTTTTACTAATCGTACAAGAAGTAAAAGCAGTGCAGAGTTTTCTAAACCCTAGCCACCTACCTTTACTACTTAACCTAACCCTAACCTTGAGGATTAAACTAATATTTATCAAAAATGGAGTGGTATCTCCTACCTTCCGCCATCGGAAGAACAAGCAAACCAAAACTCAGGTGAAGCTCGAGAACTCCAACAAAAGAAGCTCATCACAACAGAGTAAAGGTACAACCTAGACAAGTGAGGGATCCAAAGGATTGTCTGGAAAAATCATGATGGTAATATAGGGATAGGACAATGGCTAGAGAATAGTGATTGGTAACCCCTCTCTTCCTATCTTACTTCCTATTTGTTAACCTATCGCTCTTCACTTTGCCTCCATTCTTCTCACTTCGATGAGCCACCACCCTTTTTACTACTTCACTTGTCTTCTCTATTCTTTCCAAGAAATCAACTATGTCCACCTTTATCCCCTCTTGGTCGAACCATCGGTTCTTTCGACCTAGGTCCCACTCCCTTTCACCAATCAGAATCGTCAAATCTTTAGATTCCCACCTAAGGGAGATCATTGGTTCTTTTGACTGCAATTCTCATCCAATGTTGATTTAGAACCATCGGGTCTTAATTCTTTGCTCAAATTTTTTTTCACTAACCCTAAGTATGTTCCTCTTCCTACTAGGAACCATCATTTTCATTCCCTTCTATGAAAACCATCAGACCATTACCTACACTTTACATAAATCTTGCGGTCCTCAGAACCATCAGTTCTTTTGCCATTTTTGAAAAACCATCAGTTCTTCCTTTTCTTTAACACAACCATTGGTTGTTTTCTTTCATGCCCCTCACCTAAGAACCATTGATTCTTTTTAGCTTATGAAAACAATGATTATTTGTATTTGAACCATAATGTGTTGAAACTGTCTGATTTCATACTTTAACAATTCTTATATTCAATAATTTGTTGTTGGCCTAATTTTGCAAGAGGTATTTCAATACCTACTTAGAAACAAAAAGGTTTTAAATGGTAGGTAACCCTGCCAAGAAACCAAGTAACAACAGGGCCATTGTAATCAGAGTACCAATCAACTAGGTAGAAGAAGCAGAATATATCAACTTGCATGGGGAATCAAGCCCCACCAATAAAAGAGGCAGAGAATAGTATAGAGAAGGAATAAACTCAAAAGAGTCCTCCAACAATGAGGAATCCTCAGAAAATGAGGATGCCTCTGGTAGTGATGAATCTTTAGGCACAAGTGCATTGATAGGAATTGAGGCATCCTAGTATGCACCCTTCAAAGAAGAGGAAATACATAACCCAAAGAAGAGGAAAGCACCTAGTTCTCCTTCTATGTCCAGATCAAGCAAATTGACCAGGATATCAGATCATGTACAACCAGAGACTACAACTACAACCAAACCTTCCACCAAGTCATTCCACAAGCGACAAAAGTTGTCTACTAAGAACAACCCGATAACTTATTTTTACCTAGAGATGATGAACATCTAGATACCTGGGAGGATATTTGTAGTAATAAGAACCTCAAGGCCACACAGTTCAGAGATGACGACACACACAAGAGACTAGGGATATACAAAAGGGGCAAGGAGCATCTCCAAAATGTAGGACTCTATAAAGTCTACTTCAACTACCAATTCTTGTATGATGAACTCATCATAGACTTCATGTCATCACTAAAGAAGAAGATAGTTATTGATTATGAAGCCATAGAGTGTGGGGGACCCTTAAATTGGCAGTGTGAGTTGCTAAATAAGAATACATTATCACTGATACATGGTTGAACTCAATTTTCATGGACTTTGATGAACAAGCTACAAATGCAGATAAGGCTAGAGGAGATATGGAAGTTTGGGGTTTCAATACTGACAAAACATGGTAGAAATTATTAAATGGAAGTTTGGGGCAAGCAAAAGCTGCAAAAATGCACTCTAGAATGATGTGCATACTGCAAAATCTTTCTTCCAACACCCTCTTTTTCATAATCGACACTGGAAACGTCACTAGAATGGGCCCCCACATCCTGTGGAGCATATTATAAAAGAATTCAGTCAACATTGGAAATCCTGATAGACAGACTGGTGGTGATAGTAAGCCTAGAGGTTTCATGAGATTTTTGTGTGGGTGGATTAATTGCTTACATCACCCATTCTCTAGGCTACCCAGTGAACTACAATTTTTCAACAAAACCACTGGAGATAGTTTGATAGATGCCAAGTATTTGACAATCACCGATGTTTTAAGAAGAGAGGGAAACAAGTACTTTTACATATTCTATTGGGCAATGACTTCCTTCTCCATCCGAGATGTGTAATGATAAACTACTATCTGGGGAAGATGAGATCCTAAAGATGAAGAAAGGAGTGGCTCCAATCTGCAAGTGAACAAGCGTCAGCTAGGCTACAGCTGACGCATATAGAAGACACAACTACCGAACCGAAAAAGAAGAAGGTTATCATACACTTTCCAAAGAAAACAACATCAAAGTAAAGTGATCCCCCACACATCAGGCATCAAATCTAGAGATTGAATGATCAGAATCTTCGGTGTTCATACCTGCCATTGTTATACTGGAGGTATCACAACAATATGAGGAATTCAATCCAACAAATGCACCCGAGTTGAGTATGCTAGAGATACATGAGGATGTTGGGATAGGAGTTTATTTCATGGATGTCTTCATTGATGGAAGCAGAAACTTCACATCGGAGGCACCACAAGAACTAGAACAATAAGAGGAGGAACCTATACATCCCTCAGTCAATGCCAGTGTGGAATCCCACCGACTGTATCTAAAGAAGTTAGTAGTAAGTTCAAAGGAGATACTCCAGCCGATGAAGACATTGATGAAGAGGTGGAAGACAAAATTAGAGAGAACCTCTCACCATTCTGACCAGCCAACCAAAAATCTTCAAGACGAGAGGTCTCCATTAGAGAAGTACCCCTTTCATTGCATGAAGTCAAGAAGAGCATGCACGTCAGTGGAGAACAAGAATTTTTAGTCCAACCAAAGGTGGAAGAGCAGGAGGCAAGCTCAAGAAGGAATGTAGAGCAGCCACGATGAGCCCCTGTCAGGATAAAATTTATGAAGATAGGGTAGGAGATAGATGATATATGTGAGATTGTTCTAAATTTATCTCTAAACATTTCATCTTTAATTGCAAATTTGTGTGCACTAACCTCATAGGTGGACAAGATATCCATCAATGTACAACCCTTGCTAATCCAACTACAATATGTAGAGTTGTTGGACATAGGTAATGGAGGCCCTCACAGGAATGACATGGGAAGTCACTCTTCTTTGGAAAGAGCATGAAAAATTACATGAAGAAAATGAGAGGCTATGCACCAAGGTGACGAAGGGAAAGGAGGTTCTACTAACATCATCATCTAGTGAAAAATTGCTGCCAAATAAACTCCACCTTCAACTACAATAGAAGTTGACATGCAGTTGAAGGCAGACGTGGTGCTTGCAAAAGTACAACCTAGGAAGGTTGCACCACTCATAGAGGGAGAAGCCACTATGAAAGTATCCTCTAAGAGAGTAGAGAGGAGTCGATAAAGAATTAAGAATTTCCCACTAGGGAGGATGAACTCACTAACTCCCTAGCCTCACCAGGGCACTCAACCAACAACAACCAGGAATAAGCACCCACATACATAGAAGACAAAGGCACCCTAAAAGTTCTAGAAAATCTCATCCTCACCATGGACATTTAAGCCTTAGGTGAGAATGAGGTCATCCTAAAGTTGTCAGAGCAAGGGGAGGAAGCATCAGAGACAATAGGAGACATGATGAACAACTTGGATCCTTTAACCAACTACGAAGTCCCATCACCTCAACTTAACTATGAGGACTTTTTCAATGAACTACTACTAGATGAACCCATCATTGATGAGGCTCGTCAACTTTTCTTTTTAGTAGAGATGGAGGAGGACATTGTCGAACAATATGAGGGGAATATGAACTGGATGTTCATCAACACCCCTAGCAAACCGACACATCTAGTATTTCTAGAACAACCTCCTACAACAAGTGTGGATCCAGTTGAACTGCCACCACTACCATGTAAGATGAAAGATATGAACATAACATTGATGGTAAGGATGCCCCTCCATGACATCCATGTACTGACTGACATTCTAGATGATGAAAAGACAGGAAAAGATGTCCTCTACAACAAGAATAGATATCTCCTAACAACTAACAACCTACGATCGAATTTTAGATATAAAGTGAATATAAGTAGAGTCTTTTTCAAGGTCCTTTGTGGTACAATCATTGAAGAATATATGTATAAGGACAGTCCAGGACCAATCTTCAACCCCACATCAACCCTAGCTGCAGAATTATACGTGAAAAAATGCACGACACCAACAATTGTGGAGCTACAGAGATATTGCACAAAATAAGAACACTTCAGTACATCACTCTCCCATTTAAATCCTTCAACCATTAGCTGTTGACTGTGGTAGATTTGTCCACAAGGTGGGTCACTCTCTACAATTTCATTGTTGGAGACCTATCATGTCGAGGGATGATCTTTGAAAATCTAGAGACAAGAACTATACATGTGATACTGACCCCCATAAAATGTCTCATTCAAGATACGGGTAGGTGGTATCACCCAAACTGGAAAGAATTCAATATTGACTACAGTTGGCCCCAAATAATGCCTGATTTGGAGGACAACACCTTCATAGTACTAAGGACAATTGAAACACTAAATAGGGGATTCCACTTCAGCAAATAGCTACCAATATTTGCATTCATTAAGAGGAAAGTATGGCATGGAATCATCCATGATAGATGATTTTTCTATGACAAACACATGGAAGATATACTGAGAAGGATGTATTCCTTAGTTCCCATACCCATAAAAGTCCCTTGGAGAAACCAATTAAGGAAACTACAAGAGGATAAAGAAGCATCTCCTCAAAATATTAATGTGACCAGCTTGGTAGCCCCTCCCTCCAAGATAATGGTGCAAACACATCAACCACAACCTACAGATCCACTTGTTACACTAACCAAGATTCCCATATGGGAAGCCCCTTTACCATAAATTGTTCAACAAGAAGCAAAAACCACTCCACCACCGCAACAAAGTAGGCATGTACCAGAGGAAGATGTGGAGGTGGAGGCTCCTTCCTTATTCAACCAAAGATTTTATGATGAAGAGGTTGAAACAGACAAAACATGCCATGATAAACAAGAGGAAATAGAAGAGCCAGCACCCATTAGATCTGATACAACTGATGTTTGAGAATTTCAACAAAGACATGTTTTATAGTCTATCTTTGGAAGATCGAATGTTCATAATGGAGGAACTTTGATCACAAGAAGATGAGACTGTCACTATATTTGAACGTGATAGTGTCCAAGTCCTCAAGCTCGACCTCCAAGAGATACGCATGCCAAGAGGTTATATTATGTTAATGTCATGATAGGTTGTCAGTTGTTGCTATCTGACAAGCTTAATGATGTCTACATGTCCTACTACAACATTTTTTGGGACATTCTTCATAATAAAGAATAAGGAGAACTATAATGATTCATTTATCATCTCAAGTATAACCTACCACACTTCATTTTTGTCCCTAGTCTACATGATGAACATTGGACTCTGCTATTAGTAGATATAAAAGTTAAAAAATAATCATGTACAATAGCTTAGACCCTGAGTTTAGCTTAAAAAGAGCACATATGCATAAAAAAGATAAAAGCATCATTGAAAAAAAAGCAACCCAGGTGGCTACAATAATCATCGAGCTCATAAGAATGTTCGGCAAGGGACTATCCGATGAAGGCCTAAAATTTGAGAAGCACCACTTCTGCCATAGGAGCCCATAGTAACAACCGGGATCAAATGAATGTGGCTTCTACATGTTGTTTTGGATGCAGATCTTGGCCACGGCAGATAAGAAGATGGAATTATATCAAGAAGATTACTAGCACCACCTTTGAGGGGCATACACCCTAGAGATCCTAATGTTCGATTGGGCATTTACCAGTTCACAACATTAAATTCGACTGTTCTTACTCAACCTCAATCTCTTACACCCTAAGGATAGGGTGTATGATAAGTTTTGGGGGTGCAAACATGCAAAATTGGTACATCTCCATGTCCTACTTCTGAATTTTCCTACATTACTTTACTTTCTTACCTAACTTGTGTAGAAATTTAGTAGATTTTTTTAAATACTAATTTTGCTAATGTACATAGCTTAGTTTCTTTGACGTTAGAAGGTGTAATTTCAAATACATAGGAATATTTTAAGGCAAATTTTGAATCCAATTTTCCAGAGTGTTGTCATAACCTTCACTCTTAGACTTTCTTCTCTTCAGACTAACTCTTAGTGTAATTATTTCAAGAGTGATAGATTTGTGCTATCAAATTCACCTAAAACTTAGTGTCATGATGTTTTTATGCCAGTCTTATTCCAAGCATACTGTAAAATTCAGAAAAATTATTGTTATTCCAAGATGAACCTCGATGTAAGGAGGAATCAGTCTTATTCACTCTTGATTGATCACCATAAATCTCTAGTATAGGTTAGAAAGCACATGATCCTATCAAAAAGAAAACACCTACCCCTTCTAGTGCTTAAATTCTTGCTTTGAGATCAAAAGAGGCTTGATGACCCAAAACATCCTTGAAATACCTATTACCCCTAAGCATGTGAGTAAGAATAAAAAATGAGTGGGAATAAAATCATGAGTACGTGCCCAAACTTTTAAAGACGTTGAGGTATACAAGCTTGGAAGCCAAATTTCCCACTTGCCTTTTGAAGGGGACCTCACATAACCACCTGAGATTACATCATGAGTAGTACCCATGGTTGAGGGAACCTAAGAAAGGCAAGGAAACACTTCAGCCTTAGCCTACCCCAACACAATGTTAGGAACTCCATAAAATAAAATTTGGGTGTGAAAGCTACCTCTAACCAGAACCTTGCGCAAGTACAGCCAAGAAAGGGATTATCGGTGGATTACGATGGAGAAATCCTTCCTTAGAAGAAGGTCATAGAAGATGATATGAGTAACACAACTCCTGATCTGAGAGGGAGAATCTAGGAATTAACAACACCTAGTTGTAATACAAACATTTTGAGGTAAGGCTGACGTAAAGGCATTCTTCACACTCCAAAAATACTAATCTAATAAAGCCCTTTGAAACTATTCCATGCCTTAATTCTATTTGTCAGCTTGACGACAAGCTAGACTCTAAGTTTGGGGGGTTGATAATATCTAATTTTGTGGATATAGCATACCTGATTTTACCTCTGATCTCCTCTCTTTATGTAGAGTTACCTTTATTTTCCCCCATTTTGCATATGTATTTCTCTTATGCTTTGGTTTGAAGATAAGTACCAGTTCCCATGCAGGATACTTGTGAAACAATGGTTTTTACCATTGAAGCAAGACGTCCATCAATTTACACTACCAGTGGAGACGCAACAGAGCAAGAATCCATCACCAGTCCAACCATTGGTTTCCAAACTGATGGCCCACAGAGGTGCATATCCACTAAGGAGTGAAGCCAGATTAACCCTCAATTCTCAACAACTGATGGACAGTTAAGAAGCCACATGGTGAGCATTAGATGTCAAGAATCAATGGCTCACCTAGACAACCTGCTATTCAATACAACCATCAAATCCTTTAGACCAATGGTCCACTAGATTTTTCATGAAGGCTAGCACTTCAAGTTGTTCACCAGTGATTCTCAAGATGTGATGGCATGATAAGATTTTCCAAGAACCGATGGTCCAACTGATGCCATGAGCTGGACAACTAGCAAGGGAACCGATGGCTCAACTGCACACAACATCTGATGGTTGTACATAATAGTCATTTGAGGTAGTTAAGCATGTGCCTCAAGGCACAAGCCTAGACTTGCGGTGCAAGTAAAGACCATGGACCAAAGCTATAAATATGACTGATGGGGTACTGAGAAAAAGGATCACTACCCACAAATAACACGGAAGCACTGTCGGATCACACCCATGTGATTGACCAGCTCTTCCACCATTGGTTTGTCAAAGCTGAAGGACAAGAGTGTGAAGGCTTTCCTTGTTGCCTGCCACCAATCTACTCCAACCTCTTCAACGAAAGAAGGTGAACTACAAGCACATCCTTGATACACTGCCACACCATCTTTAGATTAGAGAGGATGTCCATTGACCTTGTCCATCTAAGGCCATTATTGGTGTATCTTCTTTTCCCTAAACATGTCTCCCTTCCTTCATCACATCCATTCATTCCCCATCCATCTCCATGTCGTACAATACTTGTAAATCTATAATGATTCTCACCACCATGAGTGGCTAAACATATAGCTTGATCTAGGAGTAGCCATTAAGGCTCTCCCAACATGTAAATACTTACATCCATTGAGTATATTCTCTTGGCAATGTTTATCTCTTTACTCTTGGTCTTAATGCTTCACCTGTATGCTTAGCTACCATCTTGTGTTGTTTGATTATTAGTACCTTGAAAGAGTAGTATTAACCTATATCTAAGTGTTATGGAGTTACATAATTGCATGAGAATGTGGGAATGCTTAAGCTAATGATCATATGGTTTCATTGTGATTTTTTTTCCATCTCAGGAGAGAAACAACCTTATAATCTAGATTTACCCTAATCTCAAGAGAGGAGGGAGTAGACACTTATGATGATTTCTTGTAGACCTACTAAGGGTATACAATGGTTGTGAGTATTGCATGTTGGTGAGAGGCCTTAGATGGTGAAACCCAATCCAAGTTCCCCCATCCATACTTGATATCTTACTCTTTGACTTTACTTGTTCTTTCATTTTTCTTATTCTTTGTTTTACTTGATTTACTTGGCTTGTTTGTTCAAGTACCTTTGTTCCCTAAGGAACATAAGGCTTTATCTTAACTCTTTGGTTGGTGTAACTAAAATAAGGCATTTATATTCTTAACACATACCAACCTTGTCCATGTGAATTGACACTGATTTACAACATCAGACCACATATCATAGTTGTGGGGGCATGAATGTCAGGTTATAAATTTAAGGGTCTGACTACTCTAGATTAGCTCCTTTTAGACGTATGGTTTTGGCTGGACAATTTTCTAACATTTATACATCGATTCACTATAATGGAAATTCATACATCATAATTAGATCTATGGGGTTTCTTTAAATTATTATAGATTTGGAGTTGAAATAAAATATTAATCACCTCATGTAGACAAAGATTTCCAATAAGAAAAATGTAACTCAACTACACATCACATTGGCTAATTATAACCTTAATAAATTAGTTTGGTCATTGAAGTTTGAAATCGTGATAGCCGTTAAAATTGTAGTCGGTGTTGTTAACTAGATGTGTGAACTCAAAGTATCAAAGGTCGCTCAATTACTATAAATTGAGGAAAATGTGTAAGGTGGTGAAAATTGGATGTGGGAAGAATCTAACCACCAAGGTGGGGAAGGAGGTCACAGATTTAGACATGTTGATGGGTGGAGGTTGGGAGGACATAATTTTATAGGAGAAGAACATAATGAGTAACTAGCATCAAGAGGGAAAAGGGAAAAAGTTAGTGAGATGGGATATAATTTTTTTGATATCTTTAAAAAAACATGTATTTTGCTAATATTCCAGAATACCCCCCCTTTTGACTAATTCCATCCAACCCACTCCATTGTTAACCATGTGGTCTTGATAACATTTTTTATTTCTTTTTCATTCATTTCTTCTCAACCACATCCAACTGGTTCAATGCATCACATCTCTTTATTTTCTTTGTAATTTGTTTTTACTTCCACAATAGCCTTGATTATGTTATTGACTACATAATTGGAGGAAATATATTATAGTGAATTGGTTTTTGCATTGCTAATTGATTTTTGTGTTTAGATTTACTATCAAGATAAAGAGTAGGTCGATTATGGTTTGAGAATACATACCCTCTCAAACTAAATTTTTTAATCTTACTTGGTTAGACTCATAAAGTTTGGGTTTGACTTTATATTTTACCTATCTATTTTAAGGGATGAGAATTGGACTATGAGGTTTGACTTTACACATGTCCTGACCTTCATAACCCAACCTAGACCTAGTCCACATAACTTACATGAATTGATCAAGCCAGTTTTTATCAAGATTTTATATGGGTTTGGTCAGTGCTGAGGTAGACCTGGTCTAAAAACTATCACACCCAAACTAATTTTATATATGCATATTTAATCATATATTTATATATATAAATGAGGTACATGTATATAAATATGTGGCAGTATACATGTGTATGTAATGTATTTGGGTGTTTAAGTCTAGGTCTACCTCAGAACCACCATAGTTTGTATAGATTATTGGATACATTTTAGACATAGGTTCATACCCAAAAAAATCTATATTGACCAAAAAGGATACCAAAAAGAATGAGTTGACCACTCAATTAAATTCTCTACCAAATATTACTTGAAAAGGCATTTTTTCTAAAACCAATTATTGTGTTTCTTCCAAGTAACTTTGTAAGGAGTGGGACCTGATAGGGGATCCACATCCTACTTAATTTTGAGAAAGAATTCATATATTCAAACATACTAACAAGCATGTTTAAATAGACTAAAAAAATTTATTTCTCAAATGATGATATACAAAATTGCCACAGTATAGCAGTGAAATCATATTTCATGACTATATTCATTTTTACAAAAGTACATTATCATCTCCTATAAAGGGTTTACATGAAATTTATAACATAATAATATAAGTAGAGGGATATCCATATATCTCAACTCTATCTCCCTAAGAGATCCACCAAGCATGTTTATGTCACCATGTCAAATCTTCCAAGTCCTACATTTGGGGTTGGAAGCATACCCCAGAAGAGAAGACAAAAAATAGAGATTATTAGCATACATGATGGTATGAGCATATTAATTGGGTATTAAGAAATATAAGGAATAAAGGACTTCAAATGAAAAAGGCTTCCCATGGAAGAAGAAAGTACCACCCATGTGGGTATCAAAAGAATAGGAATTTCCAAGAAGATTATAAACAATAATAAGAGATTTCTTGCCTTGAAACAATGTCATGATAATAATATCACAAAACATAAAAAGTTGCATGGTGAGTAATAAGTAGAGTAGCATATACTAAAAGCAGGGTAGGAACCCATATGTATTCTATATTAAAAGGCAGGAGGATTAAAACCGTAGTTCCAAAATAAATATAGTATGTTGCAGGGGAATAAAACTCAATGCATGGTAGGGGAATAAAACCCAGTGCCTAATATTATGTGGCAGGGGAGTAAAACCCAGTGCCTAGTAGGGGAATAGAACCCAGTGCCTAAATATCAAACATTGTAGGGAAACAAAAACACAGTACCTATATGGTCTCACTACTTATAGTTATGACTAATCAACCACCCATGCAAATAGGGCAAGCAAGATAAAGTATAGTTATGTTTAAATAAAGGATGAGATCATCCAACTAATATCAATGGGGTCAGAGGACCCAATAACAAATATTCAATTAATTCCACAAGTATGAAACAATAAATGATCATAAAAATACACAACTTGTGAAATTAGGTTTCAACATGGGATAAGATGAACAAGATATAAATATGATTCGAAAAGAATATCCAAAAAAGTAAATTGATCATGAGATCATAATCAACATAAAAACCTTCACACGAAATAAATTCTTAAAAGATATAGAATTGTGTAGGTTGAGTTGTCCATAGAACCAAGAGAGAGATGACACATAGGTCTTTGCTCAATATGGAAATAAGGAAATGCAACATACATTAAGAGAGTGAAATCAAAAATTGCTCAATATTAATTAGAGATGCAACATACATTAAGAGAGTCAAAATAGAAATTGCTCGATTTGAATTTGAGATGCAACATATCTTGACTTGAATGTCAAGTTAGAGATCAAGTCATACCCCTCCAAGACTAAAGACAACTCAAACCTACATATAGTATTTGGTCCATCAATTAGGGTATAATATATGATACATTAGGTGAAACCGTAGAAATCCAAATCTTTTGATAAAACCCTAGATCGAAGATTGTTATTGACCTAACATAGGGTTCAAGGTTTCATATTAACATCATGACTCAAAATCCCAAATTTATTATTTATAATGTTGTTTTTAAGTATTATTAAGATCATAAGTGAAATCAAAACCCGAAAAACATGTCTTCAAAAGTTGGAAGTGAAGTGATGAAAACTAGACCAGGAGAAAGAGAAAATGCTCACAATTCCAAAACATATTTTTTATATTTATTTGACACTCCTACAATTCATTATGCAATTTACAAGATTAATGATCTAGTGATTTCTAAAATAAATTGTATTGAGAATGAACAAAAAAACCTCACATGTAATTAAATTTATTTTGTTTTCATAGGGGCCAATCATCAAATCAGCAAGCGTCTAATCCCGTGGCTAGATAAAGAAAAGACCAAAATATCTCTGAGATCAAAATAATAAAAATGACTCTACCAGGGGCAGAATAGTAAACCCACCACATGCCATCTTCTTCCTCGAATTGTGCTACGACTGTGAGGCGAGGTACTATTCACCCAAAGTGAGTTTTGGGGAAAAGCATACAAGATGAAACCTGATGTTTCTAGCTATCACGATCTAGGGTACTATACCTTAAGTCAAATTGAGATGTGGAGGCGAGAAACACTATTAGTTATCATCAAGAAGTCATAACAAAGATCGAAAAATCCACCCCACAGTATAGCATGAGTTGTGAAATTGAATTGGAGGACAACTAAGAAGGGTGTGGTGGAGATGATGGTGTGATCACCTATTTATAGGGTTAAGTATTAGGGCATATGTGGCTAGAGGTTTTGAGAGAGTTGGGTCTAGATTTAGGCATTTCTTGATTCGTTAGAATTAGGGTGCAAGTAAAGTATGAAATTGTGTAGAATTTGATAAGGAATTCGATGGAGAAAGAATCTTGAGCGAAGATCAGTTGAGGCAAGAGAAAATAATGATTTTCATATACGTGTATATAAGCTTGGTTTCCTAATTCGTCTTGGGGTTGAAGATGATTTGTTGACCATTTGATTGTGATTCAAATGTGAGGAAATGTGTGTGTATATGCATATGTTTCCTTACTTGCATGATGTGCGACGTTAACACAATTCAAGTTTGATTATTTCTAAAGTGGTGTAATAATAATTTCTTTTTCTTTCCCAATCGAATTTGATGAGTAAATAACATTGAAATAAAGTGAAACTTGGTGGGTAAGGTAATTGATGGGTTAGGAATCTGATTTTGCAATTAGTATTGGTGTTTGATAATTCTAAACCATCAAAACTTAACTTAATGTCTGACTAATCTGGTAGCATATTTATTTATTCTTTTATCATTTATTAATCAAATTTCGTGTGTCTCCTTATTACCCATACCTATCCATAGGAAAAATATAGAAGAACACCTTTGAACTCTAATTCCTCAATTTGATAATTTTTCACAACTTACCCCCAAACTAGCGTGATTCCCTTAAATCTTGTATAAAAGCCTTAAATAAATTATGTTATTGGTTAAAATTCTTATAATAGGATATATTAACATTCTAGCTCAATCCAACTTAAGAAGAGGGTTCAAAATAAAAGGTTATTAAGTAAAGGGGAATAAGGCAGTATTTACCTAAATTTGGGTTTGTTACAACACTCCTCCCCTTAAAGAGAATTTAGTCCCTGAAATCCATCCATCCTTATACTATCAACCAATTTCCCTCCACCCCTTAAAAGGTTTAATCTAATAAGCTAAGCTAAGTACTAGGATTAGTTATGTATCTTTTAGTTGGATTAAGAGTTGCATTCTCTCCCCCTCTCCCATGCCCTTGACAGAGGCCAGACATCTGGGGGGTGGTAAATCAAGGTGGCAGCTAGGATTCAAACATGGGTCCCTTTGTTAGGGGACACCGTGATTGAACACTTGAGCCACTCCTTGTCAGCATTATGTATCTTTTAGTTGTGTATATTTTAGGTGTTTATGTTGTTCATAGGTCATGCATCCAACTAACGAGTCAAAACCACCTAGGGTTGAATTTCAGGTCCTTGTTTTTATAACCTAACAATCCTAAAGGTTCACATATGATTCTACTATGTCCCATGGTGTAAAAGGTAGGTCAACTAAACCTTTAGAACAAGCCTAGTCATCACCTCCACTCAAAATTAGGGTTTATGATTCCCTTTCCAGCTAAATCTAGGGTTTTATACCTCTCATACTTGTGACTCTATTTAAGAAAACTTCAATTAAATCTAGAAAAAAATTTCTTCTATAAAAATAATAGTATAATGAAATTTTGTTGATGATAAGAAACATTTCAAAGTAAAACAAAAATGTTGGCCAAAAATCAATGCGAGAACCAAGTCATAAGTGCTCCATAGAGGATCTCCATAACAATTACTTTTCTCATCCTCATGCAAAAGTCCACCCTAAAGTTATAAATCTTAACATCTAGAGAGAAATGTAACCATTAACCATTATGGTACGGAACCAGTAACTAAATCCTCATCGCACTAGGGTTTACTAAACATGATTCTTAGGTGTGACCTCTTATGATCCTAAATTGACCTTTCATCATTTCTAAAATAATATAAGTCAATTCTAGGATAAACATCTCACTTAGAGGGTGACTATTAATGCAAGGGTTCTAATTAGGGAGACAAAATTGAAATAGTCAAATTCCAACTACCATGGGATCTGATACCATCTTGTAAGGAGTGGGACCTGATAGGGGATCCACTCCCTACTTAGTTTGGGAAGAAACTCATCCATCCAAACATATAATAACAAGAATGATCAAATAGATGTAAATCTTTCATTTCTCTAATCATGAAATAAGAAATAGCCAAATTATAGTGGTGGAATAATACTTCATGACTGCATTCAATTTTACAAAAGTACATCATCATCTCTCATAAAGGGTTTACATGAAAGTTGCATCATAAGGATCTAGGTAGAGGGATATCCATATATCTCAACCCTTCTCCCCAAGAGCTCCATCTAGCAGGTATTTGTCACCATGTCCAGTCTTCCAAGTCCTACACCTGGGTTGGAAGCATACCCCAGAAGAAAAGACAAAAAAAATAGAAAATTTATCAAGATACATGCAGGTATGAGCATATTAATCGGGTATTGAGCATATAAGGAATAATGGACATCAAATAAATACGACTTCCATATCACTACAAAAAATGGTATTTGACTATTAAAAAATGCAGCAAAAACCTCAAATTTTGTATCTAAGCTTTAGCTACATGTATCCTTACACATAAAATATGAAGATAATACATGTGTAGCTAATTGTTTTAGTACATTTGTAAATATGTAGTTGATGAATGCATATTCATCCCAATTTTAGTTGCATTATTAGTCTAATTTATCATTCATATAGCTTAATTTTCATCAAGAATAGCTTTGTTCTGATCTACTTAGGGTTTTATGTTAATTTGTAGGAATTTGATACTTTTCTTGACTCCCTTTGTAGGTTTTGAATTTTATCACTCTGCAGCAAGTTTGCCTAGGGGGACCCACTGCCATTCAGTGGGTGGGAGTCAAGAGGAGGAAGCCTCTCGTGGGGTGTGGGGCACGACCCCAAAAAAAATTGATTTTGAGAACTTTTAGAAGGCAGATCAATACATAAGAATTGTGTCGAAGACCAAAATTGACCTATCGATTGACATAAAAATTGACAAGAAATCAAAAGGTCGACAGCCTTATGGACCTCCCTACTTGATACACTAAATGCTTGACATCCCTATCGACCTCCCCAGTCGACATCCAAGAGGAATGACACTTAGACTCACTAATGATCAAGGTCGACATTCCATCAATAACTGAGGTTGATAGCCTTGTCGACCCCTCTCCTCGACAACATCATCGGCCAGGAACTGAAAAGAAATCAACCATTGATCTACTATTGTCAACACTTTTGTCGACGACCACATCTATCGAACACCCTTGTTGGCCCTCAAGGCCGACAATACCATCGACCGACAGACCGATGATAGGAAGTCCAAAAGCCATCAACCGACAGACCTATCAACTGACAACAAATGGTCGACAATGATGGAAATAGGTCGACAACCTTGACCCTATAAATAGGCCCCCAGCACATCCATACAGCTCATCTTATATTTTCTGGAGATAGAAACACCGAAAGGCTACCACAGAGATCAGAGCAAGGACGAGACCTATGGACCAAGCTAGTTCTATTAACCTAGCTTGGAGACACCTATCGACCTCAAACACAGATCGACAGATATCTCCTTCATCTACAACTCTAGGACTTCGATCCCCTTCTCCAAGGCGATCAATCTCTTCCCCGAGTTGTTGTTTGTTCCCCTAATTATGCTACAAGCCAAGGTTAGTTCCTGGAAGGAGAAAGAAGGAAGGAAGTCTATCATTACACACCACACTAAGACGCTTCCTCCACCATCATGACCATGATGGTGTCCCCTTCCTCTTCTAGTGATATGAATGTCACCATGTTGAGGGAGTAGTCTTTTCATTAGGGTGTGGGGAATAGCCCCACTACCCATTTCTTGCAATTTCATTCATGTTCCAATTCTTGTATGAACTCATTTAATTCATATCTAATCATTTATTGCATGTTTTTTTTGGATCGATCACCCTCTTTATGTGATTTATTATAATCTTTTACTATGAGAACTTCAATGTTTAAGATTTGAATATTGATTATCTTTGGTTGACATCTTGATGAGAACTTCTGAAGGAAAATCTCCAGAGTAGTGGATAGAGGATCCGTAAGTAACGAGACATCAAGCATATAGGGAAATCTACTCATGCAAGTTTTTTATGCCAAAAGGGGAAACTTGTATAACTCCAATTATATCTTCATACAGGTTTGGATTTGAATGATTGCACAGATTTGAGTAGTAGCACTGAAACCCAATTCCTCCCTAGTGTTTCCATCCTTTGATAACTAGAACCTTAATTTAACTTTTTTTATTCCTGCAATCTTGGATTAATCAAACCAATCTCAAATTTTGTGATAAATATTGGCTCTTGCTTAGTTACTTTGATTAGATAATTCTTAAGAATGTTATCCCTTAGGATTCGATCCTCAACTATATTGTGATAAGATTTGTCCGCTTGCGGGTGGCATTATTGCACTTTGGTTATGGAAAACTCTAGGAATCCTATTCCTAGTGAACTTGTAGTGTGATAATATTCCACGTTTGTAGTTAGATAATTATTTAGATACAGATTCATATGTGACCCTAAATGTAGCTAAAAATTGTCTTTACACATACAAATGTAGTTGTAATTGTATCTAAATATAGGGATACTATTGAATATGTAGATATGATATGTAGGGGAAAGTGACATTAACTATAATTGTATATGAAGTTCATGTGTAGAAAAAAAAAATGGCACTTACTACAATTGTAAATGTAGTTAAATGTGTAGAGAAAACATCATGTACTACACCTATACAGATGTAGTCAAGTTATTAATCCAGTCAATAACTTGTCAATGCAAAACTACTTTGCTTGTATTGTCAATAATCATATTTTATTTATATTATAATATTGATTACACATGGGGAGGACATTAGCCTTGCCCCTATTTTATAATACGCATGGAAAATATACATGTATACAAGGACCCCCGCCCATGAGAATATTTTGTTTTCTTCATTCTTGAAGTTTCATCTTGTGTCATGCTCTAGATCTCAATATAGGATCCACACATCCTCCATGCTGATGTCTAGTTTCATGATAAGGATGACTGGTAGCCAAAGAAAAAGATACAGGACAAACTTACAAACTTAACAACTAATTCTAGACAATCTTCTAAATTGATTTTGTTCTTGGGAAGTACAATAACATGTGCATCAGTACATTCTCTTATGATTCTTTGAGCCCATCAAGAACCTTCTCATTATGCCTTTACTATGATTTTTGTGGTACTATAGGTGTCTGAAACCAAAATAAAGATGTGTGAAGAAATTCTTTGGACTTTGAGATAAAAGAGGTGGGAGAAAATCATTTTTGTAATGCATGAATCTATATGTGGAATTCTAAGATCTCTAAATTATTTATACTAGTAAAATTTGTGTGATAGATTATATAGAGATGTTGGACCAAAGTGAAGGACATAAAAATTAGTGGCTCATGGAAGAGGTTGCAAAGGATGAGAATGCAAATTTTTATGTCAACATATTAAAGAAAAACAAACAAACATTGAGCTTTCATGCATTGTTGCACTGACATCCACATTGGTCATGATCTCCACCCTTGATCACCACATCACCAAAGACACCAACATAACTATACTGGAGAGAAAATTACAACATTATATTAAGAAATTGAGGCAAAATAAGCATAGCTCAATAGTGTATCTGAATAACAAAAAAAGTACTCCCACTAAGCCTTCTGATTGATTTCTATATATTGTTATTGAATGTCCAACAAAAAAATGCTTCATGGAGGGAATGAAGAACAAGGTTGGTCAGTTTAGATCAGAGAATATTAATCCATTTACAATGTAATCCCTAGAAAAAACTCATCGAGATGTCTCTTTCCTCATTTTGTGCATCAATGATTGCAGTACTTCATGTATCTTCATCTTAATTCCCTAAGCAACTTGGTTTGAGGCTTGATGTAAGCTTTGTAGTCCACGACTCCAGAAGGCAATCAATGGTGATGAAGGAACAACTTCTGCAACACATTCAATGCCATGTCCATAAGCAAGGAATTCGAAGAGGTGTAATTCAAAAGTTGGAATTAGTATAATATAGTCAAACATTGAGTGTCACATTAAATCAAAATCCATCATATACATGAAGTATCAGTCATACAGGAAGTCCCTTTGATTTTTGCAACAAAGTCGGAAAGGGAGTGTTGGTTTTCATTGCATCTAGTTCACTACCATCAACTGTAGTAGCTATAATCTTTTTGGAATCCACAACATGTCCATCGGTGGGAATCTAAAGATCATTTGTATGATTGTGGATACAATTTTCTCCAAACTTACATTTCCCAGTCTTAGAGTAGAACTACAGACAAGAAAGAAATTACATTACACCTAACAGAAAGGAATATGGTATGCAGTGATGTCTCATGAAATTAATAACATAAAAACAAGTGTGGACAATGATTCAATAGGTCTCTCTATAAACACAAAAGTATCATAATTTCCATCCAACCGCACACAAAGAAAAGCGGTCACAAAATTTGCAAAGAAAGATGATGCATATTGAGATATGAAGAATATTGACTTTATCTTTAGGAAGATTGCATTTGCATCTGGCACCAAATTTGCATTTTCAAAGTCTACATGTAATACTAAAAAAAATCATGTGAAAATAGGCGGGTTTCATCATAAGAATGTGATGGGGAATCAACACAAATGACATTGAAATGAAAGGAATGGAAGATTTCGAGCCAAAATATTACATGACAGTCAACTTTGCCATGTCTATCAGAAATATCATCAAATGCATATGAAGTTGGAACCTGCAATGCATTAACATTATTCCTATATACTTTAAAAATATATTCAAAGGATTCATATTGGGCAAAGGATTCAACATTCCACCCATATACACATACAAAACAATATACAAGCACAAACAAGGAGTCTATACGTAAATCTATGGAGATATAGAAGCTCAAACAAGTGGTACTTCTTAACAATATGTAGGGCACAAATGTTGGTCCATAGGACACCTCATTACATTATTCTAAGAAATATCAACCTAATACACAATTTGTAAGTAGCACATGGTATATAGGGTACTGATAAATATGCAAGATAAGATCATATGAAACTTACTTTGCAATTAAATCCTACTACAACTAGATAATACATAACACTGAAAATCAGAGTCGGTGTTGAGATCAAGGAAAACTCAACAACGGGCACAACTCCGAGTAAGAAATTGGAATCATAGAGCAAATCCAGGAAAATTCAACAAGGCATTTGAGTCCTAAACATGGACATAAATATTTGATTTAAATAGTAGGAGTCTAGCAAAGGACTGTTAAGCAGGGAAAACAACCCAAGTTTGAGATATATTAGCACCTAGGGATGTGCCTTGACAACTATTACAGCTACTGAATATTCATATCTCTCTCAAAATATGGATTCAAATTATAGTCACCATGTGTATAGTGATTAATTTCCTAGGAAAATCACACGCAACAGGATCGATATTCAATGTCACTTGCAAGACTCTTATAATCACATAAGAATTGACCTTTAGTCAAGGGTATAGTTTTCATTCTGAATAGAAAATAACAAATTTGGCTATTGTGGTATATTTGTGTTTTCTATGCAATATGTTGATGAGTGTCGAACCATGTAACTAGACTTACTTTGAAATGTAGCAGAAAATGAAAATTTTTATTGTGAGGGTTGGAAATTGAACATCCAATAGTCATCTCCACACAAACTTCGGGATGTAGTTGAACTTTGTCAATGACGTTGACTAAAATCAATAGTCTCTTTTCAGCACTTAAGTGAAGTGTTAACAAATGGATGAAGTTGGAACCTAAGCATGTTCATGGAAAAAAATGCTACCACACTCATTTGATTGGCATCACACTTGTAATGTTGACCTTACAGTGGAGACCTAAAGACTGACTAAATGCATCTTCTATTTTCATCAAAAAAACTCAATTCCAATGTTAATAAAATGCAACCCCTATTGGGCCCTATAAACTAAAAACATAACTACAAGGTATAAAAGGAGGTTTTTTCATAATAACATTATCAACATAGAGCCAAACTCCAAATGGCTCACACTTGTAATGTTGACCTTACAGTGGAGACCTAAAGAATGACTAAATGCATCTTCTATTTTCATCAAAAAAACTCAATTCCAATGTTAATAAAATGCAACCCCTATTGGGCCCTATAAAATAAAAACATAACTACAAGGTATAAAAGGAGGTTTTTTCATAATAACATTATCAACATAGAGCCAAACTCCAAATTATTACTCTGTTTTTGGGGACATGAGAGTTATGTGAGTTCATGTTTGTGCTTTGTTTCTAAAAGGGAATGAAGTTTGTGTGAGTCAGGTCTATGCTCTATTTTTTTGATCCATTGAATCACACTCACTCTTAGATATTCCACCTTTAGGTTACTTAATTTCTAGCTCCTTGAGGATTGCATTAAAGCTCCCTATCTTCTCCTACATCTATGCATTAAAGCTTCCTTAATGTTTAGAAAGTTGGTACCAGTGGTAGAAGAAAGCTTGTGGTCCTCCAGAAACTATTGTATATGAAGTGCAAGTTTGTTACTCTTTAGTTACATTCAGGAATGTCACATAGCAGTAGGGGCATACTAATTGTTGAGAGGGAAAAACAATCTATTTAACACAATCTACAATTAATATTAGAGTAGCCATATAACCAAAGAAGGGGTGAGGATAGGACAACATTCATGGAGATACCACTTAGTCTCCTGCAAGAGACATGGTTGACATGTCAGTGCTTGTTATGTCCTATATGAATGCAACCTATAGTATTAGTCTTCATAGGGTAGCAGAAAAATACAATGATTAATGAGGATGCTCATGATGACAAACATTTTGTAATAAAAGTATGGGTTCAACAAAATACATTGTGGTATACTTTCCTATTCTAAAAGATTCATTATAAAATAAAATTGAGCTTTTCTCATACTTTTTTTCTTTTCAAACCTACAACTAACTGAACTGTTATTAATCAACCAAAATTAATGTTATTGATGGAAAAACAAAATCAAAATGACATGAAACTTCTTTTCAACTCTGAAGTCAACATGGTTGATTACCTAAATAGACCCAATAGTACACTTACCAAGAATGCATGATAAGAAAAATGAAGTAAATATTTAGACTTATATCAATCATGATATATGCATCCTCAAAACATAAAATATTGGCATGATGTATGTCACGAAACCATTCTTATCCCAATCCCAATCCCACTTCCTAGACAGTAGTAAAAGGATTGAAGTGCCTGTCCCTGAGTGGCCTAATAGGATCTCACACACTAACATATACAATAAGAAATAATAACTCAAAAATAGGAGATTTAGAGAACAAACTAGCCCAAATTGGAGATATTGCAGATCTATCTTTGTCATTAAAGTATATCAAGTGAGGAAGTGATCTAGTCAAGGTTCCAATTAGTTTGCCTAAAATTAAGAAAATCAAGACAAAATCATGCAATTGCACGGTACACTATCAAAAACAAGTAAAAAAATTTATAGCAAAAGAGTATACTTGGCATGACTTATATTCAAAAGTATAACAAGCAATTTTTCCAAATCCAAAATTTATCTGACAAGATGTTTATTTCAAACAATGCAATTTTTACTATGAGTTCCCATTGTGCTATAATTGATAAGCATACTTATATATTTTGTGTGACTCCATCACCCCAACATGATGGGGGAGGTCACCGGCTCCTTCTCTCCATATGAGGTAGGAGGCCAATGTAAAAGTTCCACCTCTGAATGAGGAGGTTGCTTGCACTCAATATCAACATTCTCAACATTATCAACATCAACATCATTATTAATATACATGCAATCATAATGGGAAATATCATTTATGTTTTCATGTTTTTCACAAAATATCATATAGGAAAAATGGAAGACTAATAAATAGGGAACAGTAGCTCAACCAAGTATATAGTCAAGTAAACAATCAAGAGATACATAAAAGGTATCTTAAATACAACCAAGGAGGAGATATAATATCTTACCTTTCATCGAAGATTTAGAGTACAAAATTTCAATGGGTAAACCCTTCGAGTCAAATCCTAAATCACAATGTTTGGATCAAGAATCAAGATCATGATATTTGAAGGTCATGTTCCAATATTTGAGATTAGGGTTACTACGATGGAGTGGACTTTTGGAACCATTTGAATGTCCAATAACATATTGGAATTCATATGTTGATTTATCTTGAGAGTTCCAAGTGTTTTGATAAAGTTTGAGTGTTGATTTATGTTTATATCATGATTAAGATTCATATATTTAATGTCCTTTGAGGAATTTAGTTGACAAGTCAAATAGCTGAGTTTTGACACCAAATTTGAGTATAATTTAGCTTGAGTGATGATAGAGCTATGATTAAAATTTGGTGGCAATTGGAATATCCTAGAGGGAGTTATTAAGGTTTGAAATGTGTGGAATAATGTGCTTTTTGATGGTTGATAGACCTAAGTGGTGGGCTTAATCAATGTCACACACTCCTGGGATCTGGGACTAAATTGCACGCCCAAATCATGGCCCTAGATCTATGATCTAGTGACATTCGGCCTAAAGTAGGAAAATCAACGGATTGGCTTAAGTGGACATTGGCCTTTAGCCCTTAGATTATGATATGAGGGATGTTAGCTTGTCTCCTACCTTGCGGTTAGAGAAAGGTAGAGGGGAAGCTGACCCTATGACCATCCTGGTCACAACCCACCTAGATCATGGGGTGAAGGGGGAGATGTAACTGGGAGTTGGAGTCTCATCCTCTTTGCGATCTATTTGATACCTTGGGCGGGGGAAATGAGCAAGTGGCAAGGGAGAGCGAACACCCACAGTTCTTCTCATCTCCATAGCTGTTTACAGTATTCGCGAGGAAGAGGAAGTCGATGGTAGAGTGGAGAATAGAGGAAGTCGAAGCAAGGAAAATGAGGAGGAAGCTATGAGGAGAATATAGCATCCATTTCTAGTGTCTTTCATGGACTGCCATGGAGGTTTCCATCGTCGACGAGGTGTGTCTTAGCCGGAGACGAAGGCAGTTCTCAGAGGCTATGAGAAGGTGTCTCCCACCACAAGCAGAGACTGCAGGTGAGTTCTTGGAGGCCCGACAATTGTGTTAGTTATCTCATATGTGAGCTAGATCTTCAGGGGTGATTACCCCCTTTTTCTGCCTGTCGTAGTAGCAGTTGTCGCCCGCGAGCTTGCCCAGGCGGCCAAGGAGAGGCTCCAAGTAGCAAGCCACCATGCCGGAGGTGTTAATAAAACAACGACCAGTCTTTTGGATGCACAAGAGGATTGTGAAGATGCCTGGTCATCTACCAATTTCTAGCCGGAGAAGGGGGCTTTGTGGCGGCACTCGCTGGACGAAGGAGCAGACGGACGAGTTCGTTGAGAACGCAATCGCGTGAAAAAAAGGGGGAAATCCAGCGAGCGGCCTAGAGAAAATGAATCGGTTTCAGACTCGAGAACTGGGTAGCTAATCTCTAAACCAAACTAGCCCACACCAAGCAAAGGAGTTGCGCCACTTGGTGACACGTGGCAGCATCCCATAGGCTCACGAGCTAATTATCTTCAATAAATCTCAGATCTTGTATAATTCATAGTAATTAGATCAATCACCAAAAAAGTACAGCTAATATACCGAAATTCTTAGAAAATGAGTAGAACAACATGGAAGCATAATATTAAGTACCCAAATGTATAAAATTAGATGATAACATGTAATATGTTATACACTTGTTTGATAGATAATAAATATCAAACCATGGCCTAAAATTATGATAATATATTAGGAAATCCATATTCTTGTTTATAATCTATTTAAGGTCGGTCATTATGATGTTGATGCACGAAATCATGTAATTTGCTCCACTTGGCTAATTAGGGCTAATAACCCTAAATAGCATACAATAAATACATATATGCTCAATAAATGATGGAATTTACAGGACACCCTAATATCAGTAACTGGAAGCTAATGTGGAACTTTGATATTAGTTAGATGCATAGAATTCATGTTACATGAGGATGACCCTTAATACATGGGTTGTAACCCTAATTTGATTAATACATGTAACCTAGGGTTAATATGTGCACAAAATACTATGAAAGTTAATATTCAGATGATGAACCTGAATTTGTAACATAATTGGAAAATAACATTAGTAAGATAATTCTAAGACAAGAATGCAAGTAAAAGCTGGAATATCCTAATGAGCTAAGAAAAACCCTAAAATGGAGATAACTAGGGTTGACATGATGATATGTTAACTTGTCTTAATCAGGGGTTGACAATGATATAGTCAACCTTAGGAATATGTGATGATTAGGATGTCTTGGTTCAAGGTACACCCTTACCTCTTACTTGGCCTACTATTCAGTATAGTTGTATTATATGTGTAGTAAAATACTTGGCATATGCTATTGGATGAAATGATTGTTCTCGTATGATATGTTATTTGATTTTCCATACGTATTGCTATGAACACATGAAACATAATATATCTATTCCATTATATGAAAGCATTAAACTCTTTGGTAGTACAGTGCTTGGAAGTGACTTAACACTTTGGTAGTCGGGTACATATGATCTAACTCTTTGGCAGGAGATCATAAAGGCCTTAATCTTGAGCTCCTTGAGAGTTAAGAGAATGCATCAAAACCTTCAGTGGTCAATGCATGGATATATAATGGAAAATGAGCTTAAAATATGTGTTCACTTTTGTTAATGAACATCTTTGTGCAAGTATATGCTTTTTCTTATATTTCTTTATAGCTGCCAAGTATTAGTTTTATCTTATTGCCAAGCTTAGTAATGCGAGGTATATAAAAAGACACGTAGACGTACTTAGTACAATTTTCTTGAATATTGTGCTGACATATACCACATGTAATCTTTTGTTTAGGTTGTGGACATATGATCACAAAGAACCAGGATAGTTGAGAGTTGTATGGCAAGTTGATGTACATGTGGACATGTTGTCTTAAGATCATGTTGTCTAGTGGTAGTACATGTATATGTAAAAGTTTGTTGTTCAATATGTAATATCAAATATTGTAACAATTCAGGTTGTAATTATATGTTGAGTGGTGAACATGTGTTGTATGGTTTTATTATTTTTCATGTGCATGTGCTACTGATTGTTTCCTTCTGGCTTCCTCTGATTTTGGCTTAATTTTGAGGAAGAAATATATTTTAAGGTGTGTAGGATATGTTGGAGTGGACTACTAGAACTGTTTCAATGTCGAATAACATATTGGAATTCATATGTTGAGTTATCTTGAGAGTTACAAGTGTTTTGGTAAAGTTTGAGTGTTGATTGATGTTTATATCATGATTAAGATCCCTATATTTAATGTCCTTTGAGGAATTCAGTTGATAATTCAAATAGATGAGTTTTGTCACCAAATTTGAGTATAATGTAGCCTGAGTGATGATAGAGCTATGGTTAAAATTTGGTGGCAATTGGAGTATCTTAAAGGGAGTTATTAAGGTTTGAAATGTGTGAAATAATGTGCTTTTTATGGTTGATAGACCTAAGTGGTGGTCTTAATCAATGTCACGCGCTCTTGGGATCTGGGTCTAAATTGCATGCCCAAATCATGGCCCTAGATCTATGATCCAGTGGCAGTCAATCTGAAGGAGGAAAAGTCATGGATTGTCTTAATTGGACATTGGCCTTTAGCCCTTGGATTATGATCTAAGGGATGTCAGCTTGTCTCCTACCTTGCGGTTAGAACATGGTAGTAGGGCAGCTGACCCTACAACCATCCCGACCACAACCCACCTAGATCATGGGGTGAGGGGGGGGGATGTAACTAGGAGTTGGAGTCTCATCCTCTTTGCAATCTATCTGATACCTTGGGCAGGAAAAATGAGCAAGTGGTGAGGGAGAGCGAACACCCACAATTCTTCTCATCTCCATAGTTGTTTACAGTATTCGCGAGGAAGAGGAAGTCGATGGTAGAGTGGAGAATAGAGGAAGGTGAAGCAAGGAAAATGAGGAGGAATGTACGAGGAGAAGATAGCATCCATTTCTAGTGTCTTTCATGGTATGCCATGGAGGTTTTCATGGTCGATAAGGTGCTCTTAGCCGAAGAAGAAGGCAGTTCTTAGAGGCTATGAGCATGTGTCTCCCACCACAAGCAAAGACTATAGGTGAGTTCCTAGAGGCCCGACGATTGTGCTAGTTATCTCATATGTGATATAGATCTTAAGGGGTGATTACCCCCTTTTTCTGCCTGTCGTAGTAGCAGTTGTCGCCGGTGAGCTTGCCCAAGCCGCCAAGGAGAGGCTCCAGAAGCAAGCCATCATGTCGGAGGTGTTAATAAGGCAACGAACACTTTTCTGAATGCACAAGAGGATCGCGAGGATTACTGGTCAGCCGCCAATTCCTAGCCAGAGTAGGGGGGTCTGTGGCAGCGCTCGCTGGATGAAGGAGTAGATGGACGAGTTCGCTGAGAACACAATTGTGTGAAACAAAGGGGGGAAATCCAGTGAGCGATCAAGAGAAAATGAACTAGGTTCAGACCCAATAATAGGGCGGCTAATCTCTAAACCAAACCGAGTAAGCAAAGGAGTCGCACCACTTGGTGACACGTGGCGGCATCCCATAGGCCCACGAGGTAATTATCTTCAATAAATCTCACATCTTGTATAATTTGTAGTAATTAGCTCGATCATCAGAAAATTACAAATAATATACTCAAATTCTCAAAAAAATGAGTAAAACAACATGGAAGCAAAATATCAGTACCCAGATGTATAAAATTAGATGATAACATGTAAGATGTTATACACTTGTTTGATGGATAATAAATATCAAACCATGGCCTAAAATTATGATAATATGTCAGTAACTCCATATTCTTATTTATAATCTATTTTAGGTCAGTCATTATGATGTTGATGCACACAATCATGTAATTAGCTCCACTGGATAATTAGGGCTAATAACCCTACATAAAATACAATAAATACATACATGCTCAATAAATGATGGAATTTATAGAACACCCTAATATCAGTAACTGGAAGCTAATGGTCAACTTTGATATCAGTTAGATGCATAGAATTCATGTTACATGAGGATGACCCACAATACATGGGTTGTAACCCTAATTTGATTTATACATGTAACCTAGGGTTAATATGTGCACAAAATACCATGGAAGCTAATGTTCAGATGATGAACCCTAATTTGTAACATAATTGGAAAAGAACATAAGTAAGATAATTCTAAGACAAGAATGCAAGTAAAAGTGGGAATATCCTAATGAGCTAAGAAAAACTCTAAAATGGAGATAACTAGGGTTGAGATGATGAGAACCTAATGGTGATATGTGATTTTGTCTTAATCAGGGGTTGACAATGATATAGTGAACCTGAGGAATATGTGATGATTAGGATGTCTTGGTTCAAGGTACACCCCCTTACCTCTTACTTGGCCTACTATTCAGTATGGTTGTATTATATGTGTAGTAAAATACTTGGCATATGATATTGGATGAAATTATTGTTCTCATATGATATGTTGTTTGATTTTCCATACTTATTGCTATGAACACATGAAACATAATATATTTGTTCCATTATATGAAATCACTAAACTCTATGGTAGTACAGTGCATGGAAGTGACTTAACTCTTTGGTAGTCGGTCACATTGTACATATGATCTAACTCTTTAGGCCTTAATCTTGAGCTCCTTGAGAGTTAAGAGAATGCATCAAAACCTTCGATGGTTAATGCATAGATATATAATGGAAAATGAGCTTAAAATATGCGTTCTCTTTTTATAATGAGCATCTTCGTGCAAGTATATGTTTTTTCTTATATTTCTTTATAACTTCCAAGTATTAGTTTTATCTTATTTCCAAGCTTAGTAATGAGAGGTATATAAAAAGACGCATAGGCATACTCAGTACAATATTCTTGAATAATTTGCTGATGTGTATCACATGTAATCTTTTGTTTAGGTTGTGGACATATGATCATGAAGAACTGGGATAGCTGAGAGTTGTGTGGCAAGTTGGTGTATAGGTGGACCTGCTGTCTTTAGATCTTGTTGTCTAGTGGTAGTACATGTATATGTAAACTTTTGTTGTTCAATATGTAATATAAAATGTTGTAACAATTCATGTTGTAATTATATGTTGAATGGTGAACATGTGTTGTATGGTTTTATTATTTTTCATGTGCATGTGCTACTAATTGTTTCCTTCTGGCTTCCTCTAATTTTATTCTTCTTAGCCTAGTGTTTGGTGTTTAAATTAGGATTCTCACTGAGGTGAGGTTTCAATTTGGACGTCACACATCAGATCAAGTTTTAAAAAATATGGGGACGTCACAGTTACACTTTCCTATGTCAACTTTAGTGTTAGGTCATCCACTTATAATCAACAATATTTCCATATGTCCAACTTTATCCAAGTGTTAAGCATATTTTTGAGTGACTTACCTACATTTTCCAGGATCATGTGTGTTAACTCTAATTTCATGATCATTATCCAAGTCATCATCACATTTATAAATCATCATCATGATACTCAGCATAAATGTAATTCAAGATTAGTTTGATAAAAGTAGGGTCATGGATCATACATCACAAGATTTAGATCATTCATCATAATATTAAGGTTAATCCTTATTTCAAGGTGCATGATTCACATTTTAGGGTAGATGAGTTACAGTATCATATCTGAACTCATATTTAGTCAAGTTTGGTTTCAAGATGATCATTAGAGTCAGAAATAGGGTTTCTCAACGATTAAACATCATTATTGGGCCATTTGACAAATCATATAAGCAAGAGATCATGATTTAGATATTAGTGTGAATCATTTGAAATCAGGTCTCAAAAGTATTTTTAAATGATTCATTGGATTGTTCTGATCACAATTGACTATGTATTCATGATTTTTGGAGCTAGGAATCTTGAGATATAACTTTTGCAAGATAAAATAAATAATCTGAAATTTTGGGCAGAGAGGATGGGAATTACCGAGAAAAAGGGTGGTGAGGAATAACATTGGATGTTGATCCTTGGTCAACATTTTACCATCACTACAGATCAATGGTTGAGGGACGACGACCTCTAGGGCATGTGCGTGAGACATCAGAAACAGGGAGGGTGTGAGGACCATCGATCATGGGTCTTGGTTAGTTGTTGACCAGGATCTGATGGATGTGGGTCATTGTCCCAGCCAAACAAACATGCACACAAACAGGGTTGCCCACGGTGGCACAACAATTAGAGAAAAGAGGGATCAGGAGGATAGGTCGAGGGAGAAAATGGTGAGGTGCCATTCGGGTCTGTGAGGTCATGGCGAAGTTGTCCTTGGGGTTTTTATAGGTGGTCATGGCTAGTTTTAGGGTTTCGAGTGGGCGTCCATGGCGGAGGTTGGGAGGTGAAATAGAGTGCCTTGTTTGCCATAAAAACAAGCTTAAAAGTAGAAGATAAAGGGCTAGATGAGTTCGTATGTGTGAGAGGAACATTTTCCCTTGCTTAGATTTTAAAATTGTGGTAGAATTGAGTCAAAAGGCCTGCTCGGTCATGTTGTCCCTTCCCCACTGATTGCGGGAGGTAGAGGATGATAGAAGAGTTGTTTGATTAGTATGTGATCCACATGGGTCAGATCCAAGGGTTGGGGTTCATCCCCTACCTTTGCAACGGATCGGTGACTTGGAAAAGGACAATTAAAAAGGCAAATAAAGGGATTTTTAGCACATAACTTCAAAAATTCATAGAAAATTGTAGGAATGTCCAAATGTGATGAAATTTGGACATTAGGTTCAAAATAATGTGGGGAATATTTAGAAAATTTTGAGAACCAAAATATGAAGTTTAATTAACAAATATACTTCATTGGGTAAAGTGATGATTGAATCTAATTTGTGGTGTTATAATGTGTATAAAATTCACATTGGTTGCCATATTTTGGATTTGAGTCTCAATATTTATTATGTAACTAAGAATAATAAATTAGGACCATGAGTGAACGTCAGGAGGAAAAAAGATTAATTAGTTTATTGTTATTCTAAATTCCACTTTGTCATATCCTTCCCTCCTTAAAAAGGAATTTTGTCCCCAAAATTCAAAACAACCTCAACATTTGGACTATCCAATCCAAGTCATATCCTCAAACACTAGAACATCCTCAACCATATAATCAAAATTATGCCCTTAAAATTCATGTTCAAGTAATCCAATAATCATAATTGGGATTCCATGTCCCATATCATAACCAACTTGGTACCAACATCATTTCCTCATCGAGCAATTGAGCATCAAGGTCGTTGTATATATTGTCCAAAGTCATTATATGAGTCACAAACATAGAATGCATCCTATTGATCACAAATTTGGAGATATCATATTTTAGTTCAAACAAATAGAGTTCTTGAATCAAGTGTACAATGGGACTTTCAATCCCAATATCTCAAGGTCCTAGCTTCTACATTGGCTTAGGTGGGGTTATACATCTATGGTTTGAGATTTCATATTTCAACATTTCGAGACAACATCATTCTTTCAATATCATGATTTTGAGCTCAAAATCAATGGGGGGTCCCACCCTAGTCCTAATGAGAGATAAATCCTAAGTCATAAATCGAGAGATTCAAAATAGTCATCATTTTAAATTTTCAATATTTGGGATTTTGAAGTCATTAATCATATATCTAGGGTGATCTCTAGATCCAAATAATGTGAACATAGGATTTGTATCTTTATTGAGATTGATAATCGTGAGTCACAATTCTATTAATCAATATTAAGAGTTGATATTTTTAGACATCATAGGTCAAAATTTTGTGCTAGGGTCTAGCTTCCCACTTTAGACCTTAGGGGTGATCATTCATCTATATACAACAATCGAGCAGTATTCGAGCAATATTTTCAAGATTTCATTATCAAGATTGATGAATGATCTAGACCTAGGTCTATCTGGGAGGTCAACCACAAGCTATAGTCAACATTTTCATAAATCAAGGTCATTTATTAAATTAAAATTCAAGATCGAGTATCAACCATGGGTTTAACATATTAGACTTAGGTTAATCAATCCAAATTGGGTGAAAGGGGATGCCTTTCCAAACTCTAAATAACCAACAAGATGAAAATTTAGAGGTAGTCATAATAGGGATGTGACCTAGGTTAGTGGAGTCGTGAGACAACTACCACCATAATCTAGCACATTACTAACATTAGTCATTATCCATTGAGCTTATTCAAATAGGGAGAGTATCAATGATCAAATCACAATTATCAAGGTCATAAGATCAAAGTTCAAGATCATAATAGGGCAACTAGTTTAAGAATTTCCAAGACTGGGGTCATAATTGTATTCTCTTTTTCTTTCATGATCAAGGTAGTGATATAATTTGGAAATCAAGGATTTAGGTTGGGCATTTGTAGAATCAAATCTTAATAGTGCATGATTTAGGTCCATAATTATCATGTCAAAATTGAGGTTACAAACGGCATCAATAGTCAATAGGGAGACCTTTTTTTTTCATCATAGGCTTACATCATGGTTTTGAGAGTGCCAATACTCATTAATTTGATGTAATAATCATGATGTGTATCAAATAGGGTAAGAGTTTGCTTAGCTATGTTTTGAGGTTTAGTCAACAATAGGGAAACATGAACTTGATCGAATAGGGACCTCATCAATAATGAGGTATAAGGTATAAATCTTTCTTATTTCACCAAATCAAAAATTTACCTCAAACATAGGAAACGTGTAGTCTAATTTTTGGTTAAATCGAGTTTTCATGAAGGGGTCATGCATGAGTATTTCATTTCAAAATCTTCATTCATCAAAATTGAGTTTTCAAATTAAGGTCAGATCATGGTATCATTTTCTTTTTATAATTTCTAACGACATTCATTTTTCCCCTGTATAAGCTACCCATAATCGAGACATCATGTGGAAAAAGGTCACAAGAGAAGGACCACATGAGGAGATGAGAAGAATAACTAATCATCTACTTGGGTGGCTTAGAGTAGTCCTTAATGAAGAGATGAGATGCTAGAAGACTCTCTAGGGTTTCAACGAAGAACGTTTAGGTCCAATCATGGATCAATTAAGGCCAGGTAGAGCGGGAATCTTAGTCACTGTAAAGACAGAAATTATGCAAGAACCCCAAGCCTAGACACCTCAAGTTTCACTATTATCGACTGTAGGGTTTCTTTGGTTCAAGAGACTCAAATTATTTACTTAAAGTATATGAGAGTATGTATGCCCTGATACCAACTGTCACAAAACCATTCTTACCCCAATCCCAATCCCATTGCCCAGATAGTAGTAAAAGGATTGAAGCGCTCATCCCTAAGTGGCCCGATAGGATCTCACACACTAGCATATACATTAAGAACTAATAACTCATAAATAGGGTATTTAAAGAACATACTTACCCAAAATTGGAGATATTGTAAATCTATCTTTGTCATCAAAGTATATCAAGTGTGGAAGTGATCTAGTCAAGGTTCTAATTGGTTTGCCTAAAATCAAGACAATCAAGACACAATCATGCAATTGCATGGTACAATACCAAAAACAAGTAAAATAGTTTATAGCAAAAGAGTATACTTGGCATGACTTATATTGAAAAGTATACCAAGTGATTTTTCCAAATACAAAATTTATTCAACAAGATGTTTATTTCAAACAATGCAATTTTTATTATGAGTTCCCATTATGTTGTAATCAAGAAGCATGCTTACATATTTTGTGTGACTCCATCGCCCCAACGCGATGGGGGAGGTCACCATGATCCTTATCTCCATATGAGGTAGGTGGACAATGTACAAGTCCCACCTCCGAATGAGGAGGTCGCTTGCACTCAATATCAACATTATCAACATTATAAACATCATCATCATTATCAATATATGGGCATTCATAATGGGAAATATCATTTATGTTCTCATGTTTTTCTCAAAATATCATATAGGAAAAATGGAAAACCAATCAATAGGGAACAATATCTCATCCAAGTATATAGCCAAGTATACAATCAAGAGATACATAAAAGGTATCTTCAATACAAACAAGGAGGTGATATTGTAAAAGAGTGAAATCACCCCTTTGCTAAAACTTTGAAAAATCAAACCTCCATTCCCAACATACTCAAAAGGTATGTTGAGATGGGTGTAAAATTTTCAAATCTTTATTTATATGGTATATAAAAGACCAATAGGGAAGCAGCGAAACAAAATTTCTGACTATATTCAATTTCACATCAAAATACATCATCATTCTCCCATTAGGGATTACATCAAGATACAACAATTAGGATCTAGATAGAGGGAAGTATAGAGTACTCCAAATCTTGTCTCCAAAAATAGAATCTCCAAAAACTAGGTCCATGCCAAAAGCTAAGTTCTCCTTGATCTTGTTCAACACCTTGATCTAACCATGGGTGGTTGGGAAAGCACCCAGCAAAAGGGAAAGAAAATAAGGTATGTGTCAGAGATAATGAACAAGAAACAAGATAAAAACAATAATGAAACTTAAGGTTATAGATACATCATAAGATGAGAGGGCTAAGAGAATGAGGCATAAACAAAAGATTCTTGCCAAAACAAATGAATGATAAGAAGTAGCATGCATGATATTAATTGGACTACACTAACTAAGTAGGGCTGAAGCACCTACCAGACCTCAACTTATAGATGAGGGAAGAGTAATCACATTCCCAGTCACCTATAAATATTTATATTGGAGAGAAATAACACATTCCCCACGGGAAGAGTAAACGCATTCCCCAGAGCAAAATAACGCATGCCCTAAACAATGGGTGGTTGTACATAAGTACCACTACTATAGCTAAATAGACAAATAAACCATCATGCTCAAGAAATAATAAAGTGGCTAGATAAATCATCATATAATTGCAACATGGTAGTGGGGTTCCAAGACCCAAGAAATAATATATCAAATATGATTTTTGAGGCAATTAGAATAAGAGAAACAATAATAAAGGAAATAGGGTTCAATTAATGCCTCATTAAGGAAAATAGGGTTTGGATTACAAATTTCCCAACTTAGGGTGTAAGGAATGTACATATCTCTCATATTGATTTCAATTATTCACTTTCACCACTTTATATTATCCAAGATCCACTTTTCCTATTTTCAATGTATTAACATGTATTAGAGTTTTACTCATGTATAAAGGTAAGGAAACCCTAATTTTTGGAATTTTCACACAAAACTCTGATTTCGAATCTGAAAGCATCACCACTGATCTAGTTAGGTTTTCCTAATTAATAAAACATATAATTTTGTCTATTTTGGAGTTATGAGGTTAACAGTGCATTTTTGATGATTTTCATCTATTAAATTCATTTTTAGAAAATGCCTACTGATAAAACTCAATACCAAACCTTGAGATTATTTTTATTAGAAAGATAACATTTTATGATTCCAAAACATATTTATTTTTAATTTTTGGATAACCATAGCAAAAGATATGAATTTTGCAAAATCGACCAATCAGGAAACTCGAAAAATCCACATAAGCACCAGAGGGTCGGGAGAAAGAAAAGAGAAGGAACTAGGCCCAGATGACATGGCCCAATCACACATGGCCATATGACTCATTAAAAAACCCTTCTTTGAATCACGCGAGGAAAAAAAACACATTGAAAAGACCATACTGCCCTTCGCCGAAAAATGAAAACAAAAGAAGAAAATAGGGGTAAGATCGGGAAACAATAGGGGATGTCACCCCCTTCCTCGGTCCATTGCCATTGCTGCAAGTAGCAGCACAGCTAGCTTGGAGGAAAGAGGGAAAACACGAGGCAATACCCAATTCACGATCTGAGAGCACAAAAGTGAAGAACAAGACCCCACAAACTCACCTCTCGACTTGATTGAAGATCGAAGAAAGAACTGCTTCAGGAGAGGCTCTTCAAACTGAAGATGAAAACTAGATTGGGCATGCTCGATAAGGTGATGTGCAAGAAAATTGGCAAGCGAGATGATTGCTTCCGGGTGAGAGAGTCACGAACAACCAAACCTTTATATATATACTTGTGTTCTAGGGCTTCTTCAGTTTGGCTGTGAGAAAGCTCTAAGCTCAGCTTTGGGCATTTCTTAAACTCATGACTAAAAGCCACAAATTAGGGCTCGATGTGTGCGGAAACTAGAAAGGAAGCCAAAGGCAAAGAAATCTCCCAAAACAATCGAGTGACGAAGAATAAATCACGATTTTAAAACTTCCCAAAATCGATGGCCTATTTCCTATTAGGCCCGAGGTAGATGACAGTTTAGGAATCGTCCGATCAGCATCCAACAACTGATAGCCTATGTGACACATTAAATTGGAAGTTATCGTCCAAATCAAAATCAAATAAAGTGAGACATTAAATTCATTTATGTTTTCTTTCTCCTCATATGAGGGTGCAAATGAATCCTGGATTAAATAAAATTTGATACCTAGCCTATTTTGATATGAGAAAACAGAATTTGCAATTAGTTTTGCCTTTTGAGAACTTTTGATATGTTAAATAAATCAAAACCTATTTTCTCTTTCCTCCTTCATTAATGGTTATAAGATTCGCCAAATTTGATGAAACTTCACCCACGAGTCATACTTAATGTGTTGGGTATGAATTTTCCATCAATTTTGTTCTTTGGTATTCTTTATTACATTATTTGATATTTTGGACTTTCTCTCTCCTAATCTACACATGTATATTAAAGATTATCCAAATTACATGAAAATTCACCCAAAGGCTATTTTTAATGTGTAGATCACGAATCCAAGATTAGTTTCCACTTTTGGAGTCATTTTAAAATTTTATTTCATATTTTGAGGAAAACTCACATTTTCTTTGCAAATTAAAAGAGATATAATTATTATTGTCCCAAATTTATGAAACTTTTTATTCAAGCAAACTTTAACTCAAGGAAAATGAATCTCAACTTATCTTTAACAAATTAGTCTTCCTTTTATGAGTTTTAGTCCATTAACCATTATTTCCAATATTTAACATATTTAATAATTCAATAACACATTAACATGTTTAAATCATTAATACTCATTACTTTTTCTCTTCCTTACTCCATAAGGCTAAGGAATGATCTCAAACAAATATATTAATATATCACATGAGTGGTAAATTTGCATATTAGACCCTTATTAAAAATATTACTGAGGTATTTGTGCATAAACCCATATGTTGGCAATAATAATGAACAAATGCTCACCAAACCACTATAATCTCCACAAATTAAACAGAAAGGCCAAGAAGGATAGAGATGAAAGGAAAAGATTGGAAAGAGGGACAAAAGACAAAATGTCTAGGATTTGGTATGTTACAACACTCCACCCCTTAAAGAGGATTTCGTCCCCAAAATCACAAGCAAGGAGGGAAGGGTGAGTGTGCAACATCTCATCACAAAACTTCAGGTTGTTCCTCCAACCAAAAACTTCCACCAAAACTTTCACCAACATCGACTGCTTAACTCGAGGGTTCAGAAACTTCACAAGCAACACATCATAGGTTAGATTCTCAAGGATCGCCTAGGGTCCCACTAATAAGATTTCTTTTATGAGATTTAACATTAATAATATTTTTGGCTCATTAGTATTATATTTATTCTAATACCACATTATCATTATCATTATCATTCTATTAATTGTGACATGTTATATTCACTTTCTTGCCAAAAGAGTTATATTTCATTATTATGCAAAAATCATATATATTTCTTACTTATCTCATTAAGAGTTTTATCAAAATTAGGGTTTACTCAATTATCTCAATATCTATAATATATTTGATCATTATCCTTAATAATTTGGATTTAGGCTCCATAATTCTCATGTTATCACCATATTAAATTATAACAGACTATTATGCACAAATTAAGACATTTTATCCAATTTATTATTAATTCTATAATTAATCCAATTAATGTCACATTAATTAATTTTATCAATATGTTGTCACATTGTCATATTGCCTTTCTTGCTCACACTAATGTCATCATTAATTAATTTCTCATATTTATCACCTTTTATTTATTGATTATCCACATTTATGTGAATCCAATTACTCATTGTCCATATTTGAGTCATTATGTGCATTTTAGTGAGGAAGGTGGAACATATACCACATTAAATATTTGATTGGCATACCAAGGCATGATTAGGTGATTAATTAGGTATGTATTAAAGAGCAAGGTGATATGCATTACATATTGAGGATTTGATTAATCTATGATTAGGTGATTACATACATTTATGTGTATCAAAGTGCATTATCTGGTTATAACACCTAATGTCACTAATGTATCATCAAAGGCATTAAGGATGCATAGGTTAAGGTTAGATGATTACATCTTAGGGTTTAGGTTAACATGATCATTACTTTCACATATAACTTCTTAGAATGTATCAAGTCCAGGTTACACTTACCTTATATCAATAGGGTGTATTGGTTTATGACATGGTCAACATCATGCATATCCATTTTTAGTATTAATATGTGAGTTACTCATATTATGTGCATTAAATATTCATTGGGGTTCAAGCATATGAACTATATATTAGATGACCATTATATGTTCATTAGCATATTAGGTTATAACTATAACTTGTTTGCTAAAAACTAAGGATACAAGCACACTAACCTACTAGTCATGGAGTTAGGGTTTCTAAAGATAGAGTAGCTAGATATCGGGATGTCATAGGGCTCCATCCCCTTAAAAAGGATTTCATCCTTGAAATCTAACTACCCAAACATCATCAAACCAACTACTCTCCACCCCTTAAAAGGTTTGACCTATCAAGACAAACTAACTAGAGGTAAAAGGATGAGTCTACTAAACCATACACAAGATCCACCATGCTTCCACTGCGCACTCTGATAGACTTCTAAACACCAACTTCAAAGTCTAGGTTCTTAGGGATATACTATCCAAACATGTGGTCCTAAGGGATATAAGGTAACTTAGGACACTCTGATTACATCTATGTTGTATATCTAAGCTAGATGGATACCCCAAGAACCTAGATATGTTTGGACTTACTATCCAACATAGATGTATATACTAAGGTAACTTAGTATATCCCTAACTTAGGTCCAACATAGATGGATACCATAAGAACCTAGATATGTTTGGATAGTATATCCCTAAAGATATACAACATAGATGTCTAAGCTCATTATTGCCTAAAAGCATACTATTTCAAACAATCCATATCAGCTCATGCCAGGCCGGTATCATATGGATATGGGAGTCCTCGTAAACCAAGCTAGTGGTGCGGAGGAAAATCTTGACAGCCCCCAGAACTTGATCCTTTCTAGACACCTTTTCTTCAACTTCATGCCCTAATAGTAGCCTAAAGGAAAACCTAAACAACATAAAGTTACTATGATTACTCACATCTTTTAATTATAAATATTTTAGGGGGTTTTATCAACATTTCTAATGTGAAACTCATAGGATCATAAATCAACCATTCATAATTCCAAGGGTTGCATAGATAAATTCTAGGACAAACATGTCACTTAAAGGGGAACTATGTAAGACAAGGTTACTAACTAGGGAAATAAAATTGAAATAGTCAGATTAGACTATATTCAATTTCACATCAAAATACATCATCATTCTCCCATTAGGGTTTACATCAAGATACAATAATTAGGATCTAGATAGAGGGAAATATAGACTACTCCAAATCTTGTCTCTAAAAATAGTGTCTCCAAAATCTAGGTCCATGCCAAAAGCTAAGTTCTCCTTGATCTTGTTCAACTCCTTGATCTAACCCTGGGTGGTTGGGAAAGCACCCAGCAAAAGGGAAAGAAAACAAGGTATGTTTCAGAAATAATGAACAAGAAACAAGATAAAAAAAAATTAAACTTAAGGTTATAGACTCATCATAAGATTAGAGGGCCAAGAGAATGAGGCATAAACAAAAGAATCTTGCCAAAATAAATGAATAATAAGAAGTACCATGCATGATATTAATTGGACTACATTAACTAAGTAGGGTCGAGGCACCTACCAGACCTCAACTTATAGATGAGGGGAGAGTAATCACATTCCCAGTCACCTATAACATATTTATATTGGGGAGAAATAACACATTCCCCATAAGGAGAGTAAATACATTCCCCAGGAAAATAACACATGCCCTAAACTATGGGTGGTTGTACATAAGTACCACTACTATAGCTAAATAGCCAAATAAACCATCATGCTCAAGAAATATTAAAGTGGCAAGATAAATCATCATATAATTGCAACATGGCAGTGGGGTTCCAAGACCCAAGAAATAATACATCAAATCTGATTTTTGAGGCAATTAGAACAAGAGAAACAATAATAAAGGAAATAGGGTTCAATTAATGCCTCATTAAGGAAAATAGGGTTTGGATTACAAATTTCCCAACTTAGGGTGTAAGGAATGTACATACCTATCATATTGATTTCAATTATTCACTTTCACCACTTCTAGATAACCCAAGATCCAGTTTTCCTATTTTCAATGTATTAACATGTATTAGAGTTTTACTCATGTATAAAGGTAAGGAAACCTTAACTTTTGGACTTTTCACACAAAACTATGATTTAGAATATAAAAGAATCACCATTGATCTATTTAGGTTTTCTTGATTAAAGAAACATATAATTGTGTCTATTTTGAAGTTATGAGGTTAAAAGTGCATTTTTGGTGATTTTCATCTATTAAATTCATTTTTAGAAAATGCCTACCTATAAAACTCAAAACCAAACCTCGAGATTGTTTTTTTAGAAAGATAACATTTTTTTATTCCAAAACATATTTATTTTAAATTTTTGGACAATCAGAGAAAAAGATATGAATTTTGCAAAATCGACCAATCAGGAAACTCAAAAAATCCACATAAGCATTAGAGGGTCGCGAGAAAGAAAAGAGAAGGAATTGGGCCTAGATGACATGGCCCAATCACACGTGGCCATATCACTCAGTCAATAGCCCTTCTTTGAATAACACGAAGCAAAAGAAAACACAGTGAAAAGACCATACTGCCCTTCACTGAAAAATGAAAACAAAAGAAGAAAATAGGGGTAAGATCGGGTCACAACAGAGGATGTCACAGCCTTCATCGGTCCATTGCCATTGCTGCAAGCAGTAGCACAACTAGCTCGGTGGAAAGAGGGAAAACATGAGGCAATACCCAATTCATGACCTAAGAGCATGAAAGTGAAGAACAAGACCCCACGAACTCGCCTCTCGACTTGATTGAAGACCGGAGAAAGAACTGCTTCATGAGAGGCTCTACAATTAAAGATGAAAACTAGATCAGGCATGCTCGAGAAGGTGATGTGTAAGAAAATTGGCAAGAGAGATGACTATGTCCGGGTGAGGGGGTCACGAACAACCAAACCTTTATATATATACCCGTGTTTTAGGGCTTCTTCAGTTTGGCCGTGAGAAAGTTTCAAGCACAGCTTTGGGAATTTCTAAAATTCATGATGAAAAGCCAAAAATTAGGGATCGATGTGTGCAGAACCTAGAAAGGAATCCAAAGGCGAAGAAATCTCCCAAAACAATTGAGTGACGAAGAAGAAATTGTGATTTTAAAACTTCCCAAAATCGGTGGCCTATTTCCTATTAGGCCTGAGGTAGATGACGATCTAGGAATCATCCGATCAGCATCCAACGGCTGATAGCCTACGTGATACATTTACTTGGAAGTTCTTATCTAAATCGAAATCGAACGAAGTGAGACATTAAATTCATTTACATTTTATCTCTCCTCATATGAGGGTGCAAATGAATACCAAATTAAATGAAATTTGATACCTAGCCTACTTTTGATATGATGAATTTGAATTTGCAATTAGATTTACCTTTTGAGAACTTTTGATATGTTAAATAAATCCAAACTTATTTTCTCTTTCCTCATTCATTAATGGTTATAAGATTCTCCAAATTTGATGAAACTTCACCCACGAGTCATACTTAATGTGTTGGATATGAATTTGCCATCACTTTTTGTCCTTCGGTATTATTTATTACATTGTTTGATATTTTGGACTTTCTCTCTCCTAATCTACGCATGTATATTAAAGATTATCCAAATTACATGAAAATTCACCAAGGCTATTTTTAATGTGTAGATCACGAATCCAAGATTAGTTTCCACTTTTGGAGTCATTTTAATATTTTATTTCATATTTTGTGGAAAACTCATATTTTCTTTTCAAAATAAAAGAGATATAATTATTATTGTCCCAAAATTATGAAACTTGTTATTCAATCAAACTTTAACTCAAGGAAAATGAATCTCAACTTATCTTTACAAATTATTGTTCCTTTTATGAGTTTTAGTCCATTAACCATTATTTCCAATATTTAACACATTGAATAATTCAATAACACATTAACTTGTTTAAAGCATTAATATTCATTACTTTTTCTCTTTCTTGCACCATAAGGCTAAGGAATGATCTAGAACAAATATATTAATATATCACATGAGTGGTAAATTTGCATATTATACCCTTATTAAAAATATTTATCGAGGTATTTGTGCATAAACCCATATGTTGGCAATTATAATGAACAAATGTTCACCAAACCACTATAATATCCACAAATTAAATAGACGGCCCAAGAAGGATATAGATGAAAGGAAAAAGTTGGAAATAGGGACAAAAGACAAAATGTCTAGGATTCGGTATGTTACAGATATAATAGCATACCTTTCATCGAAGATTTAGAGTACAAAATTTCAACTAGTAAACCCTTTGAGTCAAATCCTAAATCACAATGTTTGGATCAAGGGTCAAGATCATGACATTTGAAGGTCATGTTCCAATATTCGATATTAAGGTTACACTTTCCCATGTCAATTTAGGGTTAGTTCATCCACTTATAATCAACAATATTTCCATATGTAAAACTGTATTCAAGTGTTATGCATATTTTTGAGTGTGAATGACTTACCTAGGTTTTCTAGGATCATGTGTGTTAACCCTAATTTCATGATCCCTATCCAAGTCACCATCACATTTCTAAATCATCATCTTGATAGTTAGCATAAATGGAATTGAAGATTAGTTTGATAAAAGTAGGGTCATGGATCATACATATGATCAAAGATTTCACAAGATTTAGATCATTCGTCATAATATTAAGGTTAATCCTTATTTCAAGGTGCATGATTCCATTATAGGGTAGATGAGTTACAAGATCATATATAAACTCATATTTAGTCAAGTTTGGTTTCAAGATGATCATTAGAGTCAAAATTAGGGTTTATCAAAGATTAAGCATCATTATTGGACCATTTGACAAATCATATAAGCAAGAGATCATGATTTAGATAATTTGTGAATCATTTGAAATCAGGTCTCAAAAGTATTTTTAGATGATTCATTGGATTTTTCTGATCAAATTAGACTTTTATTCATGATTTTTGGAGCTACAAATCTTGAGATATAATTTTTGCAAGATAAAAAAATTAATCTAAAATATTGGGAAGAGAGGATGGGAATTACCAAGAAAAAGGGTGGTGAGGAAAAACATTGGTTATTGATCCTTGATCAACATTTGACCATCACCATGGATCAATGGCTGATGGGTGACAACTTCCAGGGCACGTGCGTGAGATAGAAGAAAGAGGGAGGGTGTGAGGACCGTCGATCCTGAGTCTCGGTCTGTTGTTGACCAGGATCTGATGGATGTGGGTCGTCGTCCCAAACAAACAAACCCACATGTGAGTAGGGTTGCCCCGTGGGGGTGCAACAACTAGAGAAAAAAGGGATCAATAGGATAGGTCGAGGGAGAGAAGGGTGAGGCACCGTTTGGGTTCCTGAGGTCATGGTGAAGTTGTCCTTGGGGTTTTTATAGGTGGTCAGGGCTAGTTTTAGGGTTTTGAGTGGGTGTCCATGGTGGCAACCGAGAGGTGAAATAAAGCACCTCATTTTCCCTCGAAACAATCTGAAAGTAGAAGATAAAGGGCTAGATGAATTCGTATGTGTGAGAGGAACATTTTCCCTTGCTTAGATTTTCAAACTATGGTCGAATTGAGTTGAAAGGCCTATTCGGTCACGTTGTCCCTTCCCTACTGATTGTGGGAGGTAGGGGATGATGGACCAGCTATTCGATCAGGATGTGATTTGTGCGGGTCAGATCCAAGGATTGGAGCTCGTCCCCTCCCTTTGCAATGGATTGATGACTTGGAAAACGGCAATTAACAAGGCAAATAATGGGATTTTCAGCACAAAACTTCAAAATTCATAGAAAATTGTAGGAATGTCCAAATGTGATGAAATTTGGACCATAGGTTCAAAATAATGTGGGTAATATTTAGATAAAGTTTTAGAACCAAAAGATGAAAATTATGAACAAATTTACTTCTTTGAGAAAGTGATGATTGAATCAAATTTGTGGTGTTATAATGTGTATAAAATTCACATTGGTCACCATATTTTGGATTTGAGTCTCAATATTGATTATGTAACTAAGAAAAATAAATTGGGACCATGAGTTAACATCGGGAGGGTGAAAGAGTAATTAATCCTTGTTATGCTAAATTCCACTTTGTCACATCCTTCCCTTCTTAAAAAGGAATTTTGTCCCCAAAATACAAAACAACCTCAACATTGGGACTATCCAATCCAAGTCGTATCCTCAAACATTGGAACATCCTCAACCATATAATCAAAATTATGCCCTCAAAATTCAATTTCAAGTAGACAAATAATCATAATTGGGATTCCATTTCCCATATCATAACCAACTTGGTACCAACATCATTTCCTCATCGAGCAATTGAGCATCAAGGCCATTGCATATATTGTTAAAAGTCATTATATGAGTCACAAACATGTAAAGATTTCTATTGATCACAAATTTGGAGAGATCATATTTTAGGTCAAACAAATAGAGTTCTTAAATCAAGTGAACAAGGTTACTTTCAATCACAATATCTCAGGGTCCTAGCTTCTACATTGACCTACGTGGGTGTAACATCCCTGACCTGGGTTATGTACTAACCCTAGGTGTTTTTCCTAATTAAGTTGATTAGATGCTTTCTATTATACTTTTAAAAGTAATTAAGTCTTTTGGGGAACTTATATTTCAATTTCAGTCCTTTTTTAATAATGTTAAAACATTGTTTTGTTAATTTTGGACTAAAGTGCAAATTACCCAAGTAGAGGAGTTAACTTGAAAAATGCACATGATAAAATGTTACTCTAATGTTGATACATAATATGAATGAATATGATGTAGTGGTATGGTTTCCACAAGCTTGGGCACCAAGATAAAGCTTGTAGAGCAAACCTTGTGCATTAAAACCTAGTTTTGGTGTAATGAGCAATTTACCCAAAATCTAGGGTTCAATATGCAAAATATCACCTATAGAGGGTCTCTCATGTTTCTTGTCATCAAGTAGAGCATAGAAAATGAGAAGGGAGCCTCATTTGAATTATCTTGGAGGAGAGAGAATCTTGACATCAAAGTAATCAAGATTTAAGCACAAATGGCTCTTTAATATAATTTAGTGCAAAAAGAAATATATTAATTAAGGAGCCCATAAACTAAAAGTTTAGGGATGTGTTTGAAATAGTTTGGATGAGCTTGTTCCATGCTTGGGCACAAAAATATCTTGGTTAAGTGGAAGCCATTCACATTAATATAATATAAAGCAATATCCAATAAAAAGATGGGTATTAATATACATCTCTTTAAGGTGTTTAGTTCCTTTTCCAATATTCCTTGGATAATGGAGAGGATTTTCTTGGATATAGAGGGTGGCTTCGTGGCCAAGGAATGGAGGAGGATTTAGTGGAAATTAGTTGGAATTAAAGAAGAAAACTCTTTTTTTTTCTATTTCCTTGAAAACCCATATCAATATCTCTTATGTATATCTTTTGCAATACACATGAGAACCGTTTCCTTAGTTTCTTTCTCTTCTCACCTTGCTTTGGCTGACCAAAGGATAGATCTGGAATAGAGGAAGGACGACCAAACTAGCTTGGTAAGTTTTGATCATCTCCTACCTCGGATTCATGGTAGAAACCCTAAAACAAGGCTTGATTCATGGTTCTCTTCACTTGGTTTCCATTTCTAGCAAGTTTGTTTATCCAAATGTTGAAGGACAGACCTTGGACATCTACTAGATATCGATCCACCATTAAAGTCGTGGCACTTGGAGATTGATATCAGTTCTATAGGCGTGTTTTATAACTCTAACCCTTAAGCATTGCTAATGCATCCATTCCTTTAATAATCGTTGGTTACTTTCTTCCTTTAATACTTTTTTTTAGTTCTTGCTAAAACTTCTGTGAAGAACAACAACTATTCCTGGATACACGAAGGAAGAAGATGATTATCTAAAAAGTTACTTTACCAAACGGTTTGCTTTTGTTGCTCAAACGGTTTCCCAAACTGTTTGGGAGAAAACGGTTTCAAACTATTTGAATGCAAACGGTTTCACTAAACCGCATAGAAGCAAACGGTCCAAGACCGTTTGGTGGCTTTGACCAAGCGTTGACCATTTGGAGACCTATTGAGAATAATGTAGGTCAATTTTCCATCAATAATTATTAATTAACTTCAATTGGTTCACTAGTTGAAGGTCCAACAATCACCAAAACCCTAATCGGGTTAGGTGTTGATTTGATAATTGAATAAGTTTGAAACTTGGGTTGAGTGACCCAAACGGTTTCAAAACCATTTGGGGATCACCCAAACGGTCTCAAGACTGTTTGGTGATCACTCAAGACCATTTAGAGGTCTAGGTTTAAGCATGGTTGACCAATTTAAGATCTAAAGGTACTAGGTTGAAGTATATTCAATTGTTGATTTTGGTGATCAATCCAACGAACCAAACCCTAATTGGTTGATTTGGTTTTTGATGTTGACTTGGGCAAACGGTCTAAAGACTGTTTGGGAATCACCCAAATGACCTCAAGACCGTTTGGGGTTAGGTCATGCCCAATTTGGATGATGGTCCAATAGTTTCAAAGCAACTAGGTTCACATTGATTAATGTTGAAGGATCATCGATTCCAAACCCTAATTCAATTTATTCAAACCCTAATTGATGATCAATTAAGGGTCCAATGAGGGTCAAATCAGTTGAAGGTTGACCTAATTAACTCAATTTATGTGTGGTGATAGGTCCAATTGATGAGTAGTTCCATAGATTCAATGGTTGAAGGAATCAACTATGGAAACCCTAAATCGATTTGACTAGTTGAGACCAACTTTGGTCCTTGCGGTTTTGAGGAGGTTTGGACCAAACGATATCAAGACCGTTTGGGACCAAACGTTCCCAAACTGTTTGGTTCCATGCATTTTCAAAAGTCAACTTTGGCAAATGGTCTACACCACCAACTTTACTAAACGGTCTCAAGTGTGCAACTTTACTAAACGGTTTCAAGGGTTGCTTTTGTAAACGGTTTCAAGTGTATAACTTTAGTGAATGGTTTCATGTGACCACCTTTAGCAAACAATCTCAAAAGTCAACTTTGTCAAACGGTCTACACCACCAACTTTACTAAACGGTCTCAAGTGTGCAACTTTACTAAACGGTTTCAAGGGTTGCTTTTGCAAACGGTCTCAAGTGTACAACTTTAGTAAACGGTTTCAAAGGTAACTTTAGCAAATGTTTTCATTGGTTGAGCAAGACCGTTTGAGGTCTATATAGCCAAGACCATTTGGTGGATAATTAACTAAAACCGCATGGGTACTTAAAGTGGCTAAAGGATAAAGTGATTAGTTGATTAATACATGATGTAGTCAAAGATGATTATAGTGGTTGTATCCTAATAATATAGGGTGATTAGTACCCTTTAAATAATCAAGCAATAACGATCATGGTAATGAGGATATAACCCATGATGTCAATTCCTCTTCAAGGTTGAGTTGACTTAGCCTAATCAAGGTTGAACAAACATCATCCTATAGAGGATGAGAGAGAGAAGACTTCCTATATGAATGATAATCATGTAGTGGACTTCCAATATGAATGAATGTCTAAATTAGGGTATGATCCATGATAGTGAGATCATGAAACCCTAATTATGAAGGTTAATGAATCATAACTCTAACTGAGGGTATTAATGAAAGTAATCCTAATATGTGATGATGGTATGATCTTAATTCATAATGATAACATGATAAACCTTAATTCAAGATATTGGATGATCACTCCTACTTGGAATGAATAGTAAACCCTAACCTAGGGTGATGTGATGTGAATAGTAAACCCTAATCTAGGGTGATGTGAAGTGAATAGTAAACCCTAATCCAGGGTGATGTGAAGTGAATAGTAAACACTAATCTAGGGTGATGTGATGTGAACAGTAAACCCTAATTTCAAATAAGGTAAATAAGAATGTGTAACCCTAATTCTGGGTTATACCTTATAGCATGAAGCTTTAAGGTTGGATAATGAAATGATAAGTCATTAATCCTAATTGAGCTAAGGGGATGATAAACCCTAATTGAATTGAAAAAGGAAACTCTAACCATAGCAAGGGTATAGTGGTGTCACCCTTGAATAATGATGTTGTAATTGTTTTGCAACATGCTGATATGAAATTGATATATCTGTTATCATCTGTACTAATCATGCAGGTCTTATGAAATATTGAACATAGCCAGGTATGAGCTATGATGCTTTGTTTATTGAAAGTACCTTTTGAGCTTTGTAGGAAAAGATATGTTATGTTGCCTAGAAAAAGGTAACAAAAGAGATTGATAGGCTGTAAAGAGCCATATGAAATACCTGCACTGCAATTATCATGTTTACACTGTTAGATGTCTTGATGGCAATAAGTTACATGTTAAAGTGGTAGCAAGTGTTTTGATAATCTAAGGGTTGAACACCCATATTCTTGAATCATGATGATGAGATGATGAGGGATTGAGTTCCCAATGTTAATAAAGCTGTGAAATGAACTTGATAAAATAGTACTCTTTCCTTACAACAATTGTTATAATGGCTTATGTATGTAAACATGCCTGATGTTAAAAGATTGTTGTAACGTACTTAAATAATCAAGTGAAATGATATCATATAGAGCCCTGACCATAGATCCATCATTGTCAGCAGTTAGGTGGTGGTGAAACAGGTTTTCCTAAGGGAACTCCTGGAGAGCATACTTTTGAGTATGTGGGGGTTATGGACGTGAATATCCTTACGTCCTAATGGAGGAATTGATGTGAGATAAACATTAAATCTCTCAATCATTCATTATATGTATATGTCGGGATGATGTATCACTAATCTCCCGATGACGTTGTTAATGTCGCATCGATGTGAGATAAACAAGAAATCCCTCGATTGCGAAGAGAGTACATCATGCCATTGTAACTCTAATAGAGAAGTTGCCAGAATACCCTGGAAAGCTATTTTAGCAGAGACATGAGATGTCCTGCATGTTGTTCCTCACACTGACTGAGGAAAATGAGGTCATAGAAATCCGACTCTTCTGATGACCTATGTATGGTACCGATTTCGATTTTGTAATGGTCGATTGGAGTATGAGCTGTATACCTCATCTCCTCAGGGCATAAGTATGTTTGTAAAATGTAATCAACCATGTATCATATTTTCTTAGGTTGAACTACAAGAAACAAAGATTGATAATACATTGTTAATTATGTCCTTGAAGGATAAATAACATGCATATTCCTTATTGATTAAATGTTACACTATTCAATCAAGTTATAATTGAAATGATTGCATAGAGAATACTGCTCTACTTAACATTAATCAATGATTTACCTGTCGTTGAACATTTATAATTCTACTACTCAGTGTTATTCTATTATTTGCAATAACAATGCTTCTGGAGAAGAGTTATATCTCTCGTTGGGACAATTTTCAATTGTCTCACCCCCGTGGGATTCAACTTTTTAGGTAGACACCGAGGAAGGAGAAACCCATCAGTGGGTGAGAAGCAACAACAGTCACAGAAGCAACAACAACAAGGGCAGCAGTGATCCATAGGTGGAAACACCGTCTGTCTATTAGGTTTTGCATATAGAGAGTCCTATGTGTCGTCTCTGTACTCTCAGGTCCTAGGAGTCAGTAAATGGTTTGATATAGATCTGAGATTTTTGGCTTGATGCCTCGAGATTTTTTTATACTGCTCATGTACAGTTTAACAGGGCAGCTAATGTGTATGACTCTCGATATGAGATGATACAGAGATGTACTGGTGTATCAATATGTAAATAACTTACTTTGGTTCTTTATGAAAGAGTTTTACAGTTTGTGGATCTCTTTGTAAAAAGTTTTAATTTTTAGTGATTTTCAGTAATTCTGCTGCTAAGTATTCACTTCCACATTAGTTAATCTCATTTTATAAGTTGAATGCCACAATTTAGTGGTATCAGCGCTCTAGGTTCACTGAGTCTATAGAGACATAGGACTAGGGTTGTTGAGTCTATTCTAGTGTCTTCCAGTATATCTGACAGTATCTTCTACTCATTCAGGAGGAGAAGAGAAAACTAAAGATGTCTGGATCACATGAGGAACATGTTGCAGAGAGTAGTGTTGTTGCACCTGGAGGAGGTGCAAGAAACCAAGAAAGGGAGGAACCTGTGCCTAAACCACCCCAGTTCAATCCAGTTGACATGGGGAACCCAGCCTTCCAAGCCATGTTTGGGCAGTTCATGACTGCCATGACTCATATGACTGATAGGATGCCTATACCTATACTTAGGGCACCTACCCATCCTGAAGGACAAGGAGCCGTCAAGAAGTTTGAACGACTACGCCGAGTTGGAGCCACGGAATATGCTGGACTAGCTGACCCAGCAGATGCTGACTTGTGGCTAACTGAACTAGAGAAGGCCTTTAGAATCCTGAACATCCCAGAAGCTGAGAAGGTTAGACATGCAGTGCACCTTCTCAAGGGGAGTGTCGGTCACTGGTGGACCATTGAGGAGGGGAAAAGGCGAGGTGTGGAGATCAAATGGGAAGTATTTCGACGACAATTTGTTAACAGATACTTTCCTAAAATGTTCTTGGATGAGAAAATGTCTCAGTTTGAGAGGTTAAGGCAAGGACTAATGAACATTAGCGAGTATGAGGCTAAGCTCATGGAGCTTTTGCGGTTCTGTCCGCACATGGCAACCACAGATGAAGAAAGGATTCAACACTTTGAGAAGGGGTTAAACGCTGAGTTGACCACCCATGTGTCTGCTCTGGATAACAGGGAAAGATTTGCTACCTTTGTGGAGTCGGTCAGGAGGATAGAAATGTCAGTGACTGAAAGCGACAGACCAAGAACAAGAAGATGTATCCCCAGTTCCAAGGATCCTCATCCAAAGGTTTCAAGAAACCAAGGTTTTCTGTGCCTACACCACCACCTAGATTTAGTGCCCAGACGCAGTGGACGTCAAATAGGGGTAGAGGACGAAGCTTACCACCAGAAGGAGCTTGCAGCTCAGCATCTGTGTCAGTCATAGGACCATCCAGACCACTACAAGGGATCAAGAGTTGTTACATATGTGGAAAAGTGGGACATATGATGAAGGATTGTAGATCCATAGAGGCAAGTGTGACCCAACCCCAGAGGCAGAGTCAGCAAGGATCTCAGAGGTGACAGTTTCCAGGTAACGCTAGAGGACGTGAACAAGCATCCCAAGCTGGATCATCAGCACCCAGTCATCGAGCACCGAATCAACCACAGGCAACGACGAGATTCTATGTGATGAATCCACCTAATGCAGTGATCAACCCTCGGGTTGTGATAGGTCAGATGGAGTTGTTTTATTCTGACATGTCTACTTCTTGCGTCGTATCTGTTTTAATTGATCCAGGTGGTACTCACTCCTTTATCACTCGAAGAGTGATTCTTGACTGCAATATGACTACAAGTCATAGAGCAGATAGTTTGTTGTTAGAAACTCCTTTGATGGGATCAGCTGTGTTGTGGGAGGTGTGTTCTCCCTGCATTCTCTTCTTTTCTGAACATCGCATTCAAGTGGATCTTATACCACTTGAGATGCACAGATTCGATGTAATCCTGGTGATGGATACCTTGTAAAGGTATAAGGTTTTCTTGGATTGTGAGTCCAAGCAAGTTGTGTTCACCGATGATAGTGACACATGGATCTTTTAAGGAGATAGAAAGATCCTACCAACATGTCTTGTGTCGGCTATCATTGTTGAGAAGCTAATGAGGCAAGGATGTTATGCATTCTTGGCCCATGTGGTAGATACCACCATGGAGAGTTCTAATCCTATTGAAGTTCTGATAGTCAGGGAATTTGTAGATGTATTTCCTAAAGAACTTCCAGATGTACCTCTACCCCAAGAGATTGATTTTGAGATTAATATAATACCAAGTACGCAACCAATAGCACAAACAACATATAGGATGGCACCTGCTGAGATGGCAGAACTCAAGAAACAGTTGCAAGAGTTGCTTGAGAAGGGTTTCATCCGACCAAGCACTTCACCCTGGGGTGCTCCGGTCCTCTTTGTTAAGAAGAAGGATGGATCAATGTGGTTGTGCATTGATTATAGACAGTTAAATAAAGTAACAATTAAGAATAAGTATCCTTTGCCAAGGATTGATGATCTCTTTGATCAGTTGCATGGTGCAACTGTCTTCTCAAAGATAGATTTAAGGTCAGGATATCATCATCTGCGTATTAAGGAGGGTGACATACCTAAGTCTGCCTTTAGGACAAGGTATGGTCACTATGATTTCACAATTATGTCGTTTGGACTAACGAATGCGCCAGCTGCATTTACGGAACTCATGAATAGAATCATTTGACCTTTTCTTGATCAATGTGTTGTTGTCTTCATAGATGACATTTTGATCTACAGTAGAGATGCTCAGCAGCATGAACAACATCTTCGTCAGGCTCTAACTTTGCTAAGAAAGCATGAGTTATATGCTAAGTTTAACAAGTGTGAGTTTTGGTTACCAGAAGTTTCTTTTCTTGGACACGTAATATCTTCTTCAGGTATTTGTGTTGACCCTAGAAAGGTAGAATCTGTCTTGTAGTGGGAGCAGCCAAAGACTTCGACAGAGATTCACAGTTTCTTAGGGTTGGCAGGCTATTACAGGAGGTTCATTAAGAACTTCAGTTCTATAGTTTTACCCTTGACCAAGTTGACTAGGAAGGATGTTCCTTTTGCCTGGAGTGACAAGTGTCAACAATCTTTCCAGTTGTTGAAGGAGAGGTTGACAAGTGCACCTGTGCTTGTGTTACCTGAGCAAGGGAAAGGGTATATAGTTTTCTGTGATGCCTCTAAGGATGGACTAGGATGTGTGTTGATGCAGGATAAACAAGTGATTTCTTTTGCTTCTCGACAGTTTAAGAAACACAAGGAGAATTATCTGACACTCGATCTAGAACTAGCTGTTGTAGTTCATGCCCTGAAGATCTGGAAACATTACCTTTATGGAGAGACGTTCCAGATTTTCACAGACCATAAGAACCTAAAGTATATCTTTTCTCAGCATGAGCTTAATATGAGGCAACGCCGCTAGATGGAATTAATTAAGGACTATGATTGTATAAGTGATTACCATCCAGGAAAAGCCAATGTAGTTGTTGATGCTTTGAGTAGGAAATCATCAACACCAGCCTTAGATAGAGCACAGTTGAATTCTTTGGTGTGCTCTAGGAGGGATATGCTTATCTCCTAAAGGCAAGACAATGTACAGTTAAAAGTATCATTGTTATCTGGGTTATTAGCTGAGATGCACATAAAACCTACTCTAAGACAGCAGATTAAGGAGGCACATCAAGTTGATGTTATAGTTCAACATATTAGGTCAGAGTATGGTAGTGAGAAACGAGAAGGTTTCCATGACTCAGATGATCAGGTAGCTTGTTATCATGGTAGAATGATAGTGCAAGATGTGGATAACTTAAGGAAGATAGTCCTGGAAGAAGCTCATTCTTCTATGTATGATATGCATCCAGGAAGCACCAAGATGTATCATAACTTGAAAGATATGTATTGGTGGCTTGGTTTGAAGAAGGATGTTGTTGAGTTCATTATGTGGTGTCCTATGTGTCAGTAGATTAAAGCTGAACACCAGAAGCCTACAGGAACACTGCAACCTTTTCCCATACCACAGTGGAAGTGGGATCATGTAACCATGGACTTTGTGGTTGGTTTACCTAGAACAGCCAAGGGACATGATTCCATCTTGGTAATAGTTGATAGGTTGACAAAGATAGCACATTTCTTACCTGTCAACACAACCTATTCTGCAGAGAGACTGGCACAGTTATATATAGATGAGATAGTACAGCTGCATGGGGTCCCAGTTACTATTGTTTCTGATAGAGGTCCCCAGTTTATGAGTCATTTTTGGGAGCGACTTCATAAAGCCTTAGGCACACAGTTAAGATTTAGTACAGCCTTTCACCCTCAGACAGATGGACAATCAGAAAGGACCATACAAACCTTGGAGGACTTTCTTAGAGCTTGTGTTCTCCAGTTTACAGGAAGTTGGGATCTACATCTAAGCTTGATAGAGTTTGCCTATAACAACAGCTATCAACACAGCATTGACATGGAACCTTATGAAGCTTTGTATGGTAGACGTTGTAGATCTCCCCTATGTTGGTATGAAACTGGTGAATATCAACTTTTAGGTCCTGATCTTGTGCAGCAGACCACTGAGAAGATTAAAATAATACAACAACAGTTGAAGACTGTACAAGATAGGCAGAAATCTTACGCTGATAAGCGTCGTAGACCTTTAGAATTCCAAGTTGGAGACAGAGTGTACCTCAAGGTCTCACCTTGGAAGGGAGTTCTCAAATTTGGAAGGAAAGGAAAGTTAGCTCCTAGATTTATGGGGCCTTATCCAATCATTGAACATATTGGAAAGGTAGCTTATAAGCTAGAGTTACCATAAGAATTGCAAAAGCTACACCCAGTGTTCCACATTTCCATGTTAAGGAAATGTCATCCTGATACAAAATTAGTTCTGCAGCCTACGGAAGTAGAGTTAAACGATGATATATCTTATGTCGAAGGACCTATGTTGATTCTTGATAGAAGAATCAAGAAGCTGAAGAAGAAAGATATTAGTCTTGTAAAAGTCCTTTGGAATCACCATGGAGTTGAAGAAGATACATGGTAACTAGAGGAAGAGATGAGGAGGAAATACCCTACTCCTTTCTCTTAATGTTTTATTTATGATTTTGGGGACGAAATCCTTGTAAGGGGTGGATAATTTGTAACATCCCTGACTTGGGTTATGTACTAACCCTAGGTGTTTTGCCTAATTAAGTTTATTAGATGCTTTCTATTATACTTTGAAAAGTAGTTAAGGCTTTTGAGGAACTTATATTTCAATTTCAGTCCTTTTTGAATAATGTTAAAATATTGTTTTGTTAATTTTGGACTAAAGTGCAAATTACCAAAGTAGAGGGGTTAACTTACAAAATTCACATGATAAAATTTTCCTCTGATGTTGAGGCATCATATGAATGAATATGATGTAGTGTTATGGTTTCCACAAGCTTGGGTACCAAGATAAAGCTTGTAGAGCAAACCTTGTGCATTAAAACCTAGTTTTGGTGTAATGAGCAATTTACCCAAAATCTAGGGTTCAATATGCAAAATATCACCTCTAGAGGGTCTCTCATTTTTCTTGGCATCAAGTATATCATATAAAATGAAAAGGGTGCCTCATTTGAATTATCTTGGAGGAGAGAGAATCTTGACATTAAAGTAATCAAGATTTAAGCACAAATGGCTCTTTAATATAATTTAGTGCAAAAAGAAATATATTAATTAAGGAGCCCTTAAACCAAAAGTTGAGGGATGTATTTGCAATAGTTTGGATGAGATTTTTCCATTCTTGGGCACAAAAATATCTTGGTTAAGTGGAAGCCATTCACATTAATATAATATAAAGCAATATCCAATAAAAAGATGGGTATTAATATACATCTCTTTAAGGTGTTTAGTTCCTTTTCCAATATTCCTTGGATAATGGAGAGGATTTTCTTGGATATATAGGGTATCTTAGTGGCCAAGGAATGGAGGAGGCTTTAGTGGAAATTAGTTGGAATTAAAGAAGAAAACTCTTTTTTTTTATTTCCTTGAAAACCCATATACATATCTCTTATGTATATCTTTTGCAATACACATGAGAACCATTTCCATAGTTTCTTTCGCTTATCACCTTGCTTTGGCTGACCAAAGGAGAGCTATGGAACATAGGAAGGACGACCAAACTATCTTGTTAAGTTTTGATCATCTCCTACCTCGGATTCATGGTGGAAACCCTAAAACAAGGCTTGATTCATGGTTCTCTTCACTTGGTTTCCATTTCTAGCAAGTTTGTTTATACAAAAGTTGTAGGACGAACCTTGGACATCTACTGGAGATCAATCCACCATTGAAGCTGTGGATCTTGGAGCTTGAGATCAGTTCTAGAGGTGGGTTTTATAACTCTAACCCTTAAGCATTGCTAATGCATCCATTCCTTTAATAATCGTTGGCTACTTTCTTCCTTTAATACTTTTTTTTAGTTCTTGCTAAAACTTCCATGAAGAACAACAACTGTTCTTGGATACACGAAGGAATAAGATGATTATCCAAAAAGTTACTTTACCAAACGGTTTGCTTTTGTTGCTCAAACGGTTTCCCAAACCGTTTGGGAGCAAACGGTTTCAAACTGTTTGAATGCAAATGGTTTCACTAAACCGCATAGAAGCAAACGGTCCAAGACCGTTTGGTGGCTTTGACCAAGCGTTGACCATTTGGAGACCTGTTGAGAATAATGTAGGTCAATTTTCCATCAATAATTATTAATTAACTTCAATTGGTTCACTAGTTGAAGGTCCAACAATCACCAAAACCCTAATCGGGTTAGGTGCTAATTTGATAATTGAATAAGTTTGAAACTTGGGTTGAGTGACCCAAATGGTTTCAAAACCATTTGGGGATCACCCAAACGGTCTCAAGACCATTTGGTGATCACTCAAGACCGTTTGGAGGTCTAGGGTTAAGCATGGTTGACCAATTGAAGATCTAAAGGCATTAGGTTGAAGTATATTCAATTGTTGATTTTGGTGATCAATCCAACGAACCAAACCCTAATTGGTTGATTTGGTTTTTATGTTGACTTGGTAAAATGGTCTCAAGACCGTTTGGGAATCACCCAAATGACCTCAAGACCGTTTGGGGTTAGGTCATGCCCAATTTGGATGATGGTCCAATAGTTTCAAAGCAACTAGGTTCACATTGATTAATGTTGAAGGATCATCGATTCCAAACCCTAATTCAATTGATTCAAACCCCAATTGATGATCAATTAAGGGTCAAATGAGGGTCAAATTAGTTGAAGGTTGACCTAATTAACTCAATTGATGTGTGGTGATAGGTCCAATTGATGAGTAGTTCCATAGATTCAATGGTTGAAGGAATCAACTATGGAAACCCTAAATCGATTTGACTAGTTGATACCAACTTTGGTCCTTGCAGTTTTGAGGAGGTTTAGACCAAATGGTCTCAAGACCGTTTGGTACCAAACGTTCCCAAACCGTTTGGGTCCATGCGTTTTCAAAAGTCAACTTTGGCAAACGGTCTACACCACCAACTTTACTAAACGGTCTCAAGTGTGCAACTTTACTAAACGGTTTCAAGGGTTGCTTTTGCAAACTGTTTCAAGTGTACAACTTTAGTAAACGGTTTCATGTGACCACCTTTAGCAAACGAACTCAAAAGTCAACTTTGGCAAATAATCTACACCACCAACTTTACTAAACGGTCTCAAGTGTGCAACTTTACTAAACGGTTTTAAGGGCTGCTTTTGCAAACGGTCTCAAGTGTACAACTTTAGTAAACGGTTTCAAAGGTAACTTTAGCATATGGTTTCATTGGTTGACCAAGACCGTTTGAGGTCGGATTTGGTCAAGACCGTTTGAGGTATATATAGCCAAGACCGTTTGGTGGATAATTAACTAAAACCGCATGGGTACTTAAAGTGGCTAAAGGATAAAGTGATTAGTTGATTAATACATGATGTAGTCAAAGATGATTATAGTGGTTGTATCCTAATAATATAGGGTGATTAGTACCCTTTAAATAATCAAGCAATAACGATCATGGTAATGAGGATATAACCCATGATGTCAATTCCTCTTCAAACTTGAGTTGACTTAGCCTAATCAAGGTTGAACAAACATCATCCTATAGAGGATGAGAGAGAGAAGACTTCCTACATGAATGATAATCATGTAGTGGACTTCCAATATGAATGAATGTCTAAATTAGGGTATGATCCATGATAGTGAGATCATGAAACCCTAATTATGAAGTTTAATGAATCATAACTCTAACTGAGGGTATTAATGAAAGTAATCCTAATATGTGATGATGGTATGATCTTAATTCATAATGATAACATGATAAACCTTAATTCAAGATACTGGATGATCACTCCTACTTGGAATGAATAGTAAACCCTAATCTAGGGTGATGTGATGTGAATAGTAAACCCTAATCTAGGGTGATGTGAAGTGAATAGTAAACCCTAATCTAGGGTGATGTGATGTGAATAGTAAACCCTAATTTCAAATAAGGTAAATAAGAATGTGTAACCCTAATTCTGGGTTATACCTTATAGCATGAAGCTTTAAGGTTGGATAATGAAATGATAAGTCATTAATCCTAATTGAACTAAGGGGATGATAAACCCTAATTGAATTGAAAAAGGAAACCCTAACCCTAGCAAGGGTATAGTGGTGTGACCCTTGAATAATAATGTTGTAATAGTTTTGCAACATGTTGATATGAAATTGATGTATCTGTTATCATGTGTAATAATCATGCAGGTCTTATGAAATATTGAACATAGCCAGGTATGAGCTATAATGCTTTGTTTATTGAAAGTACCTTTTGAGCTTTGTAGGCAAAGATATTCTATGTTGCCTAGAAAAAGGTAACAAAAGAGATTGATAGGTTGTAAAGAGCCATATGAAATACATGCACTGCAATTATCATGTTTACACTGTTAGATGTCTTGATGGTAATAAGTTACCTGTTAAATTGGTAGCAAGTGTTTTGATAATCTAAGGGTTGAACACCCATATTCTTGAATCATGATGATGAGATGACGAGGGATTGAGTTCCCAATGTTAATAAAGTTGTGAAATGAACTTGATAAAATAGTACTCTTTCCTTACAGCAATTGTTATAATGTCTTATGTATGTAAACATGCCTGATGTTAAAATAATGTTGTAACATACTTAAATAATCAAGTGAAATGATATCATATAGAGCCCTGAGCATAGATCCATCATCGTCAGCAGTTAGGTGATGGTGAAACAGGTTTTCCTAAGGGAACTCCTGGAGAGCATACTTTTGAGTATGTGGGGGTTATGGACGCAAATATCCTTACGTCCTAATGGAGGAATTGATGTGAGATAAACATTAAATCTCTCAATCCTTCATTATATGTATATGCCGGGAAGATGTGTCACTAATCTCCTGATGACGTTGTTAATGCCGCATCGATGTGAGATAAACAAGAAATCCCTCGATTGCGAAGAGAGTACAGCATGCCACTGTAACTCTAATAGCGAAGTTTCCAGAATACCTTGGAAAGCTATTTTAGCAGAGACACGAGATGTCTTGCATGTTGTTCCTCACACTGACTGAGGAAGATGAGGTCATAGAAATCTGGCTCTTATGATGACCTATGTATGGTACCGATTTCGATTTCGCAATGGTCGGTTGGAGTATGAGCGGTATACCTCATCTCCTCAGGGCAGAAGTATGTTTGTAAAATGTAATCAACCATGTAGCATATTTGCTTAGGTTGAACTATGAGAAACAAAGATTGATAATACATTGTTAATTATGTCCTTGAAGGATAAACAATATACATATTCCTTATTGATTAAATGTCACGCTATTCAATCAAGTTATAATTGAAATTATTGCATAGAGAATACTGATCTACTTAACATTAATCAATGATTTACTTTCCGTTAAACATTTATAATTCTACTGCTCAGTGTTATTCTATTATTTGCAATAACAATGCTTCTGGCGAAGAGTTATATCTCTCGCTGGGACAATTTTCAATTGTCTCACCCCCGTGGGATTCAACTTTTTAGGTAGACGTTGAGGAAGGAGAAACCCATCAGTGGGTGAGCAGCAACAACAGTCACAACAGCAGCAACAACAAGGGCAGCAGTGATCCATAGGTGGAAACACCGTCTGTCTATTAGGTTCTATATATAGAGAGTCCTATGTGTCGTCTTTGTACTCTCAGGTCCTAGGAGTCGGTAAATGGTTTGATATAGATCTGAGATTTTTGGCTTGATGCCTCGAGATTTTTGTATACTGCTCATGTACAGTTTAACAGGGTAGCTAATGTGTATGACTCTCGAGATGAGATGATACAAAGATGTACTGGTATATCAGTATGTAAATAACTTACTTTGGTTCTTTATGAAAGAGTTTTACAGTTTGTGGATCTCTTTGTAAAAAGTTTTAATTTTTAGTGATTTTTAGTAATTCTGTTGCTAAGTATTCGCTTCCGCATTAGTTAATCTCGTTTTATAAGTTGAATGCCACAGTGGGGTTATACATCCATGATTTGAGATTTCATATTTCAATATTTTGAGACAACATCATTCTTTCAATATCATGATTTTGAGCTCAAAATCAATGGGAGATCCCACCCTAGTCCTAATGAGAGCTAAACCCTAAGTCATAAATCGAGAGAGTCAAAATAGTCATCATTCAAAATTTCAAGATTTGGGATTTTGAAGTCATTAGTCATCTATCTAGGGTGATCTCTAGATCTAAATAATGTGAACGTATGATTTGTATCATTATTTGGATTGATAATCGTGACTCCCAATAATATTAATAAATATCAAGAGATGAGATTTTTAGACATCATAGGTCAAAATTTGGATCTAGGGTCTAACTTCCCACTTTAGACCTTAGGGGTGATCATTCATCTATATACAACAATCAAGCAGTATTTTAGCAATATTTTCAAGATTTCATTATCAAGTTTGATGAATGATATAAACCTAGGTCTATATGGGAGGACAACCACAATCTATAGTCCACATTGACATATATCAAGGTTTGGGTGAGCGAGATGGGCATCTCATCTGGGTGAGATGACTCAGTTGGGCCGAACGAAGGTTTAGGATGTCTCCTGAATATTTTCAATAGTACTTTACTTGGGGTACAAGTAAATTAATATGTGATATTCATTGGAATCAAAATTATCAAATTTGTATAGGATTGGGTAACTGCCAAATGGTTGTTTGGTAGTGTGATATGACCATTTAGCATCTCATAGGTTGCAAAAATTCAAGATTTTTTGTTCCATTCCACTCCCGCACAATCTCATACAGACTACAAACCCTGACCCTAACCTCATCTAAATCAAAATTCAAGATCGAGTATCAACCATGGGTTTAACATGTTAGACTTAGGTTAATCAATCCAAATTGGGTGAAAGGGGATACCTTTCCAAACTCTAAATAACCAACAAGATGAAAAATTAGAGTTAGTCATAATAGGGATGCGACCTAGGTTAGGGGAGTCATGAGCCAAATACCACCCTAATCTAGCACATTACTAACATTAGACATTATCCATTGAGCTTATTCAAATAGGGAGAGTATCAATGATCAAATCACAATTATCAAGGTCATAAGATCAAAGTTCAAGATCATAATAGGGCAACTAGTTCAAGAATTTTCAAGACTGAGGTCATAATTGTATTCTCTTTTTCTTTCATGATCAAGGCAGTGATATAATTTGGAAATCAAGGATTTATATTGGGCATTCGAAGAATCAGAGCTTAATAGTGCATGATTTAGGTCCATAATTATCATGTTAAAATCGAGGTTACAAAAGGCATCAATAGTCAATAGGGATACTGCTTTTTTCATCATAGTCTTACATCATGGTTTTGAGAGTGTCAATACTTAATAATTTGATGTAATAGTCATGATGTGTATCAAATAGGGTAAGAGTTTGCTTAGCTATATTTTTTAGGCTTAGTCAACAATAGGTCAACATGAACTTGATCGAATAGGGACCTCGTCAATAATGAGGTATAAGGTATAAATCCTTCTTATTTCACCAAATCAATAATTTTCCTCAAACATAGAAAACATGTAGTCTAATTTTTGGTTAAATCGAGTTTTCATGAAGGGGTCATGCATGAGTATTTGATTTCACAATCGTCATTCATCAATATTGAGTTTTCAAATTAAGGTCAGACCATGGTATCATTTTCTTTTTATAATTTCTAGTGTCATTCATTTTTTCCATGCATAAGCTACCCATAATCGAGACATCATGTGGTAAAAGGTCACAAGAGAAAGACCACATGAGGAGATGAGAAGAGTAACTAATCATCATCTACTTGGGTGGCTTAGGGTAATCTTTAATGAAGAGAAGAGATGCTAGAAGACTCTCTAGGATTTCAATGAAGAACCTTTAGGTCTAGTCCTAGATCAATTAAGGCCAGGTAGAGCGGGGAATCTCAGCCACTATGAAGATGGATAGGAGAAATTATGCCAGAACCCTGAGCCTAGACACCTCAATTTTCATCATTATGGACTTTAGGGTTTCTTGGGTTCAAGAAACTCAAGAAATTATTTACTTAAAGTATATGGGAGTGTGTATGCTTACCAACTGTCACAGAACCAGTTTACCCCAATCCCAATCCCACTACCTAGATAGTAGTAAAAGGGTCGAAAGGCCCATCCTCGAGTGGCCTGATAGGATCTCACACACTGGAATATACAATAAGAAATAATAACTCATAAATAGGGGATTTAAAGAAAAACTAACCCAAAATTGGAGATATTGCATATCTATCTTTGTTATAAAAGTATATCGAGTGCGGAAGCGATCTAGTCAAGGTTCCAACTGGTTTGCCTAAAATCAAGACACAATCATGCAATTGCACGATACGCTATCAAAAACAAGTAAAACGGTTTATAGCAATAGAGTATACGTGGAAGGACTTATATTCAAAAGTATAACAAGCGATTTTTTCAAATCCAAAATTGATTCGATAAGATGTTTATTTCAAACAATGTGATTTTTATTATGAGTTCCCATTATGCTATATTCGAGAAGCATGCTTATATATTTTATGTGACTCCATTGCCCCAACGTGACGAGGGAGGTCACCAGGATCCTTCCATATGAGGTAGGAGACCAATGTACAATCTCCACCTCTAAATGAGGAGGTTGCTTGTACTCAATATCAACATTATCAACATCATCATCATTATCAATATATGGGCAGTCATAATGGGCAATATCATTTATGTTTTCATGTTTTTGGCAAAATATCAAATAGGAAAAATGGAAGACTAATCAATAGGGAACAATAGCTCAACCAAGTATATAGACAAGTATACAATTAAGATAAACATAAAAGGTGTCTTTAATACAACCAAGGAGGATATATAATAGTGTACCTTTCATCGAAGATTTAAATTACAAAATTTCAATGAGTAAACCCTTCAAGTCAAATCCTAAATCACAATGTTTGGATCAAGGGTCAAGATCATGATATTTGACGGTCATGTTTCAATATTCATGATTAGGGTTACACTTTCCTATGTCAACCTTAGGGTTAGGTCATCCACTTATAATCGACAATATTTCCTTATGTCCAACTTTATTCAAGTGTTAAGCATATTTTTAAGTGTGAATGACTTACCTAGGTTTTCTAGGATCATGTATGTAAACCCTAATTTTGTGATCATTATACAAGTCATCATCACATTTCTAAATCATCATCATGATAGTTAGAATAAATGGAATTCAAGATTAGTTTGATAAAAGTAGGGTCATGGATCATACATATGATCAAAGGTTTCACAAGATTTAGATCATTCATCATAATATTAAGGTTAATACTTATTTCAAGGTGCATGATTAACATTATAGGATATATGAGGTTACAAGATCAGATCTAAACTCATATTTAGTCAAGGTTGGTTTCAAGATGATCATTAGAGTCGGAATTAGGATTTCTCAAAGATTAAACATCATTATTAGGCCATTTGACAAATCATATAAGAAAGAGATCATGATTTAGATATATCAGTGTGAACCATTTGAGATCAGATCTTAAAAGTATGTTTAAATGATTCATTGGATTTTTATGATCAAAATTGACTACTTATTCATGATTTTTGGAGCTAGGAATCTTGAGATATAATTTTTTCAAGATAAAACAATTAAATTGAAATATTGTGTAGAGAGGATGGAAAATACCGAGAAAAAGGGTGGTGAGTAATACATTAGTTGTTGATCCTTGGTCAGCATTTGAACATCACTATGGATCTATGGATGACGGGTGATGGCCTCCAGGGCACGTGCGTGAGACAACAGAAAGAGGGAGGGCGCAAGGACCAACGATCCTGGGTCTCCGTCTGTTGTGGACAAGGATCTGATGGATGTGGGTCGTCGTCCCAACCAAACAAACCCGCACAAGAGTAGGGTTGCCCCACAGTGGTGTAATGACTAGAGAAAAGAGGGATCAGGAGGATAAGTCAAGGGAAAGAAGGGTGAGGTTTCGTTTGGGTTTGTGAGGTCATGGTGAAGTTGTCCTTGGGGTTTTTATAGGTGGTCAGGGCTAGTTTTAGGGTTTTGAGTGGGAGTCCATGGTGGTGGTCAAGAGGTACAATAGAGTGCCTCATTTGCCCTCAAATCCAGTCGAAAAGTAGAAGATAAAGGGATAGATTAGTTCGTATGTGTGAGAGGAACATTTTCCCTCGCTTAGATTTTCAAATCATAGTCGAATTGAGTCAAAGTCTTGCTCGGTTACGTTGTCCCTTCCCCGCTAATTGTGGGAGGTAGGGGATGATGGACTGGTTGTTCAATCAGGCCATGATTTGCATGGGTCAGATCCAAGGGATGGGGTTTGTTCCCTCACTTTGCAACGGATCTATGACATGGAAAATGGCAATTAAAAATGCATATATTGGGATTTTTAGAACAAAACTTCAAAAATTCATAGAAAATCGTAGGAATGTCCAAATGCAATGATATTTGGAACATAGGTTCAAAATAATGTTGGAAATATTTAGAAAATGTTTTAGAACCAAAAGATGAAGTTTGATGAACAAATTTACTTCATTGTGAAAAGTGATGATTGAATCTAATGTGTGGTGTCATAATGTGTATAAAATTCACATTGGTCACCATATTTTGGATTTGAGTCTCAATATGTATTATGTAACTAAGAAAAATAAATTGGGACCATGAGTGAACATTAGAAGGGTGAAAGAGTAATTAATTAATTGTTATGCTAAATTCCACTTTGTCATAATGTATTCAGGTTATAATATGAGACATTTCCTACCCTTCGTGATATCAATTAGATGACTTTCGTAACAACTATACTATATTAAGTGATTAGTATTTGATAATTTACTAATAGGTAATCAAAATCATAGGCCACTCTGGCCCTGATTTGGTAGAATCATAGCCAGGCTCTAAAACTATTAGCAAGACTGACGCCCTGATTTAGAGAGTATGAAAACCCTTGATTTTATGGAAAAAGTCAGTGTATCTTTGGAGTTTCAAGTTAGAAACTTCAACCCTCTTCTGAATCTACAAAGAAAGTTTTCAAAAATTTGGGCACCATTAAGCAATTCCCAATCAAGTTATTTCCATGCTAGCAGGTGCACCTTCTAAAAATGTAGTCAAAATAAAGGTGAATGTTGCTATCATATACAAACCCAAGGTCTAACTGGGTTTGATTTTCAAATATCACAAAGGACAAGTTCTTCTTATGGCATCCAAAACTATTTTGAGAAACTGGGATGTGTTTCAAATTGAAACATGCAAATATTGAGACATAAATTCTCATTGGATGTTAGCATCATGAAGAATCTCATCAAACCATTTGATTGGGATCACACTAGAATCGATGAGGACGTGTACGTGCATAGTAAAGTATGGAGAGCATTGCATTTGTTCTAGGTTATCATCTTAAATTTATTACAAGGAGCCCAAATTTGGAGGACCAAGGATGGTCAATTGTGTTGATTTGGAAGTTACTAAAATTCTGAAAAGAAGAATGTATATGTGAAATTAGTGATGAGTTTAGTTACATGATACATCTTGTTGAACTCCACGTCCATCTTAAAACTAGGAAAGGGTGAGTTTTGATATTTTGGTCCATAAGGAAGCACAAATGATGGGGATGAACTACCCAAGAAAAGAAAATGAAAGGTGGAAATTGTTGCATTAAAAACATGGATGCAAAACAACCTGCATGGGTTATACACTGTAGTAAGGAGGTCAGGGTAGATTCTCAATATGGTAAGGCAAATGCATTTTCAACATTTTTTCAAAAGGAAACTGAGAATGTAAACTATAAAATACTAGTAATGTAATTTATATGAGACATGGATGTGTAGAAAGAATCAAACCTGGAATTTGGTAATCGGTTCGCTAACCAATAATGGAAGCTTAGAAAGGCATATTTCAGGCACCATATCATGAATCCCTATAAGAAATTTATACAAAAATGCATAATCAAAGAGATAAGCATTAAAATCATATCAAAAATGTATGATGCCTACAAACACAAAAGAAGTACTTGTTTAAGCTAAAATATGAGTTAATATCAATGCATATACATATTAATTGCCTACATTATTTATAGTAGAAAATCTAGAGAAATTGCATCTACTGATATTACACCATTAAGTGGCATAGTAAGGGAAGTAGGGGCTGCAAAGATAGATAATACTAGACTTAGTGAGTGATTACTTAATCCTAAAGAATAAAAAGCACCAAAATAAAAGCTTGGGCTTAATGCACTAGAAAAATATGTTTGAACTAGAACTTTGAAAAGGCTTTGATAAATCACAAATATTTTACTTTGGAAGCTCCACTTGATTGTTTTGGTTATTAATATTCTATAAACAAACACATCGAATGAGATAGGAAACTCTGGAAAATTATTTTCTGTTGTAAAAGTGTGCCTCTCTATTTTTATATTTTGAAATGTGACTATAGAAGTGCCAGTGTCTGTACAATTGTTTATTGACAAGGAAAAACATTGAAACTTTGAGTATTTGAAAGGAAAATAAATCCTCTATAACACTCAGAGAAATATATCAAATGCCCATAAGACAAAAGTTGAGGAATAATAGGTTCCCGACATGGAGGGAATGAGATACTAGTCGGCAGCTCCATGAACCTATAGGACTTTAATAGTGCATGCAGTAGTAGGAAATAAGGAAGAGATAAACCTACAACTCGATAAACCATTACACAGACATCAAAGTAGATCATGAAAGCCCATGCACTAGTATTGTCGTCAAACCCTCCATGAACCAGTAGTCAATTTAGTTTAATGGAAGTAAACACATAATGATAATCACCTAAATATGTACCAGAGAAGACTATATTTGTGCACGCTAACCCATGATAGCATCTCAAGAAAGACCTATATGCTTTGATATTGGCCCTAGACAGTGACTCGAGTGTTTGATTGTAAGGAAAGCAGAAGAGAAAAATGGATAATCGCCAAAAATGTTATCAAATAAGACTACTTTTGAACCATGATGGCATATCACACCAAGGGCCACAACATTTCTAATACCCTAAATCAATCAATAGGTGATTCAAGTTTTCAATCCGCACTGAATGTGTGAAAGATAAAGTTCTCCCTCTTTAGCATACTTTGTCCCCAACTAAACAAATTTTCATTGACAAAATGAGTTGAAACCAAGCAGCTTCACATGTTCACCACCTGATGCAGGAAGATAAAATGTGTTCCATGCATCTATCACAATCTCTTTATTGTGTATCACAAGAGTGCATCTTATAAAATTATAAGCGTCACTCTCAGAGATCAAATTTTAGATAAATAATAATAAATGAAATGACATGTTATAATAAATCTACGATCATTGGTTGTTGAGACAAAATTAAGGACATTGTATATGTGTGTTTGAATACTACATACTAGGAGTTTCTTTCCACTATAATAGGCTCATGATATACTACCTGATCACATGAAAAAAACCACAACACATCATATTCCTCTGAGATAGAATATTTTTAATTGTACATGGCACCTTCTTTAACTCTAGTATAGACAAATTCATGGCAAGTTATAGGCTCAAAAAGTTGCATACATAGGTCAGGGGAAAACATTTCATTATACTTGAAAGAGAAACAAAATCAATCACAAATGCAGTTCGAAGGACATTTGATATCACCAGATTCCATATATTGTGCAATATAATGCATTCATGTGAAGATGCTAGCAGAAAATTAGAATGTATTAAAAATGGAAAGTTGGTGATCATGGATTTAATTTGTTTCAGAAGTAATACGTATGCATGCCTTCTAATTTTCATTTGCACATCATGATAGAACCTTGGTGCTAAAATGCAAACCAACTAGAAATCAATCACCCATATTATAAGACGTTGGTAGCATCTAAGATAAATGGTTTATGTTGTCATGAGATACTGGTTTCCCATTCAAGAAAAAATGACGACATGCTCATGTGGATGGGTTCATATAGGCCAATACAAATGTAGCAATTTCCTATAATAGTATTCACATCTCAATGTGGTGGTGGCTTTCAAATAGACTAGTGGTGATACACTTTATGTAGTTAGAACAATTTGTATTGCTACAAATTTGGTGGTAAACAATCCAAAGGACATGGAAAATTCAATGTATTTATAACATATAAGCAGAGATACTAAAATAAACCCATTATGATGGTGAATAATAATAATTAAAATAGATCATGCTACGCATTCTAAGTATATGCATCTCGCTGATGTCTGTCCATATGGATAGGAGGCTACCTACCCTTGTATAAAAACCACAAAGGGAGATGAATCAGACTGGGAATATGAGGTGTCAAAGAGGGATGCTTTCCTGCACTAACTAGGACAACATAGGCAACCCTACCACAGTGGCACAACCATAACCTTCTGCTCTTATCATTATGCCTACTTAGACTATTCACTGCTTATGATCATAGATAAACCCTTCTACTGCCCCTGATGGTGAGAAAATCATCACTAGAATATATTAGGAGAAAAAGTTCAATATAGGGATACAACAGTATACAACAACTATGCGCCATGCTAGAAATTTTATGTTAAGACTACATCTGAGCTTAATTGGAAATTAGTGTTTACCTGGATGATTACATGCCTAGTTAGATGGATCATTGATTAAACATGATTAAGGATGGTAGCTCAATTATGATGTGTTAAATCTAATGAGAATTCTAAGCTTGTCTTCATTTTGGATAACGAGGGTTTGATAAGAACAAACCTTAGTCAGATGAAATTAGGGTTTTTGCCCTACACGCCCGCACTGGGTTGAAACGGGTGAGGTGAGAAAAGGACAATGAAAATGGGAATTGGAGTCTTGGTTAGAATGGTTGTAGTGTGTAGCAGGATCATGTAGGGTTTCTGGTGGCACGAGCATTCTTGTCCACATAGCTATTTTAGAAGAATTGATGTGTTGAACAACTTTTGTACTTAAATTTGATGGAACAGAGGCACCACGAAAGTAGAAGGAAGCATGTACGTGTTGGGTGCATCATAGAATGGTTGTAGTAACTTGCACGACTGTTTTGGGGCATTTTCTCTTCAATCGACTATTCTATAGACTACACTATAGCAGCGCACTATTTGATTTTAATTATTTTGTAGCTCTGAATGATCTCAAACTTTTACAAGAACTATGAAATTATATGTCACACACCATGATAAATTTTCATAATTTTTGAAGGAGTTTGACCTCTGAAGTAAATGATTTATAGTAACATGATAGAAAATTTAGCTAAATCAGAGAAAGTATAGTGAGGGTTCAATTTGCAAATTACCTAAGTAGCTCAATTGCTCTATATGAGCAACCTAGCATCCAAGGAGATTTCATATTTTTTTATGCATTCCAGAGAAATGGAGTTCTAGAGAGATAGGGGAGCTAGGGTTTTGAGAGGAGAAAGTGGTCGAGATGTTGACGTAGGGTTTCATTATCTGAGATATGATGAAATAAAGTAGGTTTAGCTTCTTTGAATAGCCTTTCATGATGAATTTTGTCTCATATGTCAAGATTCTGCATCTCCTCTGATTTAATTCAAAATCATACCAAAATTTTCTCTTATCTCACTTTTTTTTCATAATTCCCCATTTCTAGGGTTTTTTGGTTGAAAGGAAGAAGAAAGCAATGATTTGTTAGGGTTTTGATATGAGTTAGATATTTTCATATTTGGGCTACGTTTTTAAGGTGTTTTCACACCTTAGCATGAGTGATTACTTCTTTTAAATAGTAGCTTGCAAGAAATTGTGTAAATCATCATTAATATTCATTTCCTTTGTATGCAACCACAAACCCTAAATTTGCCATTTAGTTTAAGATTATGAAAGATGATTTAAAAATGGATTGTTTCCTATTTTGATGAGATTTTGATGATAAAATCATATTATAAATAGATACAAATCATTTAAACTAGAATTGCTAATGTTATTACATAAGTTATAAGAATATAGTGAAATCTAGGGTTTTTAGTTATGCTTGAAAATGCTATATAATTGAATAGAGAACTTTGCCTATTTGAATATCCTTATTTACGAATGATTGTTTATCTGAATGTGTAGTACATATATGTCAGATACTATCTTGGATTTCATGTGATGTTATGAGTGTTTGTTTGGTATCTTAGTAAAAAGGGTGAAACCCTAAATGAGTAGAAAGTTGGAAATTTGCAAATAGACATTATGAAATCCATTTGAAGTGATTCTCTTTGAAATCATTGACTTTACTTATTCTTAATTAATGATATCTCAATGAATGGCATTGAAACCCTAATTCAGCTCAATTATAGGGTTTCATATATATGTTGATTGTATGTGAATTGTTGAAAGTAGTTTTTATCATTGAAACATTATGATGTATCCAGTCCTTCTGTGAGTTGTGTGATATATGAATGGGGTGAACGAAACCCTAAGGATAGGGAATTATGTGCAACAAGTGTTTTCAATTTAGTTTTCTTCAGTGAGATAAGTGGGGTTGCACAGTTGCTCAGTTTATGATACAAACTGTTGATAATTTATGAAAAGGACTATTTTTTAGGTTAAACTAAGAAATGTTGATGTAATGATTGAATCATGAATTTAAAGAGTGAATTAGGTATTTGGATGTTCTAAACACTATAGAATCCTCACAGGATGAGGCATGCACATGAGGGAGGAAACAACTTCCATAATGGAGGTAGTCCAGATTGAGGTAAGTCAGAGCACACCAGTAGGGTGTGGGGGTGTTGACCAGTAGGGCAGACTCCATACAGTTGTGTGTAACCCAACACCAACTAGGGATGTCGGTGGTACCTTTGTTACATGTTGTAGTGATCAGTAGTCAGTAGGTCCACTGATGCACAATAAGATTGAGGGCTTGGACTGACCCCCTGAGTACCCAGGTTGAGAGGTGGAGTCTGAGATATCTGGTTGCTCCCATTAGCCCTCAAGAGCTAGACGTAGTGACTTCTCACTACAGACGAGGTAGATGAGACTACATACTTAGGAACTTGGACATGCTTCTAAGCCTTGTATAGTGAGATTGTAACTTGATGTGATGCTTTCATATGTCGAGGTACACTTCATGTGGGTTTAGGGCATCATAAATGAATGTGAGATCAATCAAGTGTGTGCATCTATTGATTTATTCCTTGGAATTTTATAGAGTAATTTATATTTGTATGTTTTAGAATTACCAATTTGTGATTAATCAAGAATGTTCAGACATTGATATACTCTTTGTAGTCATCTAGAGTAACCTACAATATGTACGTTTGTGAATGATTGGTCACTTTATAGCTTGCTTATGTTCTACTTAATATCAGTTTCTCAACAATATATTTTTAATTATATAAGTGGTTGAAACAATTTCTTTGAAGTACTCATTCACTGAGCAAGTATGCTCACCCCTCTACTCACAAAATTTTAGGGAAACCAAGTGAATTGAAGAATGTGAATGACATAGTAGATCTTCCATAAGAGTTAAGTATTAGATTAGTCAAGTTATGTCGATCCCTGTCACTCTAGGTCCTTATAGAGTAGTGAGAGAGTTGTAAATGATGTTGTGTAATTGTGATTCCTTAATAATAGAGTATGTATTTGATTATCGTGTTGCATATAAATGCAAGTGTGAGTAATTGAATGAATGTTTAGATATGTATCTTTATTGTTGGCATCAGACTAGAGTAACCAAGTCTTAATTTCCCTTGAAAAGTTGATGATGTGATTGAATGTGAGTAAATAATAGTTTCAAATCAAAAGAAAAAGGTTAAGGGTGATCTTTGTATTATGTTTAATTCTCAAATTATGCCCTAATATCATGATTAGTGGTTATTGTGGGATGTGGTTGTAATAGCTTGGTATCATAGCTTATGCTGAGTCATCAGGGACCATTACGATAGGAAGTCAGAGTCATAAGTGTGGCATTAAGGAAGTGATGTGTCATAGCTATTGGAAGTATGTATATTTGGATACCCTGGTCTGGTATCTGAATACTTAGGTTGGCTAGTATCAAGCTACTCTATCTATTTTTCTCTGGTTGTCTTAGCTAGGAATGTAGAGGAAGGAGGGGCTAGAGAGAAACCCTAAAAATATTAGGGCTAGAAGACCAAAAAGTAATGAAGAAATCAGAGCATAAAGGTTGAATGAGATACAAATTTTATTTTATATTGTTGTTTTGATTGGAGATGAATAGAAACACTCTTATATATTTGAATTCTGATTATCAGTTTTTATAAGATATATGGTTCTTTTAGATTGTTGTATATCATGAAGTTACTTTAGATATTGTTTACATTATTTGTATAAAGTAGACCAGAAGTTATGCTTAAATGATCTTTCCCTAGGTGGATATTCTTTCCACAAGCTTGAAATGAATATGAGTTGGTTAATCCTGAGTAGCTCTTGGCTTCAGGGTGACATGTTCGGCCTGGTTCGGCTAGCAGGATGTGTTACTGGGATCTAATGAATCCTATTAACAATATAATAAGAGTAAACTCTGGACAAATTAAACTCAAATTGTAGTAAAAAGTACATACTCTAAGATATTGAAATATAAGGGAAACACTAGAATAGTTGAGAATCAGTTGGAACTAATATCCATGTTCCAAGTTTGGGGCCTTAGATAAGAAATCCTAATTTGGGAATGAAGGAAGAGGGAATATCAATACAAGACACAAATTAGTATCATACAAAATGAAGAAGAAAGGGTGGATAAAGAGAATTGAATCATATAACTAATTAAGGAACTTTATTCAATTTGAAATCAAGGAAAGATAAGAGACACATACATAGGATACAAATATTGAAAGAATCATTTGTGATGAATGGATCATATAATCAAGTAAAATGCATTTATGTACTCCAAACTAAATGGGAAATAGGAGGAAAGAGTTAAGTATACAATAATCACATATAAGTGGAGATTTTTGTATAAGAATTAAAGTGAGAACTAAACGAACATGTATATTATAAGACTAGGATAAAAAACTCAAAAAAAACAAAAGGGAAGTGATGGAAATGATGAGTTTTATTAAGGAAGGACGATTACATGATATAATGTGTATTTATATCATAAAGTTTAATGCATTCATACTTACCACCTTTCAATTCAAGGTTGGTATAGAGTAACAACCTAGTTTCCATCAAATGTGTTCAATAGGTTCAAATGTGTTCAATAGGTTCTCAGTTGATGAAATGGAACTAGTTCTCAAAATAAAAACAAAGGTGCACCTAAACAAATGATCAAGTCAAATCAAGGTGAATAATTTTTAGAATAGAAAGAAAAAACTTGATTATAAGAAAAACAAATGGTTGAACCCTACATGATCCATTTGATTTGAAATGAAATCCATGTAATGTATTATGCATAAGATGATACTAGTAGGGAGAATATTGATTTATAATTTCAACTTCAGCTTACTGTAAGGATAACAAGGAATGTGGCATGGAATACATAATCATTCACATGCATGAGAAACATGATTATAAGAGATAAGTAAACATTAAAGTTGATAGATGGAAGAGTAGCATATAGTAAAAGTATGATGGAAATTAAATAAGGGTTTGGAACATTAGGGACTAATATAGATGATAAAAGATAGATTGTGAGATGCGAGAAAGTGCCATATGTTTAGTCGTCTTGTAGATAACTAACTAAACCTAAATTATAGAAATATGTTAAGTGAATGCTTGAATATAAGGATTCTAAATCTCAAAATCACCTTCTCTTCAATATCTTCCTTAATAAGAACAATGTGGGAATAAAGTGATAAGAAAATGAATTATATATGATGCATAACCACCATGGTAGAGATATCTATCAAATGTATTAATGACACATAATATGATGATGAAACCCTAGTAGGGTAAATTAGGAAAGTAATCTATCTACATGGCCAATTAAGAGAAAGAGAATTCAAGTGATAAATATAAGGAAGACTTTAAGGGAGTAAAATCATGTCACAATAAGATCATATTATTGATAAGGATCAAATCCTAGAATGTTTAGGGTTGTAGTAGTTCAAGGGATGTCTCTAGTGATTTGACCTTGAGCACAAACATTTCTATAAAATAAAATCTTGAGATCAACAATATGAGAAGAAAATAGTAGTGATAGTAATCCAAGGTTTAAAGGTAGCAAATGAGGAAGATACATAAGCAACATGGAAATGGCATATGAATGAAGGGCAAGAAATAGATTTTGAAATGTAAGAAATGTGATTTGAATAAAAGGAGAAGTGTTGCATGAGCAAAGTGGAATCTAAAATAAATTCTTGTAGTGATAGAAAGAATGACGAATAATCTATTATTACCTTGAATGTTTCAATTTTAGGGATGTTTAATCTATATGTCCAAAATGAGAAGGATAAGTAAGAAAAAGAAAGTAGTAGTGAATATGAAGAGAAATGAGAGGAAACAAATGGATTTCAGTAATATGTGAATTTGTTTTTAGTAAGTATAATTTGTTGAAAGTATATCAAGGGATATGAATTTGTTTTACATTTGATTTCACATATACATGTGTGAGTAATATACATAATTCAAAAGGGTGGTATGGCTTTAATCATTTTAACTGGTAATCTGGCTCAATATCATACAATTATTGTTAAATCTAGCCTTACAGCTCAACATCAAACTTTGAAATAACAAGGAAAACTCTCTCTAGTAACCTAGATGTGGTATAGAACAATAGTACAAATTGAACTGTATAGATTGAGATAGTTGAATCAGATTACTAGTACTGAGATAACACCTCAAGAGAATATGACATGATTGAAAATGGTTGATTTCTCTTCTCTTTCCTAGTAATTGATTATAATATAGAAAATTCTTTGGCTGCATTGAGAAGCCTTGTTTTAAAAAAAATGTTGAAAGAGAAATATAAGACTGAATGTTGAAAGTTACACATAATATTTTGGAAGTTCAAAAGAAACCTTTGTATGTACTTTTCTTGCATATTTATGTTTTTAGGTCGAAACTTTTTAAGGGGTAGAATTGTATTGAACGCATCTGAGCTTAATTGGTAAATTAGGGCTTACATGGATGCTTACATGCTTAGTTAGATGGATCATTTCTCAAACATGATTAAGAATGGTAGATCAATTATGATGTGTTAGATCTAATGAGAACTTTGAGCTTGTCTTTGTTTTGAATAACAAGGTTTTAATACGTATACACCTTAATCGAATGAAATTAGGGGTTTTTCCCAACACGCCCATGATGGGGTGAAACAGGTGAGGTGAGAAAAGAAAAGTGAAATTGGGAATTGGATTCTTGGTTAGAATGGTCGTGGTTTTTAGCACAGTCATGTATGGTTGTTGATGTCACAGGCATTCTCGAACACATGGCCATTTCGGAGGAACGAAAATGTTGGACAACTTTTGTACTCAAAACTGTTGGAACCTAGGAACCACGGCTATGGAAGGTAGAATGTAGGTGTTGGGTGCATCTTAGAATGGTTGTAGTACCTTGCACGGTCGTTCTGGGGCATTTTCTCATCAATTGACTGTTATACATACTACACTATAGCAGTGCACTGTTTGATTTTAATTATTTTTTATGGATCCAAATGATCTAAAAATTTTATAGGAACTCTGGAATTACATGTTACACACCATGATAAATTTTCATATTTTTTGGAGGAGTTTTGACCTCTGAAGTAAATGATTTATAGTAACATGATAGAAATTTTAGCTGAAATAAGAGAAAGTATAATGAGAGGCCAATTTGCAAATTAGACAAGCAGCTCAATTTCCCTATATGAGCAACCTAGAACCCAAGAAGCTCTCATATTTTGTGTTCCATTCTAGAATAATGAAATTCTAGAGAGAGAGGAATGCTAGGGTTTTGAGAGGAGAAAGTGGTGGAGATGTTGATCTAGGGTTTCATTATCTGAGATATGATGAAATCAAGTAAAATTAGCTTCTTTTCATAGCCTTTCATGGTGAATCTTCTATCACATGTCAATATTCTACCTCCCCACTGATTTGATTCAAAATGATATCAAATCTTCCATTTATCTCACTCTCTCTTTATAATTCCCCAATTGTAGGGTTTTTGAGTTGAAAGGAAGAAGAAAGCGGTGATTTGCTAGGGTTTTGATATGAGTTTGAGATTTTCATATTTGGGCTACTTATTAAGGTGTTTTCACACCTTAGGGTGAGTGATTACTTCTCTGAAATAGTAGATTGGATGAAATTTTGTTAAATCGTCGGTAATATTCATTTCCTTTGTATGCAACTACAAACCCTAAATCTATCATTTAGTTTAAGCTTATGAAAGATGATTTAGAAATGGATTGCTTCCTATTGTGATGAGTTTCTGATAATAAAATCATATTATAAATGGATACAAATCATCTAAACTAGAATTTCTAAAGTTATTGCATAAGTTATAAGAACTTACTGAAATCTAGGGTTTTCAGTTATGCCTGAAATTGCTATATAATTGAATGAAGAGTTTTGTTTATTTGAATATCCTTGTTTATGAATGATTGTTTACCTGAATGCATAGTACATATATGTCAAATACTATCTTGGATTTCATGTGATGTTATCAATGTTTGCTTGATATCTCAGTAAAAAAGGTGAAACTCTAGATGAGTGGAAAGTTGGAAATTTGCAAATAGACATTGTGAAATCCATTTGAAGTGATTCTCTTTGACATCATAGAATTTATTTATTCAATGTTATTCTTGATGAATGATATCTTATTGAATGGTGTGAAAACCCTAAATCAACGCAATTCCAAGGTTTCATATATATGTTGATTGTATGTGAATTGTTGAAAGTAGTTTTTATCAGTGAAACATTATGATGTATAAAGTCCTTATGTGAGTTGTGTGATATGTGAATGGGGTGAATGAAACCCTAAGGATAGATCATTCAGTGAAACACGTGTTTTCAATTTAGTGTTCTTTAGTGAGATATGTGGGGTTGCACAGTTGCTCAATTTACGATAAAGATTGTTGATAATTTATGAAAAGGACCATTTATGAGCTTAAACTAAGAAATGTTGATGTGATGATTGAATCATGAATTTTAAAAGTGAATTAGACATTTATATGCCCTGAACACTATAGAATCCTCATAGGATGAAGCATGCATTGTGGGGAGGAAACAGTTTCCCAAATGGAGGTATTTCGGATCAAGGTAAGTAGAAGCACACCAGTAGGGTGTGGGGGTCTTGACTAGTAGGGAAAACTCCTTCATGTTGTGTGGTACCCAATACCAACCAAGGATTCCGGTGGTACATGTGTTACATGTTGTAGTGATCAGTTGTTAGTAGGTCCACTGATGCACAATAAGCCTGAGGGCTTTGACTCATTGCATGAGTACCCAGGTTGAGAGGTTGAGTCTAAGATATTCGGCTGCTCCCATTAGCCATCGAGAGCCAGACGTGGTGACTACCCACTACAGACATGGCATATGAGATTATAGGCTTGGAATGCAGGCATGCTTCTAAGCCTTGTATAGTGAGATCGTAGCTTGTTGTGCTGGTTTGACATGTTGTGGTACACTTCATGTGGGTTCATGTCATAATAAAATGAATGTGATATCAATCAAGTGTGTGCATCTATTGATTTATTCCTTGAAATTTATAGAGTAACTTGCTATTTGTATGTTTCAGAATTACCATTTTTCTTTTTGATTAATCAAGAATGTTGAGAGATTGATTTACTATTTGTAGTGATCTAGAGTAACCAACAATATGTATGTTTGTGAATTACTAGTCACTTTATAGCTTTCTTCTATTCTACTTAATATCAATTTCTCAACAATATATTTGTAATTATATGAGTCCTTTAGATTGTGTCTTTGAAGTACTCATTCACTGAGCAAGTAGGATCACCTCTCTACTCACAAATTTTTAGGGAAACCAAGTGGATTGAAGAATGTCAAATCCATAGTAGATATGCCATAAGAGCGAAGTATTGGATTAGTCAAGTTATGTCAGTCCCTATCACTCTAGGTCATTATAGAGTAGTGAGAGAGTTGTAAATGATATTGTGTAACTTTGATTCCTTAATAATAGAGTATGTATTTTATTATCATGTTGTATGTAAATGGAAGTGTGAGAAATTGAATGAATGTTTAGTTATGAATCATTATTGTTGGCATCGTATAAGAGTAATCAAGTCTTAATTTCTCTTGAAAATTGTTTATGTGTTTGAATGTGAGTCAAAAAGAGTTTGAAATCGAAAGAAAAAGGTTAAGGATGGTCTTTATATTATGTTTAATTATCAACTTATGCCCAAATCTCATCATTAGTCGTTATCGTGGGATTTGGGTGTAACAATTTAGTAGTGATATGTAACAACGAACTGGTATAAACTAAGTTTGGTCTTTAGTATAATATCTAGTTCAATATGGTTCTTCACTTCAAATATATTATGTTACACAACTGGTGAGGAAACCCACATACAGTTCCTAACCATTGCATGTGATGAGAAGAAAGGCTTATGTGATGTGTCTTCTAACTCTTATTGAGGATTGTTAATTTCCCTAGAGTCAACAATTAAAATCACAAGGCTCAGTCTTGGAAAAAAATGTCCAGTTGAACTGCCTATTAGCAAAATTTAAGCATTAAGTACTAGAGGTATAAATCATATTCCCAGCTAAATCTTGACTTGTGGGTGGGGGGTAGAGCATACCCACCAAACTAGAGTGCTTAGATGTTACAAACAAGTTTGAACCACCCTCCACATAATATTGACCCATATAAAAATAGAATTTTAGGAACCAATAATAATTATTCGATGATCCATAAAAAATCATGGAAAGCTATGTAGATAGGATATTGATATAAATCAACTATTTCAACATCTACACATTCAAAAAAACAAATGGTAATTTTATTTCGACAATTTACTTGAGTCACTCTTTAATAAGGAGTAGGTGTTAGAGAAATTAAAATATAGAGATAGACACCAAAGTCTCTATTTGCCACCTCACCGATGATTTATCTGCAATCTTGAGACGAGTGTGTCCCAATCCATCTTTGTATAGTTTATTGCTTTTATATGATGACCAAGTAGCTCAGATAAATTCGAAATATGAAATTCCTACTCAAAACATGAAAGGAAGTGTTAGCATGACTAACAATAATCATATGTTGAGAACATGAGTAAGATTCTTAAACCTAGTTACAAATAGCTTTTGGTGTGGTAGGGAATTAGTTCTTGAAGTAGCTTGGTATTATTTTATATCAAATTCAATCATGATGGAATAGATGGTCATCCATGATTGGTGGCGCTATCATTTATCGTACCTTTCATTTTGATTCAGGCTGCATGATTGGTGTCATTGTCACGAGTTGATTGTGCATGAGACTTGTCCTTGGCAAAGAATGTAGGACCCCTTGCTTTTTTTTAACATGATTTCTTAACTTTATTGGATGTTTAAAACCTTAATCTAACCATAATGTGTTCTTTGATATCATATACAAAGTTAAGTTTCAAGTTTGGTCCAGTTTGGACACTGTTTGAGCAAGGTATGTATATATATGTTGGTTTGGACTTTTAAGTAATTTACCCATGTATAGGGTTTTTTCTGTAATTTATAACATTCTTGTTGTGCCTCCCATGTTTTCATATCATTATTGAGATATTTGTACCATGGGGCGCCTTGTTACACCTTGGTTTGTGGTGTCATCTACCTAGGGTTGATCTTAGGGTTTCCTCTCATAGATGGGCCACCTTGAGTGCTAGATCTCGATGGTTTTTCTTGTGAGTTGGGATCTGATGGCTTTCTTAGTGAGTTAGGACCTGATGGTGGTCCCTATAGGTATGAGTATTTATGGTTTTCCCTCTTGAAGCTCCTCATATTGATGGTTCATTGAGAAAGGTCCAAACTGACGGTGGTGTTAGGGTTTTCACCCTTGTGACCAAGGGATCAGGATCTGATGGTTACCCTACTACTGGAGGTCGATGTATGACCAGGGAGTCAATATTCGATAGTCCTCCTGGATCCCACAACCAATGGACCTACTGGTTTGCATGGACATGACGGTTTTGACCATCGACACATGGCATACATGGCTAGACACTGTAACCTTCTCTTCTCTCTCACCCATAGCTTTATATACCTTCCTCCTGGCATGAAAACAAGTTATTTACACACCTAGATCACCCTCTCTTATTCCTTGCTGCTTGGATCTCATCCCTCTTTCTTAGTGGAGAAGAAGGATCCAAGGTAGAAGAAGTTTGGCCGATTTTGCTTGCATGTGCACCTAGGGTTCAAATCTACCCTCTCCTTGAGCTTGTAGATCTACCTTAGCTTGTTCTTGACCTAATCAAGTAAGACCTTCCTATTTTCCTTCATTTTCCTTGCTATCCTACCTTCCTATCTCTTCTTCTTGGTCGGATCCATGGTGGAGCTTGAGCTAGAGGTTGAAGATGCCTTCTTTCTTGCTTCTTTGACCTAGGGTTTTGCTTGCTTTTGGAGAAGGAGATAGCTTGGTAGAGTGGAGTGCTCAAGCTAAGGTTTCCTTCCTCTCTCTTCAACCTTTCTTTCTTCTTAGACCTTCTTCATCATCTTTGAGGGGAGTTATATAACTTTTTCCATGTTTATCGGTTACTCTTAACTTGCATGTACTAGATCTTGCCCTAAAACATGGTACCAAGTAGAAAGGATGGATCTTTGGTTAAGGTTTGTGCTTGAATGGTGGATCTTGAGTAGATAATCTTCTTTGTTTCGCTTCTTAATCCTAGTGCACGTTTTCTTCATGGATGTGGGAGCCATATAACTTACATGCATGTGGAAGTCGATGGTTTTTGTTCCTTGACTCTAGGGTTTCCTTTAGGTGACAAACAATGGATCATCCTTAGGGTTTTGAACTAATTTTTCTGCTCACATGATGACTCGATGGTTTGGCCCCTTACACCAAATTATGGTTTTTTCCTTAGTGCTATTTTGTGATCCATCTTGTTCTTGAGAATGATGGTCATGTTACCCTCAACCATCTCATGGTTTTGATGCTCCTTAAGTGGTTTCATATAGCGGTTTTTCTTGTGTGTTATGGACTGATTCCTATTGTGTTCATGACCTGATGGTTGGGCTCCTTGTGCCAACCAATGGTGGTTATTTAGTTTATGTTTGGGACCTTCTCTTGTGCTTCAAATGATGGTCATGTGATCTTCACCAAACAATGGTCTTGGTGCTTGACGTGTATTTTACTACGCGCTAAAAACGCAAGTGTACGCGTCGAGTAATATAGGCCTTTGTGAGGCCCGAGTCGAACTCAGGGATACGTGAATTATTGGAGACTTCTACTAACTATTTGCGATCAGCTAAGCCGAATAACAAAGTAGGGTTTTGTTGTTGAACTTAAAAGAAAATAAAAATCAAACAAAGAAAACAATCAATTAAAGGTTAATTTAATCAATTCAAAGGGATATCTTTAGGATGGCGGTTTCACCGCGGGTCAACATTGTATTAGATTTCATATAATTCCTCACACTTCTCTCTCTATCCGGGTAGTGGCCTGAAATGAGAATTACCCACTGTCATGGTGTAATCCACTACTTAGATTTAGGTTGATTCCATCGTCATAGTAATCATTCCCCTAAACTAAGCGCATTAAGATCGGTCCCTCAGTTCCCACCATTAATCTTACAACTCCTTTGTCAAGGGTTTTATTAATTAATGTAGAATTCGTCTCTTTTCAACCGTTAATCCTTCTGTCGAAGTGATTAAGGGCATTAATTTATTATTATGGTGATCAAGCATAACAATAGCAATAGAGAAAACGAATTTATACCACGGATATGAGAGAAAAATATGAATTATCAATCTAAAATCATCATACAATGTATCCCCGGGCTACTCCCGGTCCTAAAGATTGAGGGTTTTAGCCTCTCATGTTCATCTTACACGAATACATGGTAGAAATTGGGGAATTCATAAGAAAAACGTGAACTAGATGGGAAAAACCCCTGAACGAAGAAGAACCGGTGGATCCTTGGCGTAGAACACAAACTTTCCCCGCCTGTCGGTGGTGGAAATTGTCTTCGGCAGCGTCCGAATCAACCAGGATGAGCTTCTCGGCCTCCGTTCTCCTTTCTCTCCTCCTCGGCACTCGTGCAATCCAAAAAATGAGATCCCCCTCACGTCTGGGCGGCCGTCATTAGGTATAAGTCCCTAATTAGGTCGTCAAATAACAACAGCCGTCCGATCGAGATCAAAACAGATCCAACGCATATCTGCCGGCGTCGATACCATCGACGCGGGTCGATGGTATCGACCCAGCGGATTAGCGGCAGCTTTCCTTTCTTTTATTCTGAGCGTCTGTGGTGATCTCGATACCATCGACTTGGGTGTCGATGGTATCGACTCCTTTAGCGTCGGGTGTTGTCATTTAGCGACGCTGTAGCTCTCCATGTGTCGATGGCATCGACTTGGGTCGATGGTATCGACTCTGTGCTGCTCCTCTCGTCTGGCAATCTGTGGCTTGGTCGATGGTATCGACTTCCGTCGATGGTATCGACGGAAGCAGATACTCGTTCTTCCTGAAATTGCACAACAAGACCAAATAAATCCACACGATTTATGATAAGATGATCAATAATGCTTAAAATAATGAAATAAAGGGGATTTGATATAAAATGATGGCAGAGACCAAATAAAGTGAATTATGCAATAATATCCATGAAAATGAGTAATTAAGGCACAAAACACATATGAAATAGGTCTCTAAATGCGACTCAAAATCATCGCATCAAACTCCCCTAAGCTTAAACATTGCTCGCCCTCGAGCAACTAATCCTTAGAATAGAATTGCAGATGTCAACTAACAATCAACACATCACCCCACATCCCACATGACTCCCACTGAACGTTCTCAAACCGGCCTTTCCTAATCACAGAACAGTAATTACCCTACAGGCGACAATAACCATCAATAAAAGAAATTATCCTTCAAACTGATGAACACTATCACATAAGGCAGTTATCATAATAAAGTTCGCCGATTCAGCCATGGTGCATCTTGTGATCACCTACACTACGTTGCTCGCCCTAACTACCATCTACATGGAAGCAGTTCTCCTGATAAACATGAGTGAGGAGAAAATCACGGTGGCCTACCAATCCGAGCAACGGGTGGATGGAATGGGTGGTTCATGGGAGAATTTGGAAGTATTACACAGTTTCAAAATGCATATAACAAAATGCCCTAAATGATGCAAATGCACATTAAGAATGCCCTAATGCCTAAAAGTGGGTGGAATGATGCATGCACTAACCTTCTACCTCAAAATGAGATAGAAATCTACTCAAGCCACATCATGTACTCAATTCCCCTGTTATACAAGTGATATCATTCCTTTCTCCCTCTTATTCCATTTCCTTCTAAATTCTCTTTTTTTTTCTTTCAGATTTTGTTCTTTTCCTCTTAGCCCACATATCCATAATTGCTTAGAGATACATGTGTTAGGCTATTTTCTTCATGATTGGAAATCTTTGTACTAATGCGAGGGTATGGAACAATTTAGATCACTTTTCAGGTCAACTGAGATACATGGTGTACTTATGCATGAAAATCATGAAAGTATGAGTGCAACTACATGACATGCACCTAAAGGTAATGTGCATGAATCACTATACATTTTTTTCTCATTTTATGCAAAAGTATGAAAATAACAATGAAAATTCTATCTACATGCTATGCACACAAAAGAAATTGAAACTGCACTTTACTTTCAATTCTTGGGTGGATTATAGAAAATGGGGTGGAATGATCACAAGATTAAGTGACTGAACCTTAGAAGAAAATTATGTGTCCCTCCTTACTGACATGTGTAGTAGTTTAAAGGGTTCTTTCTCTTACATCTGATTAAGGTCTCATTACCATTTGATTAGGTTAGGCTCAAACAACCGTTACTATCCACTTTTCATGAGTCAAAGGGGGTGTGGGTATGACAATTTTTAAGACATCCACGATTACACTAGATAGATGTGGATCCTAAACAAACTAAAATTGCAAGAACAGATAACAAAGCAAAAAAACAAAAACAACTAAAGACAAGATAAAAGATAGAGCTGTTCCAGCCACCCCCCTAAGCTTGAAATCGACTATGGCCTCATAGTCAAAAACCAACTTAAGGGTGGAACAGTGATACCATGATCATTCTTGTGGAGGCGGAGGTGGGTACTGCCAGGGTCGTGGGGTTTGGATTTGCTCTGGATGATGTGACTTCATTTGGCCAATAACCCCGTCTTGAATAACTGACACCGACACTGCTGTGTGCCCGTCGATACCATCGACGGAAGTCGATGGTATCGACTCGCTGATTAGGGCAACTGCCTCGCGAGCCCGGCCGCCGCCGTTTCCTTTTGAAAATGTCGATACCATCGACGGACCCGTCGATAGTATCGACTTCACTGAGTCGATTTCTTCTGAAAATCTCCAGAGATCTCGATGGTATCGACTGTCATGTCGATACCATCGACCTTTTATTGCGACCTGTCTGTGACCATGTCGATACCATCGACGGGGGTGTCGATAGTATCGACGCAGTGCGATTTTTTCTGGTGTCGACCTGAACCCATGTCGATACCATCGACCAGTGTGTCGATGGTATCGACCCTGCCTGTTCCTGCACATTCAACAAACGGATCAAGGTATCTTCTTTACACTAAAATTTAACCGAAATAAAAGCAATCTACAACTATATCTAAACTATCCTAATGTACCAATGGTTGGGTTGCCTCCCAACAAGCGCCCTTGTTTAACGTCTTAGGCTAGACGGTGTGATAGTCATAATCTTTTCACCTTGGGAACTGCACTTAGAGGATCATTCGGTAATTTGAATTCAACACGATCTCCTCCAATACCCAAGGACAAAGTCCCTCTGCCTAAGGCAGTCACGACATCCGCCGTTGCTTGAAACGGTCTTCCTAAGAGAATTTCGCAGCTTTGGAGTGGTGGCATGTCCATGACGACAAAGTCCACCGGGAAAACGAATTTGTCAACCTTAACTAGCACATCTTCACATACTCCATAGGGTCTCACTGTCGACCCATCTGCCAATTCAATTGTCGCAGCCAACTTCTTGATCTCTTTTAACCCTAGCTTCTGAAAAGTAGCCAAAGGCATGAGATTGATACTAGTGCCAGAATCACATTGCGCTCTAGAAACATGTTGACCACCTATTGAACACGGAATGTAAAAACCTCCTGGGTCCTTTCTCTTCCTTGGTGAACTCCCATGAATCATCGAGCTCACCGTCTCATTCAACCAATAAATTTCATCATCTTTTATCCGCCTCTTCTTGTTGATGATCTCTTTAATGAACCTCCCGTAGGCGGGCACTTTCTCAATCATCTCCACCAGCGGAATGTTGATATGCAGCTTGCGGAATATTTCCAAGAATTTCCTATAGTGTCGGTGCTCCTTCTTCGGCTTTGGATTGTCCCGATTTGACACATCTGCCGCATTGACACGCTTGTGAGGAGGCACATATGAGTCTTTTGGAGGTACCTCCCCTAAGCTTGCTTCACTCACTATCTCAGACGTGTGCTTTTGCAAGTCATCCTCATTAGTAGCAGCTTGTTGTGGTTCCTCTTCCACCTTCTTTGTCTCCGCATGTGCAAAAACTTGCACTTCTTCTTTTTGCCCAGGTGGAGATACAGTATTCACAACTCGCTGTGATTTTCTGAAGAAAGGGTTTCCGCCCGGCAGTCCATAATAAGTGCGTGGATACGGTATCGCCGGTGATGCATGCGTATTAAACGTCATTTTTCTTTCCTCTTTAGCTTCTTGCACCTGAGATTCCTCCTCATTGCTTACCACAGAAATATACTTGACCTGATGGTGCGCTTGAACCACATTCGCGTTCTCGGCTGGTTTCTGTTGATTGGCGTGCTTGATAGCCGCCACCTCACTTGAAATCTGTGCCACGGTGGTCTCCAATGCCCGCATTTGCGCTCCATGGCTTTGCAGCGTCTGCCCAAATTTGGTTAGAATATCACCTTGAGATTGCAGATGTTTTCCAAACATGGCCATCATCTCTTGATTTTGCTGGACCATTTGGCTTAGCAATTCAGTATTTTTATCTTCTGCTCTCGGTTGTGGCTTTGCATCCGGATCTTGTAGAAAGTTATTCGGATCCTTCCAAGAAAACTTTTTATCCTTTCTCCATGAATAGTCATTGTTTCTATAGCCCTGTTGTTGCATGAATTTCACTTGGGCCTCCCCATCATCAGATGCATCCTCCTTAGTTAACACCTTCTTGGCTAGAAGATCTAACTTATCATTCAGCTCCCTCACTATTCTGGATTCACCGGCAGCTTTGACATGTTCCACGGCACCTCTGTCACCCCATGACTGTTTCCTAGCCATGTTTTTCAGTATCTCCCAACATCTGGTATCGGTGTTATTCAGAAAAAATCCGGATCCAGCCGAGTCCAGGTTGCTTCTATCATGTTCAGACAGAGCAAAGTAGAAGATTTTCACTTGGGTTTCCTTATCCAGTCCATGGTGTGGACATCTCCTCAACATGACTTGGAATCGCTCCCAAGTCTCAGAATAAGTTTCACCCGCCTGTTGGGTGAAATTGTGGATCTTCCGGATCATATCATTGGTCTTCTCAGGAGGGAAGAACCTCTCGAAGAAAACCTCCACCATGTGATCCCATGATTCAACAAACTCCTCGTCGAGGTTATGAAGCCACTCTCTTGCTACTCCAGCCAAGGAACTTGGGAACAACTTGAGATACAACGCATCTTGCGGGAACCTGTCGATCTTCACCATATCGCAATTTTCAACAAACTGACTAATGTGTGCCACTGGATCTTCATTTTTCAGCCCGTGAAATGCGTTAGATTTGACCAAGTTAATCAGTGCCGGATCGATCTTATATGTCGGTATGTTGATCGCCTGCTTCTTTATGGGCCCCTTTGATGCCGAGGAAGAAGACGCCTTGATCTTCTCCCATATTGTCTGTGCTTCAGCCATTACTTCTTCTTGTTCTGGCTCAGATTCAGAATGTATATCACTGTGGTGTTCCTCCTCGTAGTAGTCCTCGTCCTCTGGTCCCACAGATGGAACCTCAGGTGTGCGATTCACGTAGTCTCGACTACGTGTGTGCACCATGCAAAGCACCTGAAATATGGAAATAGAGGTTCAGTACAATGCTTTTGAACGAGTCAACACAATTATAGAGAAATAAAGGAATTTTTAAAATTGTTTTAAAATTAATAAAAAAAATGTGGCCTAGAATGGCCGCTCTTAGCACTCAAAGTGCCAATAATTCGCCGTATCCCCGGCAACGGCGCCAAAAACTTGACGTGTATTTTACTACGCGCTAAAAACGCAAGTGTACGCGTCGAGTAATATAGGCCTTTGTGAGGCCCGAGTCGAACTCAGGGATACGTGAATTATTGGAGACTTCTACTAACTATTTGCGATCAGCTAAGCCGAATAACAAAGTAGGGTTTTGTTGTTGAACTTAAAAGAAAATAAAAATCAAACAAAGAAAACAATCAATTAAAGGTTAATTTAATCAATTCAAAGGGATATCTTTAGGATGGCGGTTTCACCGCGGGTCAACATTGTATTAGATTTCATATAATTCCTCACACTTCTCTCTCTATCCGGGTAGTGGCCTGAAATGAGAATTACCCACTGTCGTGGTGTAATCCACTACTTAGATTTAGGTTGATTCCATCGTCATAGTAATCATTCCCCTAAACTAAGCGCATTAAGATCGGTCCCTCAGTTCCCACCATTAATCTTACAACTCCTTTGTCAAGGGTTTTATTAATTAATGTAGAATTCGTCTCTTTTCAACCGTTAATATTTCTGTCAAAGTGATTAAGGGCATTAATTTATTATTATGGTGATCAAGCATAACAATAGCAATAGAGAAAACGAATTTATACCACAGATATGAGAGAAAAATATGAATTATCAATCTAAAATCATCATACAATGTATCCCCGGGCTACTCCCGGTCCTAAAGATTGAGGGTTTTAGCCTCTCATGTTCATCTTACACGAATACATGGTAGAAATTGGGGAATTCATAAGAAAAACGTGAACTAGATGGGAAAAACCCCTGAACGAAGAAGAACCGGTGGATCCTTGGCGTAGAACACAAACTTTCCCCGCCTGTCGGTGGTGGAAATTGTCTTCGGCAGCGTCCGAATCAACCAGGATGAGCTTCTCGGCCTCCGTTCTCCTTTCTCTCCTCCTCGGCACTCGTGCAATCTAAAAAATGAGATCCCCCTCACGTCTGGGCGGCCGTCATTAGGTATAAGTCCCTAATTAGGTCGTCAAATAACAACAGCCGTCCGATCGAGATCAAAACAGATCCAACGCATATCTGCCGGCGTCGATACCATCGACGCGGGTCGATGGTATCGACCCAGCGGATTAGCGGCAGCTTTCCTTTCTTTTATTCTGAGTGTCTGTGGTGATCTCGATACCATCGACTTGGGTGTCGATGGTATCGACTCCTTTAGCGTCGGGTGTTGTCGTTTAGCGACGCTGTAGCTCTCCATGTGTCGATGGCATCGACTTGGGTCGATGGTATCGACTCTGTGCTGCTCCTCTCGTCTGGCAATCTGTGGCTTGGTCGATGGTATCGACTTCCGTCGATGGTATCGACGGAAGCAGATACTCGTTCTTCCTGAAATTGCACAACAAGACCAAATAAATCCACACGATTTATGATAAGATGATCAATAATGCTTAAAATAATGAAATAAAGGGGATTTGATATAAAATGATGGCAGAGACCAAATAAAGTGAATTATGCAATAATATCCATGAAAATGAGTAATTAAGGCACAAAACACATATGAAATAGGTCTCTAAATGCGACTCAAAATCATCGCATCAGTGCTCTCTTAAGTGGTTCAAATTGATGGTCTTGAGTCTTACCAAATGATGGGTTCCTTTGGTCCCCCAAATGATGGTTTTACTGACATGTTTTCCACCTAGTGTTGTCAACCAAAAACTCCAATGGGTCAAGATTTGATGGCTCCACTGGGTCAAGACTCGATGGTGTCACTGGTCCCTTTGGTCAATGGTTCTCAACCAATGGGTTCACTAGTTGCAATGTCGATGGTTTCCTTGATGTCAACATTTGATAGTGGCACTATTGTCCACAAATGATGGTGGACCTAGTGTCCAAAACCGATGGTTCTTCTGAAGTCAGCAAATGATGGTCCTAGGTGTATAATCCTATGGTTTCTTGTGATCTAATGGTGGTGATTAATGCATATGAATCAATGATTTTGTTTGTCTTGAACTTGATAGTTTGTTGATGGTTTGAGCTTGTTACACCTGATCTGATGGTTTGAAATTGATGATTTAGAGTTGATGATTTTAAGTTCATGAGTTGTAGTGTTACCTTTTCCCTTGCTTTAATAAAATTGAATGGTTTTGCATATCTAACATCCAATGCTTTTGCATCTATGTGAATCGATGGTTGATGAACCCTAAGTTTTGATGGTTTTGGTTTAATGCTACAATCTTATGGTTAAACCTTGTGTTATGTATAAGTTCATACTTGAGTATTGTATGGGACTCGATGGTAATGCTTTATCTTTTGTACATCCATGATCCAATGGGGATGTTGTATTTGAAGGACGCACTTTGACCTAAGTAAGTGTATGATTCTATGGTTAGTTTAAGGTGTTGATTAGTAACGTCACTTCCACCTATCTTTATTGAACTTAACTTAATGAAATTAAGGAATGATGATTGATCATACTTAGATTCCTTGTATGATAGGATGAAGGATTATTATCTCTAAATGTTTGGCATAACCCTAATATGTTGACTAGTGGTTATCATAGTCCTTATGATTGATGCTTTCTTATATATATGTGTATCACAAGCATGATGGTGTAAGTTGAACCTTCTTCAAGGTATTGAAAGATAATGATGATCATACGGGAAATGATGTGACATACTTAATGACCTTTGGGCATGTGTTGATCCATTATGGAGGTGTAATCCTCTTTATGTTGACAAGGGTTTGTACCATGAGATAATGTGATAAGGATTTATATCCTAAGATGGTGTGATGACAAGTATAGTCTCATGAATTGCAATGAAATAGTACCATGTGATTTTAAAATGAGGAATATGTATCATATGCTTTAATATATGTTGAAGTTGCTATATATTTATTCCTGTTAGAAATTAATTAGGGTCTGTATGTCCACTTGTTTGATGCAACCTTAATACACCCAATTGACATTGACTAATCAAGTGAAACCCTAATCATGTAGTGCGCCTAGAACCATTCCACTGTCAGGGCTTGCTGGGTGGGGACATGAGTATTCCAGCAAGGAAGCTCACAGTCGCATATTGTTGAGTATGTGCGGGTGCAAGAAACTATGTGTCCTTGATAGCATGATCCTAAGGTTTTGAGGATGGTTGCAGTCATACAATGGAAGGAGAATGACTGTGGTCATATCATAGATATTTGTATATGCTATTTGATTGAGGACAACTATGGTTGTACCTCAGATGATAGGGTTTTGTATACCCTGGTGTTGTGGCCTATATACCAAGGGTGGACTAGGATATTTTGCATCTTGACCTTGTGTGTCGATGCAGCGGACTTGTACAGACTGAGGGCGTATGAGATCTTAGGATCCTGGCTCTCCTAGATATTGTATGGAACTGATTGCGACCAAGCGGTGGTCAGTTGGAGTCTGAGTGGTATACATCAAACTCCCCAACGCTTAATAAAAGATGTAATTTGGTCATGTAGTATATTTGTTGGGGTTATACGTAATGCTTCAAATTGGATAATAACCCTTATATTGTTTCTTTCACATATAAATGATGTATAGTGTAATAAGAGAACGTAACCTTGCTTATATTGTTATGTATACCAATATTGTTGGTCAGGTTTATGTTGTTAGCTATCTCGTGCTACTAGATATGCTTTATTATTAACTATGCATATATTGTTAGCCCTATTGATGATGTTAGATGTGTTATGATGGTAGTCGGAATTATAATGATAGTTTTTATATGTTACTTTATGTACCTCGTTACTCATTCCTTTTGTTATGTTCGTCTATTTAATATGCTTAATATACTTAAATTATTAAATTAATTAACCTATTGTAATCAATAAGCATTGTTGAGATTTATATCTCTTTTTGGGACATGGGTCTCACCTCATGGGTCACCACATCTTCTTAGGTGATTGTCAATAGCGACATTAGACCTGTGGCAGCAAGGAGAAGTTGCAGTGATGGACCTTATAGAAGGTTGTTTAGATGTCTAGTATGTCCTAGAGTCGTCATTGTACTCTCAGGTTTGGGCAAGAAAGTTTGTATATGATGTTTCGATCGATTCGAGCTATCAGTAACATCTTAATGCTTGTACATGTGATATATGTGGATCATGTTCTTTTCTCTGTGTGTGTGTGTGTGTATTGTGTGTGTATATATATATATATATATATATATATAATATTATATTATATATATGCATATATATACACACACATATATATATATACAGAGTTAGGCTAGTGTACACTCCAGTGTACCGGAGGCACCATACACCTCAGTCATTTTTTAAGATGCAGTAATTTTTTGAAAAATCTAAATCATTGATCTTCTTAATTATCATAAGAACATACTATATAATAAATTTTAGCTCATTTGGACACTTATAGGTCGTGCATCTAAAGGAGGCAAAAATCATGTATCTCAAATTAGTTTTGTGTGTCGATTTTGTTGTCCTTGGATGAGTGACTTACACTCATCCAAATGAGTTCAAATTTTGTATGTGACCTATTATTATTGCAACCATGAAGATCAATGGATTAGATTTCGGAAAAACATGTTCTAGATAGGCAAACACCATTGGGGTGTACGACGTGATCTGTACACTCGAGTGTATTCTAGCCTGACTCTATATATACATATACATATATATATATATATATATATATATATATATATATATATATATTCACTACCTATGCAGGTAACTAACTTTAGTTACCCGTGGATCTATTTTGTAACAGAAAGGTACCTATTTGTAATGAGATAGACATCATTTGTAATGATATGACCAAATTTGTAATATAAACACTCATTTTGTATTACACGTCTAATTACAGTACAAATGATATTTGTAACAGAAACATCATTGTAATACAAAATGAGTCTTTGTATTACAATTTTGGTCATCTCATTACAATTTTGATTGTCTGGTTACAAATATGTGTCTCCCTATTACAAAACTGATCGGTGGGTAACTAACCTTATCTACCCGCATGGGTAGCGAATGAATGGCCGTATGTATGTATGTATGTATGTATGTATGTATGTATGTATGTATGTATGTATGTATGTATGTATGTATGTATGTATGTATGTATGTATGTATATATATGTAGATATATATATGTATATATACATATATATGTATAAATATATATACATATATACATATACATAGAGAGAGAGAGAGAGACTCAGGTTGGAATACACTCGAGTGTAAGGATCACACGCTACACTCAAGTTGTGTTTGCATATCAAGACTATCTTTTTGTAAAATATAAACCATTGATCTTCATTGTCATACTATGATTAGGCTACATACAAATTTTGAGCCCATTTGGATGAGTGTAAGTCACTCATTCGAGGGCAAAACAATCGACACACGGAACTAATTTGAAATGAATAATTTTTGTGATCTTCATAACATGACCTATAAAAGTCCAAATTGGCTCAAATTTTGTATATGAGCTATTCACAAGATGTTTAAGAAGATCAATGGATCAGATTTTAAGAAAATATATTACATCATGAAAAACTACTTGAGTGTATTCTGCTTCAAATGCACTTGAGCATATTCTAGCCTGACTATATATATATATATATATATATATATATATATATATATATATAGAGAGAGAGAGAGAGTCAGGCTAGAATACACTCGAGTGTACGGATCGCACGAATACACTCAAGTGTGTTTGCATATCAAGACTATTTTTTGCAAAATGTAAACCATTGATCTTCACTGTCATACTATAACTAGGCTACATACAAATTTTGAGCCCATTTGGATGAGTGTAAGTCAATCATCCAAGGGCAACAAAATCGACGCGGAAAACTAATTTAAAATGCATAATTTTTGTGGTGTTCATAACATGAGCTATACATATCCAAATGTGCTCAAATTTGGCATATGCGTTATTCACAAGATGTTTAAGAAGATCAATGGATTAGATTTTCAAAAAAAATATTGCATCATGAAAAACTACTTGAGTGTATTCTGCTCCGGATACACTCGAGTGTATTCTAGCCTGACTCTCTCTCTCTCTCTCTCTCTCTCTCTCTATATATATATATATATATATATATATATATATATATATATATATATAGAGAGAGAGAGAGAGAGAGAGAGAGAGACAAACACACATATGTTGTGGTTGAGGCAACAGAACAATTATAAAAGATACTTGTCATGATATATAAATGCAAGAAAGGTGTTGGTCTTTTATGTAAATGTTCTTGGATTTGGAGTGTTTAATCTATTTTAATTATCCCCTTTTTCTTCTATGTGGTTAATTAATGATCGGTCATATTTTGGGTTTTAAATAATCTCATTTAGTGTGATGGGATCTGACAAAGAAAATGAAAGTTGTCGTACCTTTCCTTCTATATTGACAGCTGGTTCAATTGTTGTCAACAAGCAAATGACTCCTAACAAGCTATCTTTCTTGTGATTTTTTTTTGTTACTTAAAAGCAGTAGGAATTTGACTTCCCATTGTGTGAGACTTCATACTTCTAAGTTCTAAGCATAATTTTGGGTTTAATCGGCAGTAGTGGATAGAATCAATTATACAGAACATTGTGATAATAAACACTTTAAAAAAGTTCTGAACCAGGCTATATAAAAGCTCAGACACTTGGCAAAACGCCAACACAAAATGTGTAAACCTAGAGACTAAGGACATGAGATTCCATTAAAAACATACTTGAGGATATTGAATAGTTACATCTATACTGATTGATGTTGTATTATCTTTTTATATTTCCTACCACCTTGTGTAGAATAACATCTAGATCTGCATCCCCGGTGATTAACTGCTTCTTTTCTTCTTTGCATTCTTTGAATGGGAGAGTTGGTGGCTAGGCTTATCATATTGGTTCAGTAATGGATTTTGAGGCTCATCTTTGTGAACATACTTCCTTGATTGATGTTCATGAGTTACAACAGCTACATCACATCCATGTATGTGTTCAACATGAGTATGATGCTCATGAGAATGTCCAACGCCATTGTGATAATGATCTGAATTATCATGATTGTGATCATCATCAAGGACTGAAAGGGATTAGAATCTGACTTCAAAATCAAGGATTGAATGGGATCAGAAAGGCTGAAATGCCTTTTTGAATTAAAAGAAAGAGAAAAAACCACATTCCTCAGAAGCAAGTTTGGTTGTGGATATGCACATTTATGTTTAGTAGCACGATTTGCTTTAGAAGTTCCATCAGGGGACTCAAGGAGTAAAAAGGAGGCATTTATTTCTTCCGTAGCACATTTTTAATCAAAGACATACCCATTGAACAATGACATCAGGTGTAATTCCTTTTGTATATGAACAATATCCAGGGCAGACTGCTCTAACAAATTCTATATAGTCATCAGGTAAAACACAGATCCTTCTAACTAATGTATGGCAAACACAACTTTCACATAATTTGAAATTTGGAAATAGACAAAAACTATTGGTATATAAAATATATAGTAAAAGAAGTCATAACCTTAAATATTCTCCAATGTCATGAAGACATATAGCTAAGAACAATTAACGTGTGTATGAATTATTTATAGCAGCACCCACATATATGAATCATAAAATCACACAAAACTTTGTTTTGTGAACCCACATTTTAATATCATCTCAGGAAAGTGATACCAGTGGTACTATGATTGGGCCGCTGCTTATTTTCTCTCCTTGTTTTAAGGCTATCATTGGTCGGTTTATTCAAATTTGATAGACCGTAAGGTATGCAAACTGTGGGAAAAAATATGAGTTGATGAGTTTTGACAAAAGCCACAATGAAACTCAAATTTGTAGAGTAGCAATTCTCTAGTAATAACTAAATAAGTAGGAGAAAAAATATATGTGGTGTTCAAAAACCCAAACTTATAAAGTTTAACATGCTATGCATTCTTGAAATTACATATTTTTATCATTTGTTTCAAGAAAATGACTTCAACTATGAAGATAGTGAAATGTTCACGTTGATTTAATTGTATAATAAAATAATCTATTTATTTATACAGTGCACAAAAACCACCATAAATCTACAAAATGTATCCCTTCCCCCTTTCAAAATTAGTTGTATTATTGTATAGTTGAGGTAAACAGTTAGAAAAAAGGGACTTAAATAGAGATCATTCACATTTTTTTACTTGTAAAGTCATGTGCTCCATTAATGTTATGATGGCCTTTCAGATGATATATGCTATTTAGAAATAAAATCATTCATGTACTATAGATGACGATTTGAATGGACAAACCAAATCGTAGGCTTATCAAGAAAGAAGTAATATTTCTAGAAATATGAGTCATTTAAGAGTTGGTTTCATTCTGCATCTAATATTCTAAGAAAACTTTGGATCCTTTAATCTATCCAATAAAAAGTATTCAATTAAAAGTAGATCAAATTTACTAATTTATCATTAAATATATGGCTAGAAATTGGAATTTGGTCATGTAGGATTTGAAATCGCAAGGTGAGGTCAAGACTTATTAGGTTGGTAAATCAGGCATTATATAATAACTCTGCAAAGAATTGGCATGTTTTCTTTGAAAAAATCTTACAGTTCACCCAGAGAGTACGATAAAATAACAACATTCATATACTATATTCAATGTAATTAGAATTTCCATGATCACAAAAATTTCTCATATACAACATTTTCTATATTATTCACTCTTATTCAACACCCAGGATTCTCACGCTTTACTTATTTTACTTCTCATCTAGGAAAGGACTAATTGTATTTGCATTTTATGTGAATGCCAAGGTATGCACAAGAGATGATATAGAGGGTATTGTTGTACTAGGTATGGTTAAGGCCATACAACCATAAACAATTAACTATATTATTGGGACAATCAAGGATGATGATTTGTATTATAGTGACGCAGGTCTCAAGTTATTATAGGAAAGTGGCAAGGAATTCTAATTACCCATGTATGTAATTTATACTCACCCCAGTGTATCTATTTTGTGTAGTTGGTGGTCAACATATGACTACTTCAAAGGATTCCCATGAGATAAAAGTGTGCAAGTTTCTTAGATATATGAAGGACCATGGTGAGGGCCTAAGGGACCCACTTACTGAATCCTATGAATGTTGTTGACAAATTGCACTAGGGATGCTATGTTGATAATGAACTGGTTGTTGATGTATTAGATGTCAAGCCGGTCCACTTCGGTAATATGTTTTCTCTAATGAACATCTAGTGACTTAAACAAATAAGCAGTGCTTTGATCTTCATTCCATAATTATGATATACAGTCATTTAATATTTAGAAGGCAACATTAATAGTGAATTTATTACTTTAAATCGAATGATTCCCCAAGTCAAGCTGGCCTAGCTAGCAACATTGATCCCCTATACTTACAATTACTATTTACCACTCCCTTTCTACTCTTTGCCTCAATATTGTTGACAACACATATCATTGAAATATTATCAACCTCATGTATAATACTTAAGCAAGGAAAATGAGGGAAAGCTCCCTTTATCATCCCATGACTCTTGAGAAGCCCGACATGAGAGGGGATTGTAAGTTGACAGCTAGCCATAACGCTCTAATGGCACAAACCAAAACAACAACTAGAAATCTCGTAATAACGCGCCCACAATAGGAATAGAACATGAAAACCAGATAGCAACATGATGAATCACCATTACACCATGCCCTTGAGGACAATCTTCTACACATGATAACCCTATCCACATTAACTTTTCATAGATGAGAGGTGTAAAGGTAGTCATACTCCAATTTAAGAAACTAGCCATACACTTATACTCCTTTAATCCTCCTCACCACATTCATCCCTCCATTGCAAACTTTGTGCAATCAATTAAAATGGCCCGATAATCATCTTTGATGGTTCTTAAAGTCATTGTCATATCTGGAGAAATAAAATATATTCAATGCATTATTTAGATTTGTTTTCTAGCATTGTTATGCATTTAATTCCACAACTGTGATGCCATATTTACTAACACTTGATATTATTTGTTAGAATTGAATCTGAAGTGTCTCCCATTTACTGGTTTATCATTACCAATCGATGTTACTACTTCAACATCTAATTGTACAACAACAATGGTTAAATAAGACAAAATGGTATGTGTGGAGAGTCAACTATCTATCTATTATTGGATCTAAGGGCTCTAGAGGGGGGTAAATAGAGCTACAAAATTTCTCACCAAACAGATTAGACCTTCAAATTATATCAATTAGGAGCAATAGCTAAATGGCAATTTGAAGTCCTAACTAACAAGCATAGCAAGGATGAGAGAGATTGATAGCAAGCACTTGACAAAGGGATGTAGAGTGGTTCCACACTTCAAATTAGAAGTGAGTCAGTCCACTACCTAGAGAGGTCAACCTCTAGGACTTTACAAGTTATTTTCTCTATTAATCACCACAGAGATTATAGTAATAGACCACCAAAGGACTTACCCATACAAACACAAGGAGATCTCCACCTTCACAAGGAACTTACCCACTTAGCTTGAATCTTCCACCTTCACCTAGGTCTTACCCATTCAAGCTGAAGTCTTCAGCCTTGAAGGACTTTTCTTCTCCTCTTGGATCTTCCACCTTTGCCTTCTCCTTCACCTGGAGAAGATCACCACACCTTCATCAACCTTGAAGAGGACCAACAACAACCCCTTCTTCACTCGATGGAGCTTGCTTCCTTCACTTCATGGAAAATTGGTATAGGGAAGTAGTGGAAGATTGAGAGCTTTACATGCACAAAGGCGGAGCTCTCTTACAATAATCCTAACTCACTCACAAATCACGAAATGAAGTGTAAACTAGAGAGAGAAAGGGGCTCAAGGGTAGTAGCACACTCAACTATAGCAAGGACCTTGTATGTAGTGAATGAGCAACCTTGGAATGAACTCCAAGTGATCCTATTTATAGCTGGGGGTGCTCCCTTGAGTTAGGGAACACTTAGGGCCAAATTATAGCTTGTATCTATTTTAGTCCAAACAAGTCACCAATGGTTAGAATCACTTTTTCTGCATTTTCCTTACAGTACATTTGGTAGAGATTCAATAAAGGCAACTCGATCGATCGGCTAAAAGACAACCCCAATTTTCAAACTATCGGTTGAGTTTGTCCTGGGAAACTCGACCGATCAGTTAAAATCACATTTGGTTAGCAACCCGATCGATCGAGTTCTGTGAATGCACAACTCGACCGATGCACTCTCCTGAAAATTGATCCAAGGGATCGGTCAAGATTGTAACTCAATCAATCAGCAGTCTGTGATCAATTTTCTAAAGTCATTAAAAAGTGATTAAAACTTGGGACTAAGTGTCCCATATAATTTTATCATCTTAGTTACAAGTCATATCATCAATACAAGTGATTACAAAATTCTTCTAAGGTCATTTACATGGATTTCCTAATTAGCACACTTGCATTGCTTTTGACTTGTACTTTGATAAAAAGAGGGCTTGTGTAAATTGATCCTTTTCATGTACATGACACCTAAGATCAATCTTGAATACACATATTAGATATATATGAATGGAATGATTGAGTAATTATCAAAATATGGACAATGTATAACCTCTAGGTCAACATTCTCCCCCCTTTTAGACAATGACAAACCATTCCTCAAACATATTGAAAAGAATATTGAAAGTATACCTTTTCCTTGTGAATTAGGGGGATTCAAGATTTAATCAATGTGAATTGCTCCCCCACAATCTATGCTTACTTTAACCTGCATAATTTTTTTCTACACAAAGCAATATAGCAAGCGTGTACTATATGATCATTTAGCAAGTCACATGATAAAGCATATAAAGAATAAGAAAAGGATCACTTCAGCAATAATAGCAATATGATTGAGTTTCAAGATATTGAAATTTCTCTCCCCCTTTTAACATTATCAAAAAGGTAGGGGGTAGAAGATCATACAAATAGTCTTCTCCAAACACAACCAAGTAGATATTCAAACATGCTATCACATAACATATATCAAACAGAGACGAGAGAAACACACAAGCTAGGTCATAATCAAAATATGGTGACATGTGGCACCAACTCATAAGATGTAACTAATCAAAGAGCAAGAGTGCACATAACATAGATTACAACTCAGAAGCATGTTCTCATAAAAGTAGCTACAAGCGAGAAGTGATGAAAACTGAAGATAAAATAGTACATCTAAGATAATGTGTCCAAATGTTTCTAATACAAAATAGCCTAGAAAGATATATATGATCAACAAACTAGACCACAAACTAAGAAACAACTAGACATCTAGACTATCTATGTCCATAGCATCATCATCGTCCTCGGCATCAGGCTCGTAGTCGCCATCTCCATCTGAAGGTGCAGCAGCAGCAGTACCTTCATCACCTGAGTCACCAGTGAAGCCATCACCATCATCAGATGCATCCTCACCATCACCAACATCCTCATCAGCTACAGTCTCAGCATCAGCCTGGTCAGGCATCTCCTCGTCCACAGAAGGACCGTAGCCAAGATTGGACCAATGAGCGTTCTGCTCATCCCAAGTCATACCAAGAGCATAGAGCTCATTGGTGAGAGGGAAGGAGGGAGTAGAATCACCCAGGCTGGCAAGCAGGGTGGCCAAGGGGCCAGCAGGCAATAATAGGAAGATGGAAGTAGAACCACCAACATCAAAGGGTGTGGGAGCAAAAACGGAAGGCTCGGGGGGCAGGGTAGAAGTGAGGGTATGCATAAGATGCATAATCACTATTGGGGTAAGGTTGGTAGGTGGGGTAAGGGTGTGCATAGGATATGTTCATGTTTGACATGATTGAACATAAATCCTGTTGCAGATGCTCCTGGACCTAGAGGTTGTATGACTGTTAGTGCATCATGTAACCCATGAGGGCTTCATTTGATACACAAAACAAGGCACAGCTAGGTCAGGGTGGCTGAGGAGGTGGAGTATGGGTAGAGGTAGAGGCAGGGGTAGTTGAGGTAGAAGCAGAGGGTGAAGCATAGGGTGTGGTGGAGGAAAAGATAGGCACAGACTTTTGAATTGTGGTCTCACTGATGCGCACTCCCTTCCTGGCAGGTCTGTAATAGAAGTCAGAGAAGAGTGATTTTTCAGTGGAGAACTAGAAAAGACCAGAAATCAGGGAAGGATAAGGTGGATGGGTGCCACATGTGTTCTTTCCAGAGTCAAAGCAAGTCATATGATGTAGGATATATCTAGACCCACTCTGACATTCTCAAGGATGCAGTACTTATCACCGTAGTGTTCTCTGCAATATCCATTTGATTTTTCTTTGGATGGATGTTGCAGTTGACAACTAGGGCTAATATACACTTCCTGAGATCTAGTTTGGAGGTAGGGTGCTCTTCTTCTTATAGGGAACATCGGGTTTCTTCAGATAGTGATGGATATCAGGAAGAGTGATCTCATTCTACTTGTAGAAACCCTCAGGTTCCAAGAGGTCAAAATACTCACCATAGTTCTTACGCCAGGTGTCATTCTCAATGGCTCCTGAAAATAAAACATTTAGGATATCCTCAGAGATTTGAAATCTCTTCCTGGTGATCATGGAAGTAAGGATAACTTGAGTATTCAGAGGGGGTACAAGGGAGTCATAATTCAAACACAAATTTGTGTAGAATTTGTTAACTACTTTTGTGCTAGACATCGAATTATTAAAGTAATCTCGTTCGATAGCCATGGTGGATAGGTGATGAATGGATAGCAACCTCGCCACTTGATCGATGATGGCAAGACGCCTAGGTCTAGGCTCAAACAAGGCTCTAAAAGGGAAAGGACTCCTAGGAAGAAGGTCCTTATACCTATTTACAACCTCTATTGAGACAAATAGGGTCTCATCAAATGGAATCAAGTGAGAGGATGAAGAAGAGGATGGGGCATTGCTAGGGGCGGGTCTCTTTATTTTATGAGAAGCCATGGAGGCGCAAAGAAGGAGAAGAAGAGAGCAAACGCACAAAACAAACCACCAAAACCATTCACACACCAAGGTAGAGCAAGGGGAAAGGTCTAGAACAATCTATCTAGGTCGGATTAGGGTTAGGTTAGGGAAGGTATGGTTTGGGGTAGAGAGCTTAGGGCTAGAAGAAGGGGGATCGATCGACTATTCTCTAGTTGAGAGGGAGAATAGTCAGCCGCATCCAACTTAAGTTGGCTTCAGCCCGCAGATCGGTCGAGTTCTGAGAGTCGGAAACTCGACCGATTGGTCCATTTAGAACATTTCTTGGCCAATGGATCGATCGTCCTAGGGGAAACTCGAATGATGGTCAACCTAACCTAAAACCATCAAACTTAATTTCTAGCCATTTGAATGCTAATTAAATTTATTTTTCAAATCCATTATGTATATTAAACATACTTAGGCACGTATCACTCATCATTGGGTACTATTTTGTGATAAAACAAGTGTTTACAAAAAATACCCAAGAACAAGAGAAAAATAAGGAAAAAAGAACATGAAAAAACAATTTTAAACATATAAGAATTCAAAGATGATCAAGATAGATGCAAGACATATATGATGGATGACTACTAGCTAGAAGGCATATCAGATTCATCCAAAGTAGTTATAAGCAATTTCGATCTAATAAAATTAAATTGATATTTAGCTATAGGTTTAGTAAAAATGTCTGCCAACTAATTTTCCGTGTCCACATGCGTGATATAAATATCCTTCTTGGCAATGTGATCACGAAGAAAGTGATGGTGAACATCTATATGTTTAGCTCTACTATGCAATATAGGATTGTAAGACAAGTTAATTGCACTAGTATTATCACAAAAGATAGGAGAAGCATCAAAATGAATGTTAAAGTCTTGGAGAATTTGCTTCATCCATAGGACTTGGGCACAACAACTCCCGACTGCAATGCACTCAGCCTCAGTGGTTGATAATGCCACGATGCTCTATTTCTTGGAGAACCAAGACACCAAGCATGGTCCTAGGAGGAAATAAGTTCCACTTGTGCACTTTCTATCAATCAAGAAGCCTGCATAATCGGCATCACTATAGGCAGTAATAGTAAAGACCCTTGACTTGGGTTACCATAGTCTAAAATTTTGAGTTTTGGCTAGGTACCTTAGAAACCTCTTAACAACTATAATATGAGATTTCTTAGGATTTGATTGAAATCTAGCACACAAGCCAATACTAAACATTATGTCAGGTCTAGAGGTAGTTAAAAAATTAAACTTCCAATCATACCTCTATAGAGCTTCTCATCTACCTTCTCACCTTCTTCATCTTTATCATGTTTGGTGGTGTTTGACATGGGTGTGTCCATCAGCTTGGTATTCTCCATCCCAAAGCACTTAAGTAGTTCATTGGTGTACTTGCCTTGGTTGATGAAATTTTCATCGTTTTTTTGCTTGATTTGAAAGCCAAGGAAGAATGTGAGCTCACCCATCATGCTCATCTCAAATTCACTCTGCATAAGATCACTAAATTCTTTGCAAAGATCAAGGTTAGTTCCTCCAAAAATGATATCATCAACATATATTTGAATGATAAGAAAATTGTTAGAAGTGTTCTTTAGAAACAAGGTAGAATCCTCTTTGCCCATGATATAACCATGATCTAACAAAAAGTTCTTTAATTTCTCATACCAAGCCCTTGGTGCTTGTTTGAGTCTATAGAGAGCTTTTTGCAACAAATAAATATGGTTAGGTAGATTATCATGTTCAAAGCCCGGAGGTTGTGCAACATATACTTCCTCCTCAATTGTACCATTCAAAAATGCACTTTTAACATCCATTTGATACAAAAGAAAGTTTTTATGACTAGCAAAAGCAAGCAACATACGAATGGACTCAAGTCTAGCTACAGGTGCATAAGTTTCATCAAAGTCAATACCTTCATGTTGATTGTAGCCTTGAGCCACTAACCTTGCTTTGTTTATTACCACTTTACCACTTTCATCTAGCTTGTTGTGGTAGACCCATTTGGTGCCAATGATCTTTCTATCACTTCTTCTTGGCATAAGGGTCCAAACTTTGTTCTTCTCAAATTGTTCCAGCTCCTCTTGCATAGCTAGGATCCATTCTTCATCCCCAAGAGCTTTCTTGACATCTTTAGGCTCTAGTTGTGAGATGAAGGCATTGTTGGCTTGTTCTTTGTTAAATGCAGCATGTGTCTTCACTCTCTTAAATGGATCACCTAAGATCAGATCCTTAGGATGATTCTTTGTGAACCGGGGATTTGGATCCTTCTTTTCATCATTTTTTTCTTCTTCTTGAGCAGCCACCTCTTTTCCCTTTTGGGTGATGTTGAGTTCTTTAAGAATAGGAATTACTTCATCTGCAACATCATCATTTGAAACAATGTCTTTGGGAATAGAGGAGTTAGTCTCAATAAATTTAACATTAATAGATTCTTCTACTTTAGCAAGATCAATATTATAAACTTTATATGCCTTGCTAGTAGTGCTATAGCCAAGAAAGAAAGCCTTATACGAGTTCAGATCAAACTTGTTAAGAGAATCTTTCATATTCAAAACAAAATGAGGACATCCGAAAACATGGAAATACTTGATGGAAGGCTTCCTACCACGCCATAGTTCAGAGGGGGTTTTCTTAAGCGATGGATGCATGAAAACACAATTTTGCACATAATAAGAGGTACTAATAGCTTCAACCCAAAACTTCTTAGGAGTATCAAACTCAAGAAGCATGGTCCTAGTCATCTCCTGTAGAGACATATTCTTCCTCTCTACAACCCCATTTTTTGGGGGTGTTCGAGGTGAAAAAAAGTTGTGTGCATAACCCGATTCGTGACAAAAATGCTCAAAAAGCTCATTTTCAAATTCTCCCCCATGGTCACTATGGATGGAAACAATCTGGCAAGAAGCTTCATTCTCAACTCATTTATAAAAACTAGAGAAAACAGCAAGTGTAACACTCTTTGAAATGAGAAAGAAGGTCCAAGTATATCTAGAGAAATCATTGATAACAATAAGTCAATACTTGGAACCATGAAGTGATTGCATTCTCATTGGTCCAAATAGATCAATATGAAGAAGCTCCAGAGTTCTCTTAGTGCTAAGGACTCATTTGGATTTGAAGTAGGACTTGGTTTTCTTTCCTTGTGTATAAGGTTGGGATTCCTCATCCTTTTTAAAATCCAACTTAGGAAGTCCCTTGACTAAGTCATTTTTGCTCAACTTCTTTAATTGATGTATATTTACATGACCAAGCCGGCGGTTCCAAAGATAAACATCATTCGAATTGGCTACAAGGCATCTACCAACCACATGTTTAATAGAGTTAAGAACAATAACATAAAGATTACCACTTCTAGTTCCCTTATATATAACTTGATAGGTGAGGGAATGTAGAATCAAACATTCAAAAGAAGTAAATAGAACAAGGTAATCATTATCACAAAGTTGACTAACACTTATTAAATTATGATGTAGGCCATCCACAAAAAGAACATTCTTGATGCATAAGGATTCACCTACATCACCCTCACCTTTGACTTTACCTTTCTTGTTTCCCCCAAAGGTGATAGATCCTCCTTTCTTCTTTGTGAAATTGTTGAAATGGCTCACATCACCAGTCATGTGCTTTGTGCAGCCACTATCAACGATCCATCTATCTTTTCCCTACAAGAAAGGAGAATTTCGGTTCCCAACTCAAACTTTTGGATCCAGAGTTAGCTTGGGGACCCATTTCATCTTTGGGTTGGTCCCCTTAGGCTTGTAAGGACAATGAGTAGAATAATGGTCATCACATTTGCAATAAGAACAAACTATAGGATTCTTAGTCCCCGAAGATTCTCCTACCAAGAAAGAGATCTCCTTGCTCCTTTTCTTACCTTTGGCCTTACTCTTTCCCTTTGAGGCTTCCCCTTCAAATCCCAACCCACTAGTACCCCTTTGTTGGGTAGAATGATCAATGATTTCATTTAGGGAGCTCTTCCCTTTGAGGAATTTCTACAGGGATGCTCTTAATCTATGGTTATCATCATTTCAAAGAAACAATAGTAGAAGTTAAACTAGATATATCATCCCTAGCATGCACAAGGTCAGCCTTAAGACATAAAGCTTTAGTAAGATATGAATCATTTTCAAGAGAGATAGCATCCACATAAACACTAGGAAATAAAGGTCTAGAAGATAAATCATTTACTTGACTTAGCAACCTAGCATTTTCATATTTTAGCATTTGAATCTCTTTGATATAGACATCTCTCTTTTCTCTACGAGCATCAATAAGCAACTTAAATTCAGCATTTTCAGTTTTAAGCAATTCAAGTTCTTTTAGGCAATTTTGGTTCTCTTCCTTAAGATTTTCCATCTTTTTAAGGTAGACACCATTTTCAACTTCAACCCCATTGTATTGGAGTTCAAGATCAAGATATTTCCCTTGCAAGTTATCAATACTCTCAAGATTGGTTTTCTCATTCAATTCCAAAATTTCAAGTTTAGCATTAAGATCATCAATGGTTTCTCCTAACCATTTTCTTTTAGATTTACATTTAGTAAAAGAAGAACGGGTAGTAACAAGCATGTCAATAATAGCTTATTTAGGCAGTTCATGCAAGCTTACCTCACCAATGTCTTCACTTGTAGAGGCCATGAGGGTAAGATGGCACTCACCATCTTCTTCAGAGCTAGAGTTGATTAAAGATGAGGCTTCCCAAGCTGCATTTGTTGCATTCTTGTGTCTCTTTTCTTTCTTATCCTTCCTCTTATGCTTGCTCTCCTGTTTGTAATCCTCATCTTTCCTTGAGCTGCTCTTGTGGTGAAACTTTCTTGACTTTGGGCATTCACTCTTGTAGTGCCCCTTTTGACCACACTTGTAGCATCTCAGAATAGAGGAGGAGGAGGCTTGCTTTCCCTTGAAGTGCTTGCCCTTGATGTAGTTGGCTTCATGCTCACTAGGGCCTTCATCTTCACTAGAGGAGGGAGTCTGACAAGCAAGATGTTGTTGAAGGATGACAACATCCACTTGTGCTTTGAAAGCACTATCTTTGATCTTCTTAGCATCCTTCTCTTCTTGCTTGGCTTCTTCTTCTTGCTTGTCAAGTCTTGGCTCATGGGCTTGAAGATTGCCAATGAGTTCTTCAGTTGGGATGTCTGCAAGGTTCCTCACTTCTTCAATGGAGGTGACTTTTGACTCCCATCTCTTTGGAAGAGTTCTCAAGATCTTTGAGTTGATGATGCCTCTTTCCAAAGGAGTGCCCAAAGCAGCTAGACCATTGACTATGCCATTCAGCCTTGAATACATCTCCGCAATACCTTCTTTCTTTCACATCTTGAAGTTCTATAGAAGGCTGCCCAACATGTAGATATTTGCCTCCTTGACTTGCTTTGTGCCTTCATATGTGATGCACAACTTGTCCCAAATCTCATAGGTGGTATCCCATGATGAGATCCAGATGAGCTATGTGGGAGTGAGGGCTGCATAGAGGATGCTAATAGCCTTTGCATTGAGTTGAGCTTCTTTGAGAGAAGCTTCACTCCATGTTGCAACAACTTTAGTTGACTCCTTGTAAGGTGTGACCATCACCTTCCACATGTCAAAGTTCATCCCTTGAATGTAGAACTGCATTCTTCTCTTCCAATAGAGGAAGTTGGTGCCATCAAAAACTAGAGGACGCATGGAGAAGCCTCCCTCTAGGTTGAGTGAACCAAGTAGGTTGTCACCCATCTTCTCGTCTCGTGGGAGATTGTTGGAGAAGATCCTTAGCTCTGATACCACTTGTTGGATCTAAGGGCTCTAGGGGGGTGAATAGAGCTACAACATTTCTTACCAAACATAGTAGACCTTCAAATTATATCAATTAGGAGCAATAGCTAAATGGAAATTTGAAGTCCAAACTAACAAGCACAGCAAGGATGAGAGAGATTGGTAGCAAGCACTTGACAAAGGGATGTAGAGTGGTTCCACACTTCAAACTAGAAGTGAGTCAATTCACTACCTAGAGAGGTCAACCTGTAGGACTTTGCAAGTGCTTTTCTCTATTAATCACCACAAAGATTACAGCAATAGACCACCAAAGGACTTACCCATCCAAACAAAAGGAGATCCCCACCTTTACAAGGAACTTACCCACTTAGCTTGAATCTTCAGCCTTCACCTAGGTCTTATCCATTCAAGCTCAAGTCTTCAGCCTTGGAGGACTTTTCTTCTCCTCTTGGATCTTCCACCTTTGCCTTCTCCTTCACCTAGAGAAGATCACCACATCTTCATCAACCTTGAATAGGACCAGCAACAACTCCTTATTCACTCAATGGAGATTGCTTCCTTCAACTCTTTGTCATGGAAGAAGGGGATAGGGAAGTAGTGGAAGATTGAGAGATTTACATGCACAAAGGTGGAGCTCTCTTATAATAGTCCTAACTCACTCAAAAATCACAAAATGAAGTGTAAACTAGAGAGATAAAGGGGCTCAAGGGGTGGTAGCACACTCAACTATAGCAAGGACCTTGCATGTAGTGAATGAGCAACCTTAGAATGAACTCCAAGTGTCCTGTTTATAGATGGGGGTGCTCCCTTGAGTTGGGGAACACTTAGGCTCGAATTATAGCCATTTTTGCACAAGACAACAGATCTATTTTTGTCCAAACAAGTCACCAATGGTTAGAATCACTTTTTCTGCATTTTCTGTACAGTACATTTGGTCAAGATTCAATAAAGGTAACTCGACCGATCGGCTAAAAGACAAATCTGATTTTCAAACTATCAGTTGAGTTTGTCCTGGGAAACTCAACCGATCAGTAAAAATCACAGTTGGTCAGTAACCCGATCGGTCGAGTTTTGTGAATGCACAACTCGACCGATGCACTCTCCAAAAAATTGATCTAAGGGATCGGTCGAGATTGTAACTCGACCGATCAGCAATCTGTGATCAATTTTCTAAATCATTAAAAAGTGATTAAAAGTTGGTACTAAGTGTCCCATATAATTTTCTCATCTTAGTTACAAGTCATATCATCAATACAAGTGATTACAAAATTCTTCTAAGGTCATTTACATGGATTTCCTAATTAGCACACTTGCATTGCTTTTGACTTGAACTTTGACAAGCTAGGGCTTGTGTTAATCGATTCTTTTCATGTACCTAACACCTGAGATCAATCTTGAATACAAATATTAGATACATATGATTGGAATGGTTGAGCCATCATCAAAATATGAACAATGTATAACCTCTAGGTCAACATCTATTACTAAGGAAGACAATCAAAGTGGAAATGGAAGGATATATAGGGAGAACAAATATTGTACAATGGGAATAGATGAGGAAAACAAAAGGAAGTAATAACACTATAGTCACCCCTAAGGAACCAAAACAATGATCTATGTGATTCAGCTTTACTAGTTACCAAGCTATAGTAGATGATAGAAACAAGCAAAATGAAAAACCCAAGAATAACACATCCTTAATATACTTAACTCCGTGTTACTTGAGTGTAGGAATATAATGGTATATATCTCGGCCTTCCACATAATAATGATGTGAAATTAAACCTCTCAGGGTTTCTCCTCCGCTTAGTTGGATGTGTACTATCATTCTATGTTTGACTATGTGAGGAACTTCTTTCAGGTCATCATAGTTGAGTATGAAAAGGCTTGTTGTCAATGGGCAATTTCTTACCCTAAAAAATAACTCAATGGTTGAGTGCACAACATGAAGAACCCATTTGAGCGGCAAATTTGTGTTAACATGATTATGTATGTGTGTATGTGTGGTGAGAGAGGGTGGGGATAGGTTAATGCTAATATATTATTGTTTCATGTGCATTTGTGTGAAAGTGGGATACACACACAGATATATATATATATATATATATATATATATATATATATATATATATATATATATATATATAAACACATAGAGAATGAGAGAGTGAGACCTCATTGTTGCCATAGTTGGAATCTTTTGGAGAGAGAGAAGAATTAAATGTAGTATAAATAAGTTTTTCACATGTGTCTTCTCCACAAGCACCATCTGCATAAATCGTGGATGAATTAGCAAAACATAAAAATAGTGCATCATAGCAATTGAACGATGAACAAACCATAGATATTAAAATTTCACTATAATAGAGAAACAATGACTTATAACAACAACATTATTATAAGGATATGATTATTTCCAAAGACAAAACCCAAATAAGGATTATATTTGAACATTTAAGGATATATACTTATCATGAAAATTCATGGTTAAAGTATCTCATCAATTTACAGTAAATAGAAAGCCTATAAACTGAATTTGATGTGTTTTTAAACATCTTGCGTGCAAATAAAAATCAAGATGGAAAAGTTAGTATATAATGCAACCACAACAAGCCAAACCATGTGACAAAAAATATAAAAAAGAAAGAGAAAAAAATGGAACTACAACAATCCTTACATAATAAAAAATTGATTTAAAGTAGTTCAGGTTTTGGTATATCTAGGGTGTCTCTATAGCAACCGAAATCAGATATATAGTCGATTATTAATTCATTTTGAGGAATCCACTAGAAGGAAGTTGTGACTAGGGAGTAATCATGTGTATGTGTACATTTATATGAGAATCCTAGGCTTATATAACTATGTATGTGTTTGCATATGTGTTGTAGCATTTCCAACACTCCCAACCTACTGAAATATCTTGGATCATGTCTAGCTTGTCACCTTAACATAGATATGCTTAACATGATGAGATTGGAAATTGGAAGTTTTTCACTATTTTTTGTGTGCATTTAACAAGAATCACTACTTTTGTTGCAAATGAAATAGGCGGCCAATTGGGTTTGAGATTTTTGGGAATGTATTTTTTATTGTACAAGAGATAAACCATACAACCGGTTTGTCTTGTCATTAAATACCAATGATTAAGATGTAATAAGGTTAATAGAGTTACCCTATAACATACCAAAACTTGGACATATTATCTTTTTGGCCTTCTTTCCCATCTTTTCCTTTCCTTTCTATCCTTTTTGGCCTTGCATTCAATTTGTGGAATTATTAGTGGTTTGGGGTGATTTTTATTACCATTTATGCCAACATTTGGGTTTATGCACAAATACCTCAGTTAATATTTTTAATAAGGGTATAATACGCAAATTTACCACATATATGAGATAATGATATAATAATTCATTCTAGATGATTCCTTAGCCTTATGGAGCAAGGAAGAGAAAAAGGAATGAATAATAATACTTTAAACATGTTAATGTGATATGGAATTATTTAATATGAGAAATAGTGGTAATATTGGATAATGGGATAAAATTCATAAAAGGAAGACTAATTGGTTAAATATAACTTTAGATTCGTTTTCCTTGAGTTAAAGTTTGTTTGAATGACAAGTTTCACAATTTTAGAAAATTAATAATTATCTTTGCATTAATCGGAATTGGAAAATATGAGTTTTTCTCCAAATCATTAAATAAATTATTAAACGACTTCAAAAGTGGAAATAAACCTCAAAATCGTAATCTACATGTCAAAATGAGTCTATATGTGAATTTGCATCTAATTTGGTCAATGTTAAATATTTTATTTTATTCAGAAGAGAGAAAATGATTTAAAGATCAAAAATATTACATGTATTTTAAAAATTAATTACTATAAAAATCATGTTTCTCACATTTAGTATTGCTTATAGTCCAAGTTTTATATTGTTAGAAAGTTTATAGATGCCTCTAATAAATTAAAAGTATAAAATAAGTGATAAAATTTAAATGTATTAAAATTTTAATTAAAGTCTTCAAAAAAAATAAAATAATGTCAAATTCAATATCTACATGTTAAAATATATCTTTGGACGAATTTTAACTCAATTTAGAATATATTTGATGAGAAGGTGAATTTAGGAGAGAGAATGTGTGTAAAACCTTCAACTTATTATTTAAAATAACAAACAACTTCAACAAATAGAAATAATGGCAAACTCATATCCAACATGCTTAATATGACTTATAGGTGAAGTTTCAATATTTTTGGAGAATCCTAAAGTCATTAATGCATGAGGAAAAAGAAAATAAGATTTTCTTAAATAAAATAATAAAAGTCTTCAAAAGGCAAATCTAATTATATATTCAGATTCTACATACTCAAATTAGCCTAGGCGCAAAATTTCATTAATTTTGGAATTTGTTGCACCCTTAAAAAAAGAAAGAGAAAAAGTTAAATAATTATATACAGAACTTTTAGTCATATTCGTATTTGACAATCACATTAAATGTCACCCCGTGTAGCTGGTGCACGCGACCTGCATCCATCGTCAGATCATGATCTAATGGCATGTGGGTTGTCTTCAACCTCACGTTTGATTAGGAAACAAAATAAAAAATGTGCTATTTTTGAATCCAAATATCTCCCTCATTTCTTAATAGTTTTGCATGATTCTTTTGCCAATGGATTCCAAATTTGATTGCAAACCCATTGATTTATTATTTATGTATTTTTTTGTGTGTTTAGAAAATGCCTAATTCTTGGGCGTGAAGCTTTCTAGTCACCTTCCTATTTCTCGTGCCACACAGCCCAACCTATAAATATTGGTATCTTTAGCACCACCAAACCACACCTGAGTCTTCTCACCATCGATTTTCTTCGAACATCTTTAGTTTGGGCATCAGCAATCGAGTTTTCTGGTGCAATTTGCAGCTGTCCTTCTCGACACTCGGTGGCGCCATCACAATAATTGTGTTGGTCGGTAAGTTCCTTGTACCTTGGCCTTCATTTCTATGTATTTTGTTTTTTGAATAGTTGTGAGTTGCAATTTTGCCTAATATCCCCTAGCACCATACTTTCTACTTCGAGCAGCAATGACTGGGCATGAGAGGGAGGAGGACCCCACTGAGTCTTGTGCCCTTTTACCCCTCTGATCTCCTTCCTTCTCTATTTCTTCACGCACGGGTATTTCGGTCTTTTGGCTTTGGTTTTCCTTTGTTCTGGGACAAGTCAACAACAGTTGATTGGGATTTGACCAAATGACATGGCCCCCTCCTATTGGGCCAACTCGTCTGGGCCCCTCTCTCTTCTTCTCTCTTGCATGGTTTGCATGTGTCATTTTATGATTGGTTGAATTTCAGTAATTCATAACTTTTGATTCCTTTGTCCAAAATTTAAAAATAAATATGTTTTGGAATTGGAAAATTGTGATATTTCCAATAAAAATACTTTAAAGGTTGGTTTTGAGTTTTGTCGAAGGTGATTTTTTATAAAATGATTTAATCGATTAAAAATCACTAAAAATGTCTCTAAAAGTTCATATCTTCAAAATACATAAAATTATATGTTATTTTGATCAGAAAAAAACTAAAAAAGATAGTAGTGGTGGTTTCAGGACATAAATCGATGGTTTATAGTAAAAGTTGGTAACTTTGGGGTTTTAAGTCCTTAATGAATGAATATAGTTCTAATGTATGAACATGGTAATGATGTTAGGACAAGTGGACCCTGATCTCATTTAAAGGTTCTGAAAAGTGGTTTCTAGGACTCTAAGGAAGAGGTATGTGCATCTAACACCTTAGTTGGGAAATTTTATGCCTTAACCTATTCTTTCCTAATGAGGCTTAATTGAATCTAATTCTCTTTTCTTGAAGCCCTAATTTCTTGTTCCTCAAATTAGATTATTATTTTATATTGTTGGGGTCTTATACCCCAATGCCATTCTTATTAAATATTTTGGTTACTCTTGGCATGACTACTTTTATAGCATGTAGATTTATGTTCTATTTAATTTAAAGTAGTGGTACTCATGTACAACGACCCACAGAAGGCATGTATTTAATCATCTTGGGGAATGTTTTTATTCTCGCCATATTATTTTGTAGGTGACTGTGGATGTCTTATTCTCCCCTCACCTATATGTTAGAGGTCCGGTAGGTGCCTCAACCCTAATTAGTTAGGTAGACATAATTACATTACATGCAAATCCTTTTTATTATATTTGTTAATGGCAAGCTTCTTGTATATATAGCCGCATTCTCTTTTTATCTTCAGCTTATGATGAACCCTAGCCTATTTTTTATTTGATTTACTTATCTTATTATCCTAGACTAGTTTTGTGACACATACTTTTCTTCCCTTTCCCTTTTGTTGGGTGCCTTCCCAACCACCCAGGTGCTGAGCAAGGTGATGGACAAGACAAGAAGATCTTAGCTTTTGGCTTGGACCTAGATGATGGAGATGTTTCTTGGAGACAAGATTGTAGTAGTTAGAATTCCCTCTATCTAGATCATATTTGTGTATCTTGATGTAAACCCTAAAGGGAAAATGATGCATTCTTGTATAATCTTTTATGAAATTAATTATAGTTAGTTATTCTTTATTCCTCTACTTTCCAATGGTCTTTTTTATGCCATATAAATAAAGATTTAAAAAATGTACACTATTTTCAACATACCTTTTGAGTATGTTGGGAATGGAGGTTTGATATTTCAAATTTTTAGTAAAGGGTGATTTCACTATTTTACAACATGGTATCAAATCCCATGGTAGTCGGAATCTGACTATTTTAGTTGTGTCTCCCTAGTTAGAACCCTAGACTTGCATACTTCCCTTTAAGTGACATGTTTGCCCTATATTTGATCTATGTTGATGAAATGTTGATTTGGGATCTTATAGTTCCACATTAGAATCTTGATGAATAAAACCCTAAAATACTCATAACTAAAACATGCATAACTCGATGTTGTTTAGGTTTGCCTTTAGGCAACTATTACGGCATGAAGTTGAAGCAAAGGTGTCTAGAAAGGATCAGGTTATGGGGCTGGCAATATTTTCCTCCGTACCACTTGCTTGGTTTATGAGGACTCCTAGATCCATATGATACTGGCCTGGCCTGAGCCGATATGGATTGTCTGAAATAGTTTTCTTTTAGGCAATAGTAACCTTAGACTTCTATGTTGTATATCTTTGGGAACCCTAAGTTTCAGGTGTATGATGACTTGTTTGAGGATGGATACCTAGATAGTTTCCTTATGTCCCTTAGGACCACATGTTTGGTTAGTATATCCTTAAGAAATTAGACTCTAGAGTTGGTGTTTATAAGGTTATCAGAGTGCGTAGTGGAAGTGTGATGGATCTTATATATGGTGTAGTAGACTCATCCTTTAACCCTAATGTAGTTGTCTTCATAGGTTGAAATCCTCTTTAAGGGGATGGATCCCTATGACATCTCGATATCTATCTATCTTTAGAAATGCTAAACCAATCCCTAGGTTGTTGTGTTTGGATCATTAGTTTTGACCAAACAAGTTATAGTTGTAACCCTAACATGCTTGTTAAAATGTTAATGAACATATAACGATCATCTAAGGAATAATTTATATGTTCAAACCCTAATGAATATCCAATGCACATAATATGGGTCACTCACATATTGATACTAATTGTGGATACACATGATGCTAATAATGTCATGAATTGATAAACCCTATTGATATAATGAGTAAGGTAAGTGTGACCTAATCTTGGACTTAATACATTCTAAGAAGTTATATGTGAAAGTTGTGATCATATTAGCCTAAACCTTAATATGTAATCATCTAACCTTAACCTATGCATCCTTAATGTCATTAATGATACATTAATGGCATTAGGTGTCATAATAAAATAATATACATTGACACACATAAATGATATATATTCACTAATCATATATTAATCAATATGTAATGCATATCACCTTGTTATCTAATACACACCTGATTAATCACCTTAGCATAACTTGATATGTGAAACAATTCATTAATATGTAATATGTTTTACCTTGTTCACTAAAAATACATATAATAACTCATATATGGTTAATGATTAATAGGATTCACATAAAAGTGCATAATCAATAATAAGAAGTGAATAAACATGAGAAAATGATTAATGATGACATTAATGTGAGTAAGAAAGGTAATAAGACAATGTGATAATACATAGATGTTTAGTATAGATAAAAGTAATTAATGTAACATAATTTGGATTAATAGTAGATTTAATAACAAATTGGATAAAATGTCTTATTTCATGCAAAACAATATGATGTAATTCAATATGGTAATAATGGAGATTAAATCCAAATTATTAAAGATAATTGTCACATATAATAATGGATATTGAGATAATTCAGTAAACCCTAATGGTGCTTAAAATTTCTAATGAGATAAATAAGAAATATATATGGTTTTTTGCACAATAATGAAACATAATTCTTTTGGCAACAAAGAGAATATAATTGGATACAATTAAAAGAATAATAATGATACTATGATATCCTAATAAATATAATGCTAATGAGACAAAAATATTAATAATGTTAAATCTCATAAAATAAATCTTATTAGTGGAACCCTAGGTCATCCTAGAGAACTCGACCTATGAGGAGTTGCAGGTGGAAGTTTTCATTTTTTTTAGATGGGATGTTGCACACTCACCCTTCCCTCTCTGCTTGAGATTTCGGGGACAAAATCCTCTTTAAGGGATGGAGTACTGTAACATACTGAAACTTGGACATATTATCTTTTTGGCCCACTTTCCCGTCTTTTCCTTTCCTTTCCTTTCTATCATTTTTGGCCTTGATATTCAATTTCTGGGGTGATTTTAATCACCATTTATGCCAACATTTAGGTTTATGCACAAATACCTCAATAAATATTTTTAATAAGGGTATAATATGCAAATTTACCACATATATGAGATAATGATAAAATAATTCATTCTAGATCATTCCTTACCCTTATGGAGCAAGGAAGAGAAAAATGAATGAATAATAATGCATTAAACATGTTAATCTGATATGGAAATATTTAATATGAGAAATAGTGCTAATATTAGATAATGGGCTAAAATTCATAAAAGGAAGATGAATTGGTTAAACATGTTAATGTGATATGGAATGATAAGTTTCACAATTTTGGAAAATTAATAATTATCTTTGAATTAATTGAAATTGGAAAATATGAGTTTTTCTCCAAATCATTAAATAAATAATTAAACGACTTCGAAAGTGGAAATAAACCTCAAATTCGTAATATACATGTCAAAATGAGTCTATGTGTGAATTTGCATCTAATTTGGTCCATGTTAAATATTTTATTTTATTTAGGAGAGAGAAAATGATTTAAAGACCAAAAATATTAAATATATGTTAAAAATTAATTAATATCAAAATCACATTTAGTATTACTTATTGGCCAATTTTTATATTTTTAGAAAGTTTATAGATGCATATAATAAATTAAAAGGATAAAATAAATGGTAAATTTAAATGTATTAAAAATATAAAAGTCTTCAAAAAATAAATAATGCCAAATTGGTGTTCTACATGTTAAAATATATATTTGGACGAATTTTGACTCAATTTGGAAAATATTTGATGAGAATGTGAATTTAGGAGAGAGAATGTGTGTAAAACCTTCAACTTGTTATTTAAAATAACAAACAACTTCAACAAATGGAAATAATGGCAAATTCGTATCTAACATACTTAATATGACTTATGGGTGAAGTTTCATTATTTTTGGAGAATCCTAGAATCATTAATGCATGAGGAAAGAGAAAATAAGATTTGCTTAAATAAAATAGTAAAAGTCTTCAAAAGGAAAATCTAATTATATATTCAAATTTTACATACTCAAATTAGCCTAGATGCAAAATTTCATTAATTTTGGACTTTGTTTGCGTTCTTAAAAAAAGAAAGAGAAAAAGTTAAATAATTATATACAGATTAGTCGTATTCGTATTTGGCAATCACATTAAATGTCACCCCATATAGCTGGTGCACACAACCCGCATCTACCGTCATATTGTGATCTGATGGCACGCGGGTTGTCTTCAACCTCAGGTTTGATTAGGAAACAAAACCGAAAATGTGTGATTTTTGAATCCAAATATCTCCCTCATTTCTTAATAGTTTTGCACGATTCTTTCGCCAATGGATTCCAAATTCGATTGCGAACTCATTGATCTATTATTTATGTCATTTTTTCGTGTGTTTAGAAAATGCCTAATTCTTGGGTGTGAAGCTTTCCGGTCACCTTCCTATTTCTCGTGTCACACACCCCCACCTATAAATATTGGTATGTTTAGCACCGCCAACCCACACCTGAGTCTTATCTCCACCGAATTTCTTCGCACATCTTTAGTTTGGGCGTCAATGATTGAGTTTTCTGGTGTTGTTTGCAGCTATCCTTCTCAACACTCGGTGGCACTATAACAACAATTGTGTTGGTCGGTAAGTTCCTCGTACCTTGGCCTTCGTTTCTATGTATTTCATTTGTCGAATAGTTGTGAGTTGTAATTTCGCCTAATATCCCCTAACACCATGCTTGCTACTTCGAGCATCAATGGCTGGGCATGAGAGGGAGGAGAACCCCGCTGGGTCTTTTACCCTTTTACCCCTCTGATCTCCTTCCTTCTCTATTTCTTCGCACATAAGTATTTCGGTCTTTTGGATTTGGTTTTCCTTTGTTCTGGGACAAGTCAACAACGATTGATTGGGATTTGACCAAATGGCATGGCCCCCTCCTATTGGGACAACTCAGTCGGGGCCCCTCTGTTACACCTGCATCCCACGATTACCACTAGTCATGAGATTAGGGCATAATTTTGATGAAATATCTGCCATATTTTTCCCTCTAAATATATTATAATAACACTTACTAAATGATAAGTCTTGATTAAACATAACAACAAGATACAACAGAACTTGTCTTATTACATAGAAGTAAGAGTTTCACACTTAATATACATCATGTACATTACATTTCAAACTTCTCTCTTTTCTCACCCCAGGATCCAGAGGAAGGATAAGAGACCCTCGAACTATTCTAGCTACTCTTGTTTCAAGACCTCTGAGCTAATCTTGATTAAAGTTGGCTATCGACTCCTCAGGAAGAGCTAATCCTTTACTTGAAAATTTGTTCAGTAGGTTGGTGAGCTACTGGCTCAGTGAGTAGAGAATCAATAGGTAACCAAGATATTTATGATGTTTACAAGTAATAGAACTTAAATGCAATCATGTAAGCATGGCAGTTTAAAACTGTAATTCACTCAGCATGGCAGTAGTACAGATATTGAATGTAATAAAAGGATAACCTAACTATTTACATTATTTCAAATCCAGTTATTATGTTGTTGGACCCACATGAGGTGTACCACAACATGTGGAAGTATCGCAATAAGCTACGATCTCACTGTATAAGACTTAGAAGCATGCTTGGGTTCCTAAGTCTTTAATCTCAATACCATGTCTGCAGTTGGCATCAGCACATATGCCTCTCGGAGGCTAATGGGAGCGGTCAGATATCCTAGACTCCACCTCTCAACCTAGGTACTCAGGTGGTGAGTCAAAGCCCTCAGGCTTAAAAGTGCATCAGTGGACCTACCGACCACTAATTACTACAACATGTAGTACAGGTACCACCGGCATCCTCGGTTGGTGTTGGGTACCACACAACTATAAGGAGTTTGCCCTACTGGTCAAACCCCTGCACCCTACTGGTACGCTCTGGCTTACCTCGATCTGGACTACCTCCAGTCAGGAAATTGTTTCCTCCCCACAGCGCAGGCCTCATCCTGTGAGGATTCTACAGTGTCCATGGCATCTAATGTCTAGTGATGTTTAGTTAATATAACATGTATCATCATCGTAGCTAATGATTACCCTATTTCTAACAATTAAGTGTCTCACATTTAAATAATAAATCATTAAATAATTTTCATATATTTCACAACCATACTCCAACTCTTAAAACATGAACTAGGGAAACCTGTCTTTCCGGTGCCTCAATTTACACATTCATCACCTGTCGAATCACAACAATTCACAAGAAATCTTTCAACATGGTAATACATCGTTATTAATATGATTAATAAAGCATTTCAACTACTGATTTCCCCCACATATGTTTATTTAAAGCATCACAAATATCATAGAGCAAGAATCAAACACTGGAAACTATTATTTGAATGGTTATGCTTTAAATCAAGGTTAAAAGATGATTATCTACTCACAGACTTCATCTAAGTTCACTGATCTTAGCCCTTTCACCAACTAATCTCAGATCTTAGCTCACACAAGACAAGATCAAGCTTTATACCTCAAGATCTCGCTTAAAACAACCTTTTAATGTGTTTCCTGGTCCTAAAGAGGGTTTGTTGTAGGTAGAAGATAAAGATCGGAGGTTAAGACAAACCTCAAAATCACTAGATTAGGGATCTCGAGCAAGGTAAAATGAAGAAAAGAAAGAATCAAGGGTTAAACCTACTTACCATGTCGAATCTATAATAACCCCTTTTGATTTTCACTGTTCTTCACGCTCTTTCCCAAAAATTACCCCAAACATTGCCTTCCAGATTGCCCTCTCATTGAGTAAGATGTTTGGGATGATAGAGAATTGAATCACGGTTCCAACGTACTTCGTTTCTTTGAAAATGGATAAGCATAGATCGAGATAAGATCATTCTACGATTTGTTGTCCTGGGCGGCGGCGATCACAGTCACGGTGTCGACAAAGTGTTGGTCACGGTGTAGACCACGGTCATGGTGTCGACGTAGCGTCAGTCACAGTGTAGACCACGGTCGCGGTGTCGACGCAGCGTCGTGGGTCGTGGTATCGACCGCGGTCGTGGTGCTCTGTATATGTTAACTAAAAAGGGTATAACTCTCTCATTTTAACTCCAATTTGGTTCGTTCTTTTTTATTGGACTCATAATTGAATTCTCTACAATATTACAATATTATTTTGATAATATTTTCAAATAAAAAATCATTTATTAATTATTTCCTCCAATGTCATTAACTCTATTCTTGCACACATATATGGATTAATGCTATATTAACCCCAACTCGTATCTTTATAATATGCTTAAGTCATGATTATGAGTTGTCCAAACAAGTATTTAAGGTTACCAAAGTTAATATAAAGCACAAGATAAATATTACTAATAAAAACATGACAAGCATTAAGATTATCTTAAATCTCTAGGATTACCAGCAAAGCTAGGAACGGGTTGTAACAATTCTCCCCTTCTAATAATAAATTCATCTCAAAATTTCTAAAAGAGTAAAGGATACTTGTTAAACATATCCATCTCCACTTCCCAGGTATCTTCTTCTACGCCATGATTCCTCCAAAGAACCTTTACTAGGGGTATCTCTCTCTTTTTAAGCTTTCAGATTCTACGGTCTAGAATTTGAATTGGTCCTTCAATATAAGATATATCCTCTCTCAACTGTATAGGATATGGGTATACAATCATTTCTGTACCAGGATGACACTTCTTCAACATCGATACATGAAACACATTGTGTGAATTGGCTAACTCCAATGGCAACTCCAATTTATATGCAACTGATCCAATTCTTTGAATGATTGGATAGGGACCATGTATCTAGGAGTTAGTTTGCCTCGCTTTCCAAACCTTAACACACCTTTCCATGGTGAAACTTTCAAATAAACCTCGTCCCCAACCTCAAATTGAAGTGGTCTACGCCTTTTATCTGCATAGCTTTTCTATCTATCCTGAGCTGCCTTCAACTATTGCCTGATCACATATATCTTTTCTGTGGTTTCTTCCACCAACTCTGGGCCTAAAATTTGCCTTTCTCCAACTTCATACCAACAAATCAGAGATCTACATTTTCTTCCATACAAGGATTCATAAGGGGCCATGCCTAAGCTAGAATGGTGATTGTTGTTATAGGTGAACTCCATTAGACTGAGATGATCATCCCAACTTCCACTGAACTGCAAAACACATGCTCTCAGCATATCCTCCAAGGTTTGAATTGTCCTATCTGACTGTCCATCTGTCTGAGGATGAAAGGTTGTGCTAAATTTCAACTTTTTTCCCAAGGAACGTTGCAATTGATTCCAAAACCTCGATGTAAATTTAGGATCTCTATCAGATATTATAGAAATAGGTATTCCATATAATCTAACTACCTCATCTATATAGACTTTGGCTAACTTTGGTGTATCCCACGTTGTCTTAATTGGTAGAAAGTTAGAAGACTTTGTTAGACTATCTACTATTACCCAAATTGAGTCAAAACCACATGGTGTCCTAGATAATCCAACCATAAAATCCATGGTGATATGCTCCCACTTCCATTCAGGGATAGGAAGTTATTCTAGAGTACATGCCGACTTCTGATGTTCAGCCTTGACTTGTTGACATACATCACACTTAGCCACATACTCAGCCACATCCCTCTTCATACCTAACCACCAATACAACTCCTTTAGGTTTCTATACATCTTTGTGTTACCTGGAAGCATTGCATACATAGAAGAATGAGCTTCCTCAAGAATTTTCTTCTTTAACTCAGTGTCATCTGGGACACACAATCTATCATGTAGATACAACAACCCATCATTTGAAAATCTGAACTCTGATCTCTTTCCTTTTGTCATATCATGAATGATAAGTTGCAATTCTCTGTCACTATGTTGAAGATCCTGAATCTGATCATAAAATGTAGGTCTAACCTGCATTTGTGCAATCAATCCACCTTGATCAGACACATTTAGATCCAAATTCATCTATCTCATCTTAACTAAAATGTCTCTTTTTACACATGCCATTGAAAACATTTCTGTAGACAATATTGACTTTCTACTCAGAGCATCTGCTACTACATTGGCCTTTCCAGGATGATAATCAATAGTGACATGATAATCCTTTATAAGCTCCAACCATCTGCATTGTCTCAGATTGAGATCCTTCTGTGTGAAAATATACTTCAGATGCTTATGATCAGTAAAGACCTGACATGATTCACCATATAGATAATGACGCCATGTCTTTAGAGCATGCACTACTGCTGCCAACTCAAGATCATGTGTGGGATAGTTCTCTTCATTCTTCTTAAGTTTTCTAGAAGAATAGGCCACCACTTTCCTTTCTTGCATAAGAACACATCCCAAACCTCTCCTAGACGCATCACAGAAAACCACACAACCCTTAACTGCCTCTGGTAATATCAAGACTGGTGTTGTAGTTAACTTCTTCTTTAAATTTTGGAAACTTTTTTCACATGACTCAGACCGAACAAAAGGTACATCCTTCTTTATTAAGCGTGTAAGAGGTGTTGCTAATGTACTGAAGTTCCTTATAAACCTCCTGTAATATCCTGCTAGCCCTAGGAAACTTCTGATCTCAGTAGGGGTCGTAGGTTGCTCCCACTGAAGAACAGATTCTACCTTCTTAGGGTCAACACTAACCCCTTCTCCTGATATGACATGTCCAAGAAAAGATACTTCAACCAACCAAAACTCACATTTTTTAAACTTAGCATAAAGTTGATGTTTCCTTAACAACTGCGGGGCTATCCTTAGATGTTTCTCATGTTGTTCCACATCTTTAGAATATATAAGGATGTCATCTATAAACACTACTGTAAATTGATCTAAATATGGTCTAAAAACCCTATTCATCGTGTCCATAAAGGCTGCAGGGGCATTTGTTAATCTAAAAGACATAACTACAAACTCATAGTGTTCATACCTCGTTCTGAATGTTGACTTAGGTACATCAAATGCCTTTATCCTTAGCTGATGATAACCTGACCTAAGATCTATATTTGAAAAGACCATTGCCTCATGGAGTTGATCAAATAGGTATTCAATCCTAGGAAAAGGATATTTATTCTTAATTGTTATCTTATTCAATTGTTTGTAGTCTATACACAACCGCATGGTTCCATACTTCTTTTTCACAAACAGTACTGGAGCTCCCCAAGGTGATGTACTGGGTTGAATAAATCTTTTATTCAACAACTCCTGTAACTGGGTTTTCAATTCCTTTAACGCCCTAGGTGCCATTCTATAGGTAGGTACTGCTATTGGATGGCTACCAGGTAAAGTATGTATCTCAAAGTCAATATCTCTTTTAGGTGGTAAACCCGGTAATTCATCAGGGAAGACATTTAAAAACTCACATACTACTGAAATATCTGCTAGACTGACTGCTCTTTTCTCTGCCCTAGCATCCACCACATGTGCTAAAAAGGACTCACACCCCTTTCTCATCATCTTATCAGCTACAACAGTTGATACTATACATGTGGGCAAGACTTTTCTATCTCCAGTAAAGACACATGAAAAACCACCTTGTTGAAAGATAGCTTCTTTCTTCTAACAATCTAACTGGACATTGTTGACACAAAGTCAATTAGGTCAATGTTGACTCACGTCTAAATTGACTAAACACATGTTTTGATGATGACTAACCATTCCACATATTGTGTCTAATGTCTCTACTTGAGTGATTTCATATTAGGTATAGACACACTCCAAATGCCCTAACTTGCGCATATCAAATTGGAGAAAAGACAAGTCAAAGTCAATACAAGTGCACGTTTTTGTAATATGAAGTAAATACATTAGAATCATGTTGTAAATCACTTGTAATGATTGTATGACTTGTAATTAAGCTTGGAAAAAATCAAGAGCACTTAGATCGAATGTTTAAGCACTCAAAAGCCATTTTCCAAAATTCACATCAGGAAGTTCATCAGTCGAGTAGTCAATACACAAAACTCGACCGATCTTAATTGATATTGAAAATGACTTTTGATCGGTTGAGTTTACACTTCACATAACTCAACCGATGGAGTACCTGACCAATTTGATTTTCATTGGTTGGTCGAGTTTCCCCAGGACAAACTCAGCCGATGGTTTGAATATTGGCTTTGTCTTTTACTCTATCAGTCGAGTTACCCTTATAGAAACTCGACCAATTGCACTGTATGAAAAAGTGCAGAAAAGTGCTTCTAGCCGTTGTGGAGTTGCAACAAGTGAAAATATATCCGTTGCAAGCCAAAAAACGGCTAATTTTCATTCTCAAGTGTCCCCAAAGGCTGAGAGGCATCCCCAGCTATAAATAGGACCCCTTGGACTTCATTCTAAGGTTGATCATTCAATGCAAAACTCTATGTGAGGTTCCTATTCTATAGTTGAGTGCTTCCTACAACCTCCTCTCTCTCTCTCTAAGCTTAATCACTTGCTACATTCGTTAGAGTGAGTAGGAAATCTATAAGAGAGCTAGTCCTACATGTATATCTTTTGAGGCTCTCACTTCCACCACCTCCCTATCTCTCATTTCAATCATGAAGATGAAGGTTCTCTCTCTTGGCTAAGAGAGGTGAAGAAGAACAAGGGAAGGTGTCCCTTAGTGAAGATCAAGGCTGAAGACTTGGAGCAAGAGTGGATAAGACCTTGGTGAAGGCAGAAGACTCCTTGCTCAAGTGGATAAGTCCTTGGTGGAAGCTTCTCCGAGTGAAGGTGAAGTCAAAGGCGGAAGATCCAAGAAGAGTGAGTAATCCCTACAAGGCTGAAGACTTGTGCAAGAGTAGGTAAGTCCTTGGAAGAAGGCAGAAGACTCCTTGCAAAGTGGGTAAGTACTTGGTAAGGTTGAAGACTCTTTGTATTTTATAGGTAAGTCCTTTGGTGGCCATGTATTGTATCTCTTATAATTAATATAATAAAGATGCAAGGTTAAGAAATCCTAGAGGTTGACCTCTCTAGGTAGTGGATTGACTCACTTCTAGTTTGAAGTGTGGAACCACTCTAAATAGCTTGTCAATTGGTCTATGTTCAATCTCTCTCTCCCTTGATATGCATGTTTTAGTTGCACACCAATTTCCTATTTAGCAACCTTATCTTGTGATATATCTTGAAGGTCTAATGAATTTTGTTTAAGTGCATTCAGCTCTATTGAACCCCCCTATAGAGTATCTAATCACTCATCTAGGATCCAACAATTGGTATCAGAGCGGGCTTCTCCAAGCATACTTCAACAAGTAGGAGAAGATGGGTGACTACCAAGGAAGGATATACTTGATCAGCCTACCAATCTTTGATGGGAGAAATTTCCTCTATTGGAGAAGAAGGCTTCAATTCTACATCCAAGGATTAAGTCTTGAGATGTGGCAAATGGCCAACAACCCATACAAGCTACCGAAGACAAAGATTGAAGAATGGGATGATGCTACCTTGAAGAAAGCAACCTTGAATTCTAGAGCCATGCACATCCTCTATACCTCCATGACCCCCACCGATTTCAATCAGATTTCTTCATGTGAAACATCCTATGAGGTATGAAGAAAGTTATGAATCACTTATGAGGGGACATATCAAGTGAAGGAAAGCAAAGTCTACATGCTCAAAGGGCTGTTTGAGAACTTCAAGATGGGAAAGGAGGAGAGGATAGCCAACATGTACTCAAGGCTCAACACCATTTTGAATGGTCTTGCGGTTCTAGGTCATCCTATGTCTATAGAAGAGATCAACTCAAAGATCCTTAGAACTCTTCCCAAGAGGTGGGAACCCAAGGTGACTTCCATTGAAGAATCAAGGTCTTTAAGGATGTCCCTATTGAAGAGCTCATTGGAAATCTACAAGCACATGGAGTCACACTTGACAAAAGAGAAGAAGTTGAAAGACAAGAGAAGAAAGAGCTAAAGAGAATGAAGAAGGCTGAAATGAAGGCTCAAATTGAAGCTATCATGGGACAAGCTTCTCCATCCTCTCAAGTTAAAGAAGATGCCATGTACTCTAAGGGTAAACTCTACAAAGGCAAGTCCTCCTCCATCTGATGCTTCACATGTGGAAAGAAGGGTCACTACAAGGAAGATTGCCCACAAGGCAAAAAGACCCATCTTCACAAGAGAAGAGAAGAGAAGTGCAAGAAGAAGGAGAAATGGCACTCAAGCTCAAATGACTCCTCCAACTCAAGCTCAAGTGAAGATTCAAGTGGAGGATCAAGCTCAAGCTCTAGTGAAGAAGGATAATGCCATTTTTCTCTCATGGCATCAACAAGTATAGACTCAAGTGAGGTAAATCTAAACTCTTTAGATAAAGAATTTTTGATTGCCATTATTCATGATACTTGTGCCTCTCTTAAGTCTTATAAAAGGAAAAAGAAAAAGCTTGCTAGAATTGTTGATAATTTGCATGTAGAACTAGATGATCTTGAACATGCTAATTCTTGCTTGCTTGATGACAAAAATGCTTGTCTTAGCCAAGTAGACTCTCTTAAACTTGAAAATGCTAGTTTTCCTGATAAGATTAGATTTCTAGAAGCTCAACCTCTCATGCCTAGTTCTAATGAAGAGCATACTTTAATTTTTTATTCTATTATGCATGATATTGATGTTCTTAAATATGAAAACAAGGAAAAAGATTTTGTTTTGCAAGAATTAGAATCTAAAAATGGTGTTTATCTTTCTAATATTTCTTTGCTTGAAACAGAAAATGCCTCCTTGCATGCTAAAATCAATGTGCATGAATCTTGTTCTAGTTCTACTAGTAGAGAGAATGATATTGCTGCTCTTCATATTGGTAGAGATTCTTATTTAACTAAATCTCTTTGCTTAGAAAATGATCTTCTACATGCTAGAGATAATATAAATCATTTGTCTTCCACTATTACTTCTCTTATGCATGACAATCATAGTTTGAGATATTCTTTGTAAAGATTCTTAGTTGGTAAAAAGAATCTTAATGACATCCTACACCATACTACTAAACAAATTGGTAGACATGGTTTAGGGTATGATAGTAGTCAAAGGAACAACAAAGGTAAACCTCCAATATTCCATGGAGAATCCTCTAGTTCCAAGACTATGGGCACATGCAACTATTGCAATGATATTGGCCATTATCCTACTTGTTGTCCTTTTAGGAAATCACCCAAGAGCAATAGGACTTGGGTTGCTAAGCTAACCCCTCCGGACCCAAAAACATGATTGGGGACCATTTCATCTTTCTTCTTGTAGGTACTTACAAATGGATTGACTTGAGCTATTGAATTGCAAATTGACTTCTCAATCCACATGACAGAAGAAAGGTGAGATGTGTAGAGGGTGACAACAAGTGGAAAAATGAATGGTAAGAACAAAGGTAAAGGCTTTCTTGCTTATAACCAATCCTAACTTGTTTTTGTCAAGATAGTGTGCACTATTCATATGGTTTTTGAGTCAAAAGTGGTATTTTGTGATTATCTTCACACTCTTGCTCAAAAACTGTTTCTAATGCTTCTATAGTGCATTACTAACTTGCTTACACATGTTTGGATATGGCTTATATCTTTAGCATGCCTCTAAATATGTTCTTATGAAATATATGTGCTTTTTGACAGCAGCTCTGTCGGTCGAGTTTGTCCTGTTTGAAACTCAACTGATAGGCACCAATGGGTGTTGCCAGCAGCTGTCATCGGTCGAATTGTCAATACATAGAACTCGAACGATAACACTGTGCACAGAATATACATTTGGCTTATTGAATGAGAATTTCCCTCTCAACTATATTTTCTCAACCGATAGCCTTATTCTTTGGCAATCCCTTGGTAACTTTATATATGCATATTGCCATGCTTTAAATTTCCTATCTTGCTTACAACTTTATCTCTCTAATTGCTCTAAATTGATATACTTATATCTTGTAATTACTTGCTTTGAGTTGTTTTGTAGGTTTTGATGATGATCTCTTTGGATCTCTTGGTTATGTCTTAATTTGCTTCTGTTGTACCTAAACTTGCTACATCTATCTAGATGTATATCTTGTTTTGATACAACCTTGAGGTTCTTAGTGGTAATCATCTTTTGGTAATGATGCATATTTGTTAGTTAGTGAGTTATATCCTTTCATGCCTCTAATTGCATATCTCTTTGTTTGGATATATCTCTACATCTACTCATAGCTTGCTTTATCTTGTGTATCTTTTGGTATCTCTTGCTATGATCTAGATCCTACTAGTAGTCCTAACTTGTGATAACATCTACTAGGAGTTCACATACATGTAGTTCTAACCTTGCTTTATAATTGGTATCTTTGCTCATCTAGTGGTATTTCACTATATGTTATGCTTGTATCTTGTCTCATACATGCTCAAGCTTGTTCCTTGAATTGCATATCTATTATCTTGAGCTGCTTGCATAACATTGTGATGCAGGGCACATAGAGCTACATTGTATGTAGAAATTGGAGTATTTTTGGATTTTATGCAGATTTTGCTCCAGTTTCAGTTTTTTATGCAAGAGTAGTGTTTTTTATGCAGAAATGACATTCTTAGCAAGGCTCATGGCTTTGCCATGAGCCCTGACACTTTTTGGGCATATTCTGTCATCTTGAGGGTCAAATTTGTGATTTATTATTTTTCTGCAGCACTTTATCTTGCTTTTTGGGTTGTTCAAGTGTATGCTTTAACTTGCGTTTCTTTCTATGCTTGGACAAGCCCCTATCTGTGCTCTTCTACTCTCCTTATATAACTTTTTGTTATCTCTTTTCTCTTAACAAGTGGTGTTTCTTATTTCATCATACCCCCACTTTTTGAAATGACAAAGGGGGAGAAAGGTATGTCTTCTTTTGACAAAACATGGAGAAGGTATGTCTTACATGAAGAAGAGAAGTATGTTCATGTAAAGGGAGTAGGTAAAGGGGAGAAGACATATATGTGTAGAACATATATGAGTAGAAGACATAGTTTCTATAAATGTTATGAAAGCTAACCATGCAGGAGAAATAGCATCAATTGAGGGGGAGTATGAGAACTCCACTAGCATCAATTGAGGGGGAGCATATGAGCTCAATCCTATTAAAACCTCTAGGTTTCTCTGAAGGTATGATTTTATTTAAAAGCTTTGAATACATTTATGGAATGGTTTGTCATCTTCAAAAAGGGGGAGAATGTTGACTCAAAGTCAATTAGGTCAATGTTGACTCACGTCTAAATTGACTAAACCTGTGTTTTGATGATGACTAACCATTCCACATATTGTGTCTAATGTCTCTACTTGAGTGATTTCATATTAGGTATAGACACACTCCAAATGCCCTAACTTGTGCATATCAAATTAGAGAAAAGACAAGTCAAAGTCAATACAAGTGCACATTTTTTTAATATGATGTAAATCCATTAGAATCATGTTGTAAATCACTTGTAATGATTGTATGACTTGTCATTAAGCTTGGAAAAAATTAGGAGCACTTAGATCAAATGTTTAAGAACTCAAAAGTCATTTTCCAAAATTCACATCATGATGTTCATCGGTCAAGTTGTCAATACACAGAACTCGACCAATCCTAATTGGATTTTGAAAATGGCTTTTGATCGGCCGAGTTTACACTTCACAGAACTCGACCGATGGAGTACCTGACCAATTTGATTTTCATTGGTCGGTCAAGTTTCCCCAGGATGAACTCGACTGATGGTCTGAATATCGACTTTGTCTTTTACTCTATCAGTCGAGTTACCCTTATAGACACTCGATCGATTGCACTGTACGGAAAAGTGCAGAAAAGTGCTTCTAGCCATTGTGGAGTTGCAACAAGCAAAAATATATTCGTTGCAAGCCACAAAATGGCTAGTTTTCATTCTCAAGTGTTCCCAAATGCTAAGAGGCATCCCCATCTATAAATAGGACCCCTTGGGCTTCATTCCAAGGTTGAGCATTCAATGCAAAACTCTATGTGAGGTTCCTATTATATAGTTGAGTTCTTCCTACAGCCTCCTATCTTTCTTTAAGATTAATCACTTGCTACATTTGTTAGAGTGAGTAGGAAATCTGTAAGAGAGCTAGTCCTACATGTATATCTTGTGAGGCTCTCACTTCCACCACATCCCTATGTAAGGACCCTGACCTGCGTTTAGGGTTTACCCTGTTTGTTTTGCTTGATCTTGGTGCTTTGGTGCTTGCTAATCACCTTTAGTGGTGATTAGGGTTTGGTTGTGCTTTGTTGAGAGTTCGAGGGGCTACTTGCAAATAACCCAAGTTTAGGGTTTTGTGGGCAAGTTTGCCATCTTGTGAGATGTTTTCCCTCTCTGCTTCCTCTAGGGTTGAGAGGAAGACTTGGACTTGTTGTTTGAGTCCTTTGGGCCTGAGTTGAGCTTGTTTGGGCCTTGGAGTTCCTTGTTTGGGCTTTCTTGAGCCTTGTGTCGCCCAAGGAGTAGAGTGTGTCGCCCTAGGTTGGTTTGTGTCGACCTAGGGGTGGTGTGTCTCCCAGTGGCTTGGTGTGTCGCCCAGTAGAGTTGCTAGTGGTGTCGCCCATGTTGCTTGGTCCAACTTTGACCCTGTTTGGTGGACACTTGGTTTGCATCTTGGACAAGTGTCCCTTGGGTGGACGACACATAGCATGGTGGTACCTTGGTTTCTCCTCCCCTTCTTCCTATATAGGTAGCTCTTCTCCTTGCCTTAGTCTCCTTTGCTCTTTTGGTCTCCCCTCCACCCTTGGTGCACGATATCCCTCTCCATCTTTCTTGTGTTGGCCGATACACTTCCTTGGAGCTGAAGTGGTGGTCGATACACCTTCCTGGAGCAGCTTGGTGGACGATAGCTTTGGACCTTGGAGTGCTTTGGAGCTTTGGTGGCCGACAACCTTGGAGCTCAAAGTGCATCTTCTTCCTTGGAGCTTAAGGCGGGTTGCATAGTTTCTAACCCCAACTCTCTTACCTCTAGATTTAACCTTGTTACATGTGAGTAGACTAGTTTAGTTCCTTTCTTGTGCACCTTGCTTTTATACCTTAGTGGCCGGTATCCCTCTCTTGGGTTTAGGGTTCCTTGTATACCTTGCTTTTTTTTAGGGTTTGTGCTCCCTTGTGTTGGAGGTTGAAGGTGACCTAGGGTTGGGCGATATCCCTTCCTTGTGGATGTGTTGGGCGACACCCTTGTCCTTGAGTTGAACGATATCAGTGTTCTTGGTGTTGGGCAACACCCTTCCCCTTGGGTTGGACGATAGGTTGACCTAGTATGGATGTTGGCCGACATGGTGACCGTGTTGGGCGATATGGTTCCTTGGGTTGAGCAACACCTTTGTTTTTGAGTTGGACGGCATGGTGTTCCCCTTGGTGGACGATATGGTAGCTGGTGTTGGGCGACATGATGAGTCCTTTAGGTTGGCCGATACCCTTGCCCTTGAGTTGGGTGATAGGGTGAGCTAGGGTTTGTTGGCCGATATGGTGAGTACCCTTGGAGATGGGCGATACTCTCTCTATCTCTCTCTCTCTCTCTCTCTCTCTCTTGTTGGGCGACATGGTCTGATGGTGTTGGGCGACATGGATGTCCTTGAGTTGGACGATAGAATGGGTGCTCTTGTGTTGAGTTATCTCCTTGACCATGTGGTGGACGATAGGGCCAAGTAGTGCCATGTTGGACGATAGGCTATGTACCCTAATGGCCGATACCATGGTGGGCGATACCCTTGTGGCCGATAGCCCTGTTGGGTGATACCCTACCCTATGTGCATGAGTGTGATGGTCGATAGGGTTAGTAGAGTGTGTTGGCCGATAGGGTAGTAGTGGGTGATGGTCGATAGGGTTAGTGAGGTTGGCCGATACCCATGTTGGATGATAGGTTATTAGATGAGGGTTGTGAGGCTATAGTGAGGGTCTGAGTTTCTTTGGTGACGGTCCCTCATGTGATAGAAGTGGATGCTTATACATGAACCAATAAACGATGGTAGTGTTTGTGATATCATCAATATGTAATATGTTGCCTTGCAAATAATAAGGATGCTAATGGTAGTAATGTATATGATGATAGCCCTCATGTAATAGATGCATGATGTGACCTGTTATGCTTAATTGTTAATGATAATGAAGATGATGATAACTACTCTAGTAGTTTGTTTAATGATAATAATGTTGGTAATAATGATGCCAAGTGACAGTTATGTTAAAGGTTGCTTCATGATAAAGATGACAATAGTTGATGACATAGTAATGACCTTGTTATTAATAGTGTTGGTTCTGTAAACACAACATGATCTCTATATACCCTGATTGTTTGTACAATCTCGATATAAGGGTAAGTATCAGTATGGTTGTTTAATGATGTACTTAACATACTTGATTACCAAATAACTGTCATATTGATAAGTAGATTATCTTGAATGATATTTCATGATAGTGAGCATATTCCTTATGTTGAATCTACAATTATAGTGCACCCTAACCTTGCAGGTGATGTTTTAGCCATGAGAAGGCTATGCAATTTATGTGATAAGTATCATCACTTAATAATTATCCTATGAAGTTGTATGAAGGATATGTTGGTCCCATGATGATGATGTGAGCCTTAAGAGGCAGTAACAATACATGATGAAGGGTTGAGACCCTGTGGTATGTGATGATCCTTGAGATGGATCTGGATGGTTGGCAAGAGGTCAAGTGGTAACATGTGATGTTGGATCCTTGAGATGGATCAGGTTGATATGAATAGATCATAATATAATGTTCTTTACTTTCTGTTATATCTTTGCATGTTATACAACTTGGTTGAATCTTGCAATCCATCTAAAAGATACTAATTAATCACAGTGAAATATATCATGTAGTTTGCCCTGGACATAGATCCATCATCGTCAGGACTTGGTGATGGTGAAACAGGTTTTCCTACGGGTTAACCTGGAAGCGCATATTGTTGAATATGTGTAGGTTGCTCCTAGCCTGAAAATGAGGAGGTAAGAGTGTAACTTCGGTTGTAGACTCAGATATGTGTGTAGAGCATGGTGAATAGGCCCATGGCTCAGGATATGTGATGTATGGAGCATGAATGCGTTCATGGCTCAGAGCACGGTGATCAGGCCCGTGGCTTAGTTTTACTAGCGATGAGACCTGTACCAAGGCGGGCTAGAGAATGGGTAGCCTATGGAGCTAACCCTCTGGCTTAGACCATTTCAGCATGTGACTGCGGTCCTACTTGTGTTGTACTCATGTACTGACCATGAGGTGGGAGGTCGTGGAGTCCGGCTCTTCCATTGACCTTGTATGGCACCGTCTTGGGTTTCGTAACCGAAGGTTGGATTTGAACGGTACGGTTCAAATCCTCAGGGCATAATAAAATGTAATACAGCCGTTTAGTATTTACTAGTCATATCAAAAACAAAACATTGGTTGAGGCCTTGTTTGTGTAATATTCAGTTATACCTTGCATGTCATGTGGTAATCTACCTTATCTTGATAATCAGGTTATATGGCATTATATTCTGTTCTAATAATCCTGCTACATAGTGATATATCCTATCTTGTTTATCATATTCCTTTGAAAGACATCTGGTTATATGCTTTAGTACAGCTGGTATGCTTGCCGGTAAGAATGATCTTGATATATATATATATATAACTGCTTCTGATATATCTGCTCATGTTATAATTGCTGTTATAGTTTCTCTTGCCGAGGTTCTATGGTTGTGATGGGGAGCTATGTTTCCCGCTGGGACAATTGTTCAATTGTCTCACTCCGCTGGTTTCCACCCTTTTTAGGTGGTCGAGGTAGACGTGGTCATGTTTGTAGTGTTGCGGACGAGCAGCTTGAGGAGCAGTAGAAGGCAAGCGATGGACATGCTGCTGTTTTGGATGTTTTGTAGTAGAGTCTAGAGTCATCCCTGTACTCTTAGGTCCTTGGCAGTGTTTTGACGATGTTTCACGAAGATCGTTCGATGATATCTGTATATCCTGCTGTTGGCCGGATGTGGGCCTTTATGTATATATGAACAGGTGGTGAACTCATGTGATGGATGGACAGCTGTTCCTAAGCTGTGGACACGTGTCAGATCTTGTGTATGTACATATTTATATGACATGTTTCTATGCAGGATGAGGACTGGAAAGTAATAATTTCACAGTTTATCAGTTTTCCGCAATCGGTTTTAATTAACCCGTGTTTTGATAATCTGTGGTTATGGTGTTTTCCGCACGTTTTCGCGTAACACCTCGTTATCTGTGTGATAATGGGATGTGTTGCCACAAGTTTTGGTATCAGAGCCTTAGGTTCGCTGAGTCCACAGGGATCTAGAACTAGGTTGAGTCTGTTCTTATGAGTCTTCCAGGTTATCTTACAAAAATCTTCTGCCCTCAGCAGAAGAAAAGCCAATATGTCTGGAAACCACGAAGAACATGCTCTTGAGCATAGTGATGCTGCATCAGTTGATGGAGCAGATGGACGGGCACATGAAGATCGGGTGCCTGAGGTCCCCCAACCAGACCCAGCCATACTTGAACACCCTATCTACCAGCAGCTTATGGGGCATTTAATGGCTACGATGAATCTCATGGTTGAGCGATTACCAGTGCCTCCTCCGCGAGCACAGGTTCCCCATGGAGAAGCATCGGGTATTGGGAAGACCTTTGAGCGGCTTCGCCGAGTCGGAGCTTCGGATTATGCTGGAACGGCTGATCCAGCGGATGCAGATCTGTGGCTGACGAGTCTTGAAAAGGCTTTCCGGATCCTCGACATCCCCAAAGCAGACAAAGTAAAGCATGTTGTCTACCTTTTGAAGGGTAGTGTTGGTCACTGGTGGACCATCGAGGAAGAGAAGCGGCCTGGTGAGCTGATCTGTTGGGAAGTGTTTCGGTGTGAGTTCGTCACCAGATACTTTCCGAAGACGTACCTGGATGAGAAGATCAGTCAGTTTGAGAAGTTGCGGCAAGGAACGATGAACATCACCGAGTATGAAGCTAAGTTTATGGATCTGTTGAGGTTCTGTCCTCACATGGCGGCGACAAATGACGAACGGATCAGACGTTTCGAGAAGGGTTTGAGTGCTGAGTTGACAACCCCTGTGTCTGCGCTGGAAAACCGAGAGCGGTTTGCTACGTTTGTGGAATCAGTTCGACGGATCGAGAGGACAGTGAGGGAGAAAAGAGAGTCGGTGTCTCTTAAAAGACCTGCTCAGTTTCAAGGACGAAGGTTTGGTGGCTTCAAGAAGCCCAGGTTTTCAGCACCGTCAGTGATGAGAAGTGCTGGTGTACCATCTCAGTGGTCTCCGAGTAAGGGAAAAGGTTATGTTTCTTCACCGTCTAAGGCGCACAGTTCAGCTTCGGTGGCAGTGACAGGGCCATCTAGGCCACGAGTTGACAATAGAGCATGTCATCTCTGTGGACAAGTCGGGCATTGGAAGTTCAATTGCCCGAATAGAGATGTTGAAGTGACGCAGCAACCGAGGCAGAGCTTCCAGAAGTCTGAGAGACCACAGCCCGGTGGTAGAAGAGGACGAGGACGCGGTCAAGCGTCTCAAGCTGGATCATCTGCTCAAGGGAACAGAGGTCGTGGACAGCAAGCAACGGTTCGATTCTATGCCATGAATCAGCCGGAGGCGATAGTCAACCCGCGAGTGGTGACAGGTCAGATGGAGTTATTTCATTCTGATATGTCTTCTTCTTGCTTTATATCTGTTCTGGTTGACCCGGGTGCTACACACTCTTTTATCGCCTATAGTATGCTTGAAAACTGTCATCTACATGTTAGTTGTAGGAAGGATAGCTTGTTGTTAGAAACCCCTCTTGATGGTTCCTCTTTGCTTCGAGAAGAGTGTCCATCTTGTGTCTTGTCTTTCTCGGGACACAACATTCAGGTGGATCTCATACCACTTGATATGCATGGTTTCGATGTTATCCTTGGGATGGATACCTTAGAGAAGTATAAGGTTGTCTTGGACTGTGGTCCCAAGCAGGCGGTGTTTGATGTTGCTGGAGAGAAGTGGATCTTCCAAGGAGATAGGAAGATTCTTCCAACGTGTCTGGTGTCAGCTATGGTGGCAGATAGGTTGTTGTGACAAGGATGTGAGGCGTTCTTAGCTCACGTTGTGGATACCGTTGTGGATACCAAGGCGAAAGGCCTTAACCTTGAAGAAGTGTCAGTGGTCCGAGAGTTTGCAGATGTGTTTCCCGAGGAGTTTCCTGGTGTTCCTCCACCCCGAGAGATCGATTTTGAGATCAATCTGGTTCTGGGAACGCAGCCGATTGCACAGACACCTTATAGGATGGCTCCAGCAGAGATGGTAGAGTTGAAGAAGCAGTTACAAGAGTTGTTGGAGAAAGGTTTCATCAGACCGAGCACGTCACCTTGGGGTGCTCCTGTGTTGTTCGTTAAGAAGAAGGATGGTTCGATGCGGTTGTGTATAGACTACCGACAGTTGAACAAGGTCACGATCAAGAATAAGTACCCATTGCCGAGGATAGATGACTTGTTCGATCAATTGCGTGGTGCTACAGTGTTTTCGAAGATCGATCTACGGTCTGGATATCATCAGTTGAGGATAAATGTGGATGACATACCAAAGTCAGCCTTTAGGACGAGGTATGGTCATTTTGAGTTTGTGGTTATGCCGTTTGGATTAACCAATGCACCTGCTGCTTTCATGGACCTGATGAACAGAGTGTTTCGTCCGTTCTTAGATCAGTTTGTTGTAGTTTTTATAGACGACATCTTGATCTATAGTCGGAACCGGCTAGAGCATGAGCAACATCTTCGTCAAGCGTTGACTCTCCTTTGTCAACATCAGTTGTATGCTAAGTTTAGTAAGTGTGAGTTCTGGTTGGATGAAGTGACTTTCTTAGGTCATGTGATATCTGCTGAAGGAGTCAAAGTAGATCCGAAGAAAGTGGAATCCGTTGCGGATTGGGAACAGCCGAAGACGCCGACAGAAGTTCGTAGTTTTCTTGGTCTAGCAGGATACTACCGGAGGTTTGTCAAGGACTTCAGTTCGATAGCTCTACCGATGACGAAGTTGACCAGGAAGGATGTACCTTTTGTTTGGAATGATCGATGTCAGCAAGCTTTCCAAAGTTTGAAGGAAAAGCTAACCAGTGCTCCAGTGTTTATCTTGCCAGAATCTGGAAAAGGCTATGTTGTTTTCTGTGATGCGTCCAAGAAAGGTTTGGGTTGTGTGCTAATGCAGGAAGATCATGTGGTTTCTTTTGCCTCGCGACAGCTCAAGAAGCATGAGGAGAACTATCCGACCCATGACTTGGAGCTGGCAGCAGTGGTTCATGCCTTAAAGATTTGGAGACACTATCTTTATGGGGAAGTGTGCCAGATCTTTACGGATCACAAGAATCTGAAGTACATCTTCTCACAACAAGAATTGAACATGCGACAGCGTCGGTGGATGGAGTTGATCAATGATTATGATTGCACTATCGAGTATCATCCTGGTAAGGCGAATGTGGTAGCGGATGCGCTTAGCAGAAAGTCTTCTTCTCCCAAGAAGGCACAGATGAGTTCTTTGGTATGCCACAGGCGGGACATGTTAGTCTCCTTACGGCAGATGAACGTACAGATGGAGGTTTCCTCATTAGCTGGACTTTTAGCATAGATGCAAATCAAGCCCACGTTGAGACAGCAGATCAAGGATGCACAGCAAACAGATGATACAGTACAGCTAATCAGATCAGAGTTTGGCAGCGAAAAGCGTGATGGGTTCCGTGAGTCCGAGGATGGAGTGGTTTGCTATCATAATAAGATGGTGGTTCCAGATGCTGATAATCTGAGGAAGTTGGTGCTCGAGGAAGCACACACGTCGATGTATGCTATGCACCCAGGCGTCACCAAAATGTATCATAGTCTGAAGGACTTGTACTGGTGGCCCGGCTTGAAGAAAGATGTAGCTGAGTTTGTGGCTAGGTGTGCGGTGTGTCAGCAAGTCAAGGCTGAGCATCAAAAGCCGGCAGGTACGTTGCAACCTCTGCCAATACCGCAGTGGAAATGGGATCATATTACCATGGATTTAGTAGTTGGTCTACCCAGGACAACTAGGAATCATGATTCCATTTGGGTGATAGTGGACAGATTAACGAAGTCTGCCCATTTCATACCTGTGAAGACCACGTATACAGCTGAAAAGCTCGCTCGAGTATATGTAGATGAGATAGTTCGTTTGCATGGTGTGCCAGCAACGATAGTTTCTGATAGAGGCCATCAGTTTACAAGTCGTTTTTGGGAACAGTTGCACAGGGCGATGGGAACGCAGTTGAAGTTCAGTACCGCTTTCCACCCGTAGACAGATGGACAGTCTGAGAGGACTATTCAGACTTTGGAGGATCTTCTTCGTGCTTGTGTTTTGCAGTTCCTAGGCAGTTGGGACATACATCTCAGTTTGATAGAGTTTGCCTACAACAATAGCTATCAGCGGAGCATTGACATGGCTCCCTATGAGGCTTTGTATGGGAGGAAGTGCAGATCTCCTTTGTGTTGGTATGAATCAGGTGAATATCAGCTTTTGGGCCCTGAGTTAGTACAGCAAACGACAGAAAAGATCAAGGTGATACAACAACAGTTGAAAGCGGCACAAGACAGGCAGAAGTCTTATGCAGACAATCGCCGACGACCCTTGGAGTTCCAGGTGGGAGACAAGGTGTATCTTAAAGTCTCTCCGTGGAAAGGTGTGCTGAGGTTTGGACGGAAAGGTAAGTTGGCTCCCAGATTTATGGGGCCTTACTCAGTCATAGCACGTGTTGGCAAGGTGGCTTATGAGTTAGAATTGCCTCCAGAGTTGCACAGGTTACATCCAGTGTTCCATGTCAGTATGCTGAAGAAAAGTCATCCGGATACAGGAACAGTGATACAACCAGTTGAAGTTGAGCTTGACAAAGATGTGACTTATGAAGAGGGTCCTATGATGATCCTTGACAGAAGAGTCAAGAAGCTGAAGAGAAAGGATCTGGTTCTTGTGAAGGTCCTTTGGCATCACCGTGGCGTTGAGGAAGCCACGTGGGAGCTTGAGGAAGAGATGAGGAGGAAGTATCCCTCGCTTTTCTCCTCGGATTTCGGGGACGAAATCCTTTTGTAGAGGTTTATGGCTGTAAGGACCCTGACCTGCGTTTAGGGTTTACCCTATTTGTTTTGCTTGATCTTGGTGCTTTGGTGCTTGCTAATCACCTTTAGTGGTGATTAGGGTTTGGTTGTGCTTTGTTGAGAGTTCGAGGGGCTACTTGCAAATAACCCAAGTTTAGGGTTTTGTGGGCAAGTTTGCCATCTTGTGAGATGTTTTCCCTCTCTGCTTCCTCTAGGGTTGAGAGGAAGGCTTGGACTTGTTGTTTGAGTCCTTTGGGCCTGAGTTGAGCTTGTTTGGGCCTTGGAGTTCCTTGTTTGGCCTTTCTTGAGCCTTGTGTCGCCCAAGGAGTAGAGTGTGTCGCCCTAGGTTGGTTTGTGTCGACCTAGGGGTGGTGTGTCGCCCAGTAGAGTTGCTAGTGGTGTCGCCCATGTTGCTTGGTCCAGCTTTGACCTTGTTTGGTGGACACTTGGTTTTCATCTTGGACAAGTGTCCCTTGGGTGGACGACACATAGCATGGTGGTACCTTGGTTTCTCCTCCCCTTCTTCCTATATAGGTAGCTCTTCTCCTTGCCTTAGTCTCCTTTGCTCTTTTGGTCTCCCCTCCACCCTTGGTGCACGATATCCCTCTCCATCTTTCTTGTGTTGGCCGATACACTTCCTTGGAGCTGAAGTGGTGGCCGATACACCTTCCTGGAGCAGCTTGGTGGATGATAGCTTTAGACCTTGGAGTTCTTTGGAGCTTTGGTGGCCGACAACCTTGGAGCTCAAAGTGCATCTTCTTCCTTGGAGCTTAAGGCGGGTTGCATAGTTTCTAACCCTAACTCTCTTACCTCTAGCTTTAACCTTGTTACATGTGAGTAGACTAGCTTAGTTCCTTTCTTGTGCACCTTGCTTTTATACCTTAGTGGCCGATATCCCTCTCTTGGGTTTAGGGTTCCTTGTATACCTTGCTTTTTTTTAGGGTTTGTGCTCCCTTGTGTTGGAGGTTGAAGGTGACCTAGGGTTGGGTGATATCCCTTCCTTGTGGATGTGTTGGGCGACACCCTTTTCCTTGAGTTGAATGATATCAGTGTTCTTGGTGTTGGGCAACACCCTTCCCCTTGGGTTAGACGATAGGTTGACCTAGTATGGATGTTGGCCGACATGGTGACCGTGTTGGGTGATATGGTTCCTTGGGTTGAGCAACACCTTTGTTTTTGAGTTGGACGGCATGGTGTTCCCCTTGGTGGACGATATGGTAGCTGGTGTTGGGCGACATGATGAGTCCTTTAGGTTGGCCGATACCCTTGCCCTTGAGTTGGGCGATAGGGTGAGCTAGGGTTTGTTGGCCGATATGGTGAGTACCCTTGGAGATGGGCGATACTCTCTATCTCTCTCTCTCTCTCTTGTTGGGCGACATGGTCTGATGGTGTTGGGCGACATGGATGTCCTTGAGTTGGACGATAGAATGGGTGCTCTTGTGTTGAGTTATCTCCTTGACCATGTGGTGGACGATAGGGCCAAGTAGTGCCATGTTGGAGGATAGGCTATGTACCCTAATGGCCGATACCATGGTGGGCGATACCCTTGTGGCCGATAGCCCTGTTGGGCGATACCCTACCCTATGTGCATGAGTGTGATGGTCGATAGGGTTAGTAGAGTGTGTTGGCCGATAGGGTAGTAGTGGGTGATGGTCGATAGGGTTAGTGAGGTTGGTCGATACCCATGTTGGATGATAGGTTATTAGATGAGGGTTGTGAGGCTATAGTGAGGGTATGAGTTTCTTTGGTGACGGTCCCTCATGTGATAGAAGTGGATGCTTATACATGAACCAATAAACGATGGTAGTGTTTGTGATATCATCAATATGTAATATGTTGCCTTGCAAATAATAAGGATGCTAATGGTAGTAATGTATATGATGATAGCCCTCATGTAATAGATGCATGATGTGACCCGTTATGCTTAATTGTTAATGATAATGAAGATGATGATAACTACTCTAGTAGTTTGTTTAATGATAATAATGTTGGTAATAATGATGCCAAGTGACAGTTATGTTAAAGGTTGCTTCATGATAAAGATGACAATAGTTGATGACATAGTAATGACCTTGTTATTAATAGTGTTGGTTCTGTAAACACAACATGATCTCTATATACCCTGATTTTTTGTACAATCTCGATATAAGGGTAAGTATCAGTATGGTTGTTTAATGATGTACTTAACATACTTGATTACCAAATAACTGTCATATTGATAAGTAGATTATCTTGAATGATATTTCATGATAGTGAGCATATTCCTTATGTTGAATCTACAATTATAGTGCACCCTAACCTTGCAGGTGATGTTTTAGCCATGAGAAGGCTATGCAATTTATGTGATAAGTATCATCACTTAATAATTATCCTATGAGGCTGTATGAAGGATATGTTGGTCCCATGATGATGATGTGAGCCTTAAGAGGCAGTAACAATACATGATGAAGGGTTGAGACCCTGTGGTATGTGATGATCCTTGAGATGGATCTGGATGGTTGGCAAGAGGCCAAGTGGTAACATGTGATGTTGGATCCTTGAGATGGATCAGGTTGATATGAATAGATCATAATATAATGTTCTTTACTTTCTGTTATATCTTTGCATGTTATACAACTTGGTTGAATCTTGCAATCCATCTAAAAGATACTAATTAATCACAGTGAAATATATCATGTAGTTTGCCCTGGCCATAGATCCATCATCGTCAGGACTTGGTGATGGTGAAACAGGTTTTCCTACGGGTTAACCTGGAAGCGCATATTGTTGAATATGTGTAGGTTGCTCCTAGCCTGAAAATGAGGAGGTAAGAGTGTAACTTCGGTTGTAGACTCAGATATGTGTGTAGAGCATGGTTAACAGGCCCATGGCTCAGGATATGTGATGTATGGAGCATGAATGCGTTCATGGCTCAGAGCACGGTGATCAGACTCGTGGCTCAGTTTTACTAGCGTCGAGACCTGTACCAAGGCGGGCTAGAGAATGGGTAGCCTATGGAGCTAACCCTGTGGCTTAGACCATTTCAGCATGTGACTGCGGTCCTGCTTGTGTTGTACTCATGTACTGACCATGAGGTGGGAGGTCGTGGAGTCCGGCTCTTCCATTGACCTTGTATGGCACCGTCTTGGGTTTCGTAACTGAAGGTTGGATTTGAACGGTACGGTTCAAATCCTCAGGGCATAATAAAATTTAATACAGCCGTTTAGTATTTACTAGTCATATCAAAAACAAAACATTGGTTGAGGCCTTGTTTGTGTAATATTCCGTTATACCTTGCAGGTCATGTGGTAATCTACCTTATCTTGATAATCAGGTTATATGGCATTATATTCTGTTCTAATAATCCTGCTACATAGTGATATATCCTATCTTGTTTATCATATTCCTTTGAAAGACATCTGGTTATACGCTTTAGTATATCTGGTATGCTTGCCGGTAAGAATGATCTTGATATATATATATAACTGCTTCTGATATATCTGCTCATGTTATAATTGCTGTTATAGTTTCTCTTGCTGAGGTTCTATGGTTGCGATGGGGAGCTATGTTTCCCGCTGGGACAATTGTTCAATTGTCTCACTCCACTGGTTTCCACCCTTTTTAGGTGGTCGAGGTAGACGTGGTCGTGTTTGTAGTGTTGCGGACGAGCAGCTTGAGGAGCAGTAGAAGGCAAGCGATGGACATGCTGCTGTTTTGGATGTTTTGTAGTAGAGTCTAGAGTCATCCCTGTACTCTCAGGTCCTTGGCAGTGTTTTGACTATGTTTCACGAAGATCGTTCGATGATATATGTATATCCTGTTGTTGGCCGGATGTGGGCCTTTATGTATATATGAACAGGTGGTGAACTCATGTGATGGATGGACAGCTGTTCCTAAGCTGTGGACACGTGTCAGATCTTGTGTATGTACATATTTATATGACATGTTTCTATGCAGGATGAGGACTGGAAAGTAATAGTTTCACAGTTTATCTGTTTTCCGCAATCGGTTTTAATTAACCCGTGTTTTGATAATCTGTGGTTATGGTATTTTCCGCACGTTTTCGCGTAACACCTCGTTATCTGTGTGATAATGGGATGTGTTGCCACACCCTATCTCTCATTTCAATCATGAAGATGAAGGTTCTCTCTCTTGGCTAAGAGAGGTGAAGAAGAATAAGGGAAGACATCTCCGATGAAGATCAAGGTTGAAGACTTGGAGTAAGAGTGGGTAAGACCTTGGTAAAGGCAGAAGACCCCTTGCTCAAGTGGATAAGTCCTTGGTGGAAGCTTCTCTGAGTGAAGGTGAAGTCAAAGGTGGAAGATCCAAGAAGAGTGGGTAATCACTGCAAGGCTGAAGACTTGCTTGTGCAAGAGTAGGTAAGTCCTTGGAAGAAGGTGGAAGACTCCTTACAAAGTGGGTAAGTCCTTGGTAAGGTTTAAGACTCTTTGTATTGGATAGGTAAGTCCTTTGGTGGTCATGTATTATATCTCTTATAATGAATATAATGAAGATGCAAGGTTAAGAAATCCTAGAGGTTGACCTCTCTAGGTGGTGGACTGACTCACTTCTAGTTTGAAGTGTGGAACCACTCTAAATAGATTGTCAATTGGTGTATATTCAATCTCTGTCTCCCTTGCTATGCATGTTTTAGTTTGTACACAAATTTCCTATTTAGCAACCTTATCTTGTGATATATCTTGAAGGTCTAATGAATTTTGTTTAAGTGCATTCAGCTCTATTCACCCCCCCCCTCTAGAGCATCTAATCACCCATCTAGGATCCAACAGACATGATATGTCTCAAGGCAGTCCATACCCAAAATGATTTGAAAAGAATTAATATATAAGGATATGAAATTGACTGCTATTGTATACCTACTAAAACTTAACAGACATCCAGGACATACTTCTGTCAAAACTGAGGATTCACCTAGTGGAACGTTTAACAACAACTCATAAGATAAATCCTGGGTTAGAAGATTTAGTCCACTAACTATCGATCTTTGAATGAAAGAATGTGTTGCACCAGGATCTATTGTACTGTAACAGAAATGTTGTTAAAGAGAAGCATCTCACCTGTCACAACTCTGGGTGAAACTACACCTTCAGATGGTGTCATTGAGAAGAAACATCTGGTAGCTCTCCCTCTGCCACGTTGTCCTCACTGTCCACTACTGGTACTAGGTGCTCTCCCTCTAGAACCTGAAGCCACTAAAGAACTTGCCCCTCTGATTGGAACCTGCCTCTATGGAGTCTGAAACTGTAATTATGAACCTTGTTATGAAACATATTGAAGCTTTGGGCAGTCCCTTTTTATATGTCCCATCTGTCCACAATGAAAACATATTGGTGTGTTAGTTCCCCATCACTGACCAGAATGTGCCCTGCTGCAATTTTCACATATGGATGCATCATGTCTCTGCGGTCCTGTCACTGACACTGAAGATCATGAAGAACTAGTTGGAGGTGTCCATGTAGACTGTGTATTCCATCTACCGGAACTGGGCCTTTATCCACTTAGTGAAAACCTAGATCCTTGTCTCCCAAAATAGCCAAGTCCTCATCCTATCTTAGAAAAGAAACCACTACCTCCTCTATATCCACCACTGCTTTGTCCCCCTCAATTGAAGTTTCCAGATTTTTTTTCTTACTCTCAGACTACTTAGCAGCATTAACTGACTCTTCTACACGTCTCGCTGCTTCCACACATTCCCCAAAGTTTTCTCTATCTCTTCGACCAATGGTTGACATGGTGTGTCTAATCTCTGATCTTAATCCTTGTTCAAATCTTCTGCACTTTTCTACATCATCGGGCACAAGTTGTGGATAGAAATTTACCAATTTTGTGAAATGTGCCTCGTATTCATTAATTGTCATACTTCCTTGTCTGATATTCTCCAACTGTTTAATCTTATCACTTAGGAAGGTAGGAGGAAAATACTTAAGATGAAACTCATCAACAAAGTCCTCCAGATCATCTCTACATTTCTCCTTTTATCTTCCACTCCCCGCCACCACAGCTCAGCATCTCCCTTGAGTAAATAGACTGCATGATTGATTTACTTATCTTCTGATAACTCCATTAGGCGAAAGACCTTTTCCAGTTGTCGAATCCACACCTCCGCCATAGATGGATCTGTTGTTCTAGAAAATTCAGTTCCACCAAGATTCTTCACCAACTCATAGGATCTCATCGGATCCTTACTAGAAGATGAAGACTTCCTGTCCATCTTGTATTTTTCTTTTGTCTCCAAAAAAATATGATACATCCTTGTTGCCTCATTATCCTCTTCACCTTGAGCCATTACTCGAGGGTCAGGGTCGTAATGGCTCTCATCTTGTTCCTCACCATGTCCACGTCCTCTTCCTTTCATCTACATATCCATAACATAACACATATGTTAGAAAATTGTAGTTCAAAGAGGAAAACATCCTAATCCTATTGGCCTCTTATCACCCCTATCCCAAACCTAAATTCATTTTAGATTCAACCTATGCTCTGATACCAAAGATGTTACACCCGCATCCCACGATTACCACTAGTCATAAAATTAGGGCATAATTTTGATGAAATATCTACATTTTTTCCCTCTAAATATATTATAATAATACTTACTAAATGATAAGTCTTGATTAAACATAACAATAAGATACAACAGAACTTGTCTTATAATATAGAAGCAAGATTTTCACACTTAATATACATCATGTACATTACGTTTTAAACTTATCTCTTTTCTCACTCTTTCTATCCCAGGATCTAGAGGAAGGATAAGAGACCCTCTAACTATTCTAGCTACTCTTCTTTCAAGACCTCTGAGCTAATCTTGATTAAAGTTGGCTTCCGACTCCTCAGGAAGAGCTAATCCTTTACTTGAAAAATTGTTCAGTAGGTTGGTGAGCTACTGGCTCAGTGAGTAGAGAATCAACAGGTAACCAAGATATTTATGATGTTTACAAGTAATAGAACTTAAATGCAATCATGTAAGCATGGCATTTTAAAAATGTAATTCACTCAGCATGGCAGTAGTATAGATATTGAATGTAATAAAAGGATAACCTAAATATTTACATTATTTCAAATCCAGTTATTATGCCATTAGACCCACATGAGGTGTACCACAACATGTGGAAGTATCGCAGCAAGCTACGATCTCACTGTATAACACTTAGAAGCATGCTCGAGTTCCTAAGTCTTTAATCTCAATACCATGTTTGTAACTGACATCAACACATCTTCCTCTCTGCAGCTAATGGGAGCGGCCGGATATCCCAGACTCCACCTCTCAACTTGGGTACTCAAGTGGTGAGTTAAAGTCCTCAGGCTTAAAGTGCATCAGTGGACCTACCGACCACTGATTACTACGACATGTAGCACAGGTACCACTGGCATCCCCGGTTGGTGTTGGGTACCACACAACTGTAAGGAGTTTACCCTACTGGTCAAACCCCAACACCCTACTAGTATGCTCCGACTTACCTCGATCTGTACTTCCTCCAGTCAGGAAACTGTTTCCTCCCTACAGCGCAGGCTTCATCCTGTGAGGATTCTATAGTGTCCATGGCATCTAATGTGTAGCATCCCTGACCTGGGTTATGCCTTAACCCTAGGTGTTTTTCTTAATAAAGTTAATTATATGCTTGTCCTTAATTTTTGAAAAGTAATTAAGGCTCAAGAGGAACTTATGTTTCAATTTTAGTCCTTTTCGAATAATGTTGAAACATTGTTTTGCTTATTTTGGACTAAAGTGCAAATTACCCAAGTTGAGGGGTTAAATTGCAAATGTTGCATGATAAGATGTTCCTCAAGTGTTGAATCATCATAAGAATGAAGATGATGCAGTAGTATGGCTTGTGGTAACCTGAATAACAAGAAAGAGCTTGTTGAACAATGTTTGTGCATTAAAACCTAGTTTTGATGTAATGTGCAATTTACCCAAAACCTAGGGTTAAATATGCAAATTACCACTTCAAAATAGTCCCTAATGTTTCTTGAAATCATGTAGAGAAAATAAAATGAGAGGGGCGTCTCATTTGTACCTCTTTGGAGGAGAGAGAATCTTAATATTAAAATAATCAAGATTTAAGCATAATTGGAACTTTACTTCAATTTAATGCAAAAATAAATATATCAATTAAAGACCCCTTTAACCAAAAAGGTGAGGGATGCGTTTGAAAGAGGATGGAAGACCATGTGCCTTGCAAAGGCACGAACATATCCAAAGGAAGTGGATAACTCACTCACCTTATTATAAGAAAAAGAAATATCCACTCACTTATGGATATTATTATAAAATGATTTAAGGTGCTTAATTTGCTTTTCTTTAAATCATGGATAATTGAGAGGAATAAGAGGCAAGGAAGATAGACTCATAACCAAGGAAGGGAAGGGGGAAAGTGGCAAGGAAATGGAGGAGATAATCCCTACTTTCTCTCTCCTAAAATGAATTTTTAATAAAAGGCATATATGCTCCTTTATCCATGAGTTGAAAGGGTAATTTCGAAACCCCTTTCACTTCTTGCTTTCTAAAACGACCAAGGGAGTTTGGAGCAACAGGAGGACGACCCCCAACCTGTTGGTAAGCTTCTTGACCTTCTTTCACCATGATTTCATGGTGGAAATAAAAAATTAATGATGGATTTCTTCTTTTCTCCATGCAATCTTCTAACCTAGCCATTCCTTTTCACTCAAAAGCTTGAGGACGAACTTGGGATAGTTGAGAAAGCTTCTTCCACCATTAAAGACGTGGATCTTGGATATTTGAAGCTCAATTGGAGGCGGTTTTTATAACTTGAACCCTTAATATTGTTATTGCATTCAATTCCTTCTCAATTGTTGAACCTTTCTTCATTCTTGAAAATTTTATTTGGTTGATTGATGCAATCACCATGAAAATCATAGCAAGTTTCGTGGGTTTAGAGCTTGATTATGATGACATCATCATAAGCACACACCTCCCCAAATATCTATTGCAAACGGTTTTAACAAAATGGTCTAAACGGTTTGTTTGCAAACCGTTTGGAGGTTTGGTTCCCAAACCGTTTAGATGAGTTGACCGTTTGGATGGGTTGACCGTTTGAGGTCAGTACCCTAGTACATGATGTATGAGGATCTAATGGCTCCAATTTATTGAATCAACATATGGACAATCATCCAATTAGAAACCATAATCGGGTTGAGTGTTGATTTTGCAATTAATTGATTTAATTCTTTGAGTTGATTAACCCAAACGGTCTCAGGACTGTTTGGAGATCACCCAAATGGTCTCAAGACCGTTTGGAGGTCTAGGGTTGAGTATGGTGCAGTAGTTGAAGACCCAAAGATATCAAATGGTAATGCAATCAATAGCTAGTTTGATGAGCAATCCAATGATGCAAACCCTAATTGAACTTCACCAATTTCAATGATGAATGGGGAAAACGGTCTCAAGACCGTTTGGAGGTCATCCAAATGACCTCAAGATTGTTTGAGGTTAGGTCATGCCCAATTTGAATGATGGTTCAATGATTTCAAAGCAATTAGTTCCACAAATGACTAATATTGAAGGTTCATCGATTTCAACCCTAATTCAATTAGGTTCAAAACCCTAATTGATGACCAATTGAAGGTTTAATCAATTGAAGGATGATTTATTATCTCAATTGAGGCATGATGCTTAGGTTCAATTGATGAGTAATTATATGGATTCAATTGATGAGGGAGCTAACCATGGAAACCCTAAATTGATTTTAGTGGTTAAGACCATTCTTGGTCCAATCGGTTTTGAGGAGGTTTGGACCAAACGGTCTCAAGACCGTTTGAGTCCAAACGGTCTTGACCAAATGGTCTCAAGACCGTTTGAGTCCAAACGGTCTCAAGACCATTTGGGACCAAACGGTCTCAATACCATTTGGGACCAAACGATCCCAAACTGATTGAGACTCAAACGGTTTCAAACATCTACTTTAGCAAACGGTTTCAAGTATCTACTTTAGAAAATGGTTTCAAGTACCTACTTTGCTAAACGGTTTCAATTGTTAGACTTAGACCGTTTGAAGGTTATCCATGCAAGACCGTTTGAGGTCTGGTTGGTCAACATCGTTTGGAAGTAATTAACTCTAAACCGCATGGACACCTAAGGTGTTTAAAGATCAATTGTATAATTGAACATTATATGATGTGAACCAAAGGTGATTATAGTGATTGTACCCTTAATAAGATAGGGTGATTAACACCTTATGAATGATTCATACTCAATGATTAAGGAAGTAATGACATAATACATGGTGTCAAGCCTTCAATCAAGTTGAGTTTACTTAATCCAATCATGTTTGATGCAAATGTCATCTTGTAAAGGATGAGAGAGATAGGACTTCTTACATGAATGATAATCACGTGGAGCTTAAGTCCCAACACTTTCAACAAATATGAATGTGTAATTGGGGTATGATTCTTGATAAAGAGACCATGAACCCTAATTAAGAAGGTTAATGAGCCCTAACCCTAATCTAGGGCAATGTTAGGTGTAACCCTAATCTAGGGTAGGGATGTAACCCTAATTGAGGGTGATTCCATGAGAAACCCTATTTGAGGGTAATTCCATGAGAAACCCTAATTGAGGGTGATTCCATGAGAAACCCTAATTGAGGTTGATTCCATGAGAAACCCTAATTGAGGTTGAGTCCATGAGAAACCCTAATTGAGGTTATTCCATGAGAAACTCTAATGGAGGGTGATGCCATGAGAAACCCTAGTTGGGATGAATAGTAATCCCTAATTATGGGCAATGTGATGTGAACGCAATGAAAGGTGATGGTATATGAAATCCTAACCCTAATGAAGTATGATAGTATGTGAAACCCTAAACCCTAATAAAGGGTGATGGTATGGGAGACCTAATCCTAATAATGGAATAGTGACCATTACACTGATAAGGGAAATACCTAAAGTGATTGATTATAGGTAACCCTATAGCAAGCAATGCCTTAACTTGAAATGAGTCCATATCATTGAAGATAGTTGGACCATTCTAATGTGTGTTCTATAACCTATGCACTTTATGATAAAGGTGATAGGTTAGTGGATGAAAGTATTAAGATGGGAAATACCTTAATACAATACAAGTTGATAATCTTAAGTAAGTTAAAAGTAATAAGGAAAGTAATGCTTCAAGATATCATAGATATCACATCCAGCCCTTTAAGAATGATATTAATAGTTACCTAGTGAGAGGTAACAAGATGTTTTATGGGCCTTGTGAGCCATGACGTTAATTGTTACCTAATGAGAGGTGATAAGATAATGAATGTTCTCTATGAGCCATGAGAATGATTATTGCGTATGTGAGGTGACAAGATGTGGTAATTTGTGATAAGCTGCACAGGATTGGTTAAAACCCAATACCTGGAATAATATCACATGATTGGTTAAAACCCAATACCTGGAATAATATCACAGGATTGGTTATATCCCAATACCTGAAATAATGTCATAGGATTGGTTAAAACCCAATACCTGGAATAATATCACAGGATTGGTTAAATCCCAATACCTGGAATAATGTCACAGGATTGACATAGTTCAATACCTGGAATAATATCATAGGATTGGTTAAAACCCAATACCTGGAATAATATCAAATGATTGGTTAAAACCCAATACTTGGAATAATATCACATGATTGGTTAAATCCCAATACCTGGAATAATGTCACATGATTGACATAGTTCAATACCTGGAATAACTACACAGGATTGGTAACAACCCAATACCTGGAATAACTACACATGATTGGTAACAACCCAATACCTGGAATAACTACACAGGATTGGTAACAAACCAATACCTGGAATAACTACACAGGATTGGTAACAACCCAATACCTGGAATAACTGCACAGGATTGGTAACAACCCAATACCTGGAATAACAGCACATGATTGGTAACAACCCAATACCTGGAATAACTGTACAGGATTGGTAACAACCCAATACCTAGAATAACTGCACAAGATTGGTAACAACTCAATACCTGGAATTGGCATAGTTCAATACCTTGAATAGTTGCACAGGATTGGCATAGTTCAATTCCTGGAATAGTTGCACAGGATTGGCATAGTCCCATACTTGGAATGGATGCACAAGGTTGGCATAGTCCAATACCTGGAATGGATATACAAAAATAATATAAGTCCAATGCTTGTACTAGTTGCTCAGGATTGGTATAATCTAATGCCTGGAATATTTATACAGGATTGGTATAGACAAATGCCTGAACAGGACATGATGATGTACACTCTCATGTCCAGTATAAACTAAAATATGTTTAGCAGATTGGCTAAGGCTAACCAATAGAATCAAGAAAGACTCATGGGTGATATATCATAGTAATGAATATCATGAGAAAAGCATGGGATGCTGAGTTAACATAATAGACAAATGACATACATGTCCTTCCTATTCCTTATAAAGAGAATAGATGATTTACTGCTCTATTATAGATAGTTGCAATATTTAAAGATGAGAATGATTTAAATTGCTTATCCTCTGCCCAGTTTTATATCATTAAACTGTAATAATAATGTTTCTGGAAGAGAGTTATATCTCTCGTTGGGGCAATTTTCAATTGTCTCACCCCTGTGGGATCCAATATTTTTTAGGTGGATGAGCAGGGAGGAGTTTGAGAATATCTTGCAGAGGAAGAACTTCAGCATTAGCAGGTACAGTAGCAACAATTCAGGTGGAGTGTGGTGTCTGTCGTGTTTGTAGATAGAAGTCCTATGTGTTGTCTCTGTACTCTCAGGTCCTCAGAGTTATTAGTTAGTGCTTCTAATGAATCATATTGAGATTTTGGCTTGATGCCTCGAGGTTCTTATGTTGTCTGTGATTAGTTTTTAACAAGGCAGTTGATGTTGTAAACCTCGAGAAGAGATGTTACCATATATGTATTTATGAACCATGTTGTAAATGTAATACATTGGTTCTCGTTGAAAGAGTTTTCCTATGATTGGATCTCTTTGAAAAAGGTTTTAATTTTTAGTGATTTTCAGTAATCCGCTGCAAATGATCACTTCCGCTTAAGTAATTCTTGTTTTTGTGAGTTGGATGCCACAATTTAGTGGTATTAGAGCTCTAGGTTCGCTAAGTCTACATATACATAGATCTAAGGTATCGAGTCTGTTCTAAGTGTACCCAGTGTATCTTATAGTACCTTCTGCTTATGTAGAAGAAGATATATAACTCAAAGATGTCTGGAGGACATGAAGAATACGTTGCTGAGAGCAATGTTGCTGCACCAGTAGAAGGTGCTAGGGATTAGGCAAGAGAAGAAATAGCACCTAAGAATCCCCCTATTGACGAAGTCATGATGAGAAACCCAGTTTTTTCTACACTTTTTGGGCAATTCATGACTACAGTGACGCATATGATAGACCAGATGCCAGCACCGACACCTAGGGAACCATCTCCCAATGAGGGATATGGATCTGGAAAGACCTTTGAATGACTACGTCGTGTAGGAGCCATAGAATATGCTGGTACATCTGACCCAGCAGATGATGATCTCTGGCTCACAGAGTTAGAAAAAGCCTTTAAGATCCTTAGTATCCCAGATGCTGACAAAGTCAAACATGTTGTATACCTTTTGAAAGGTAGTGCTGGACATTGGTGGGCTATAGAAGAAATAAAAAGGAATGATGAAGAGGTTGGTTGGGAGGAATTACGTCGAGAATTCATAAATCGGTATTTTCCAAAGACATACTTAGATGAAAAGATCTCACAGTTTGAGAAGATTCGACAGGGAGCCATGTCGATAAATGAATATGAGATTAAGTTTATGGAACTTTTGTGCTTTTGTCCTCAAATGGAAGCTACTGAGGAGGAGAAGGTTCGACATTTTGAAAAGGGATTGAATGCTGAGATGTCTATCCCGACATCTGCCCTAGAAAGTAGAGAGAGGTTTGCCACATTTGTGGAGTCTATACGGAGGATAGAAAGGTCTACGATAAAGAAACATGAGACAAACCTCAAAAGAAAGTCTACACAGTCACAAGGACCAATGATTAGTGGTACTAAACAACCAAAATCTTCATCAGTTCAACCTCAATATAGTACACCAATGCAGAGGTCATCAAGTCAAGGTCGAGCTTGTCATAAATGTGGACAGATAGGACATTTTAGACAACAATGTCTAAGAAGAAATAATGAGGTAATCCAACAGTCAGGGTACAATCTACAAAACCCACAAGGACCTCAGTCCAGTGGAGCAGATGGTAGAGGATGAAGACAAGCGTCACAGTTTGGTCCATCTACTTCTGGTAGTAGAGGACAAAGGCAATAACAGATAACAACTGACTCCATGTTTTCGGTCAGATTAGATGCTACATAACTTGTAAAAGGTAGACTTGTCAAGATAGAACCTTTTTATTTTGAATTATCTTGCACTCTCTACTACAAGAAGGGTAGTTGTTGTTTAGTTCATATGTATAATCCCTTGAGAATATAAAGAAGAGATAAGTAGAATGAAAACTTATGTTCAGTTTAATATTCTCTTGTATGTTTTGAAATTCCTCTCTCTTCATTAAGAAAGGGAAGAGATGAAAAAGGAACTCAGAGAAAATCTAAGATATTTTGTATATCAAATTTAAAGAAATGAAAACATAAAATAAAATAAATGCATACTACCTAATTTCAGTTCTTGAATACCCTGGTCAGGTATTCATTTACTGAAGGCAAGGTAAGTATGGCATACCTAGATTGTTATCTTTCTGATTACTCTGATCAAGTAATCATTCTGAAACAATCCAAAGAAGCCTAATGAAGAAGGAGATGTGGCATGTATATTTCTACCACATTCTAATTGATATATGAAGGAATTTGATTTAATTATAAATCAATTTATAAACAAAAAGAAGATGTTTAGTATAATGTATACCCTGGTCTGAAGACCTAGAGGTAATAGTTACCTGATGGAAGGTAACAATAATCAGTGATGAACTAAAGGTTTGAGTACATATATCTAGTAATCATGGTGAAAATGATATTAAGAAAGGATGACAAGTAATCATCTATATAATTCCTATGTTGATGGCAAGGAACCAAGAAAGAAATAAGAATAATTAACTCATGAACAGTATAAGGTTCATGTAATGTTTAGAGGAGATGATAATATCTTCTCATGAATAAACAACCCTGGATAATAATAGGGTGATAAGAGGAGTATGATCCTTTGTTTTCTTTTCTTTCAGGGACATGGCAATCAAGTGGGTCTTAGGACACTTGGTGTGCATAAATTAAAATTGTTTATTTGATGGATACTTAGAAGAGTATCAGTTGTCTTGGACTTGGGTTCCAAGAAAAAGATATGTATAATAAGAAATGTCCCAGTATGAAAGAAAGATGAAAATGTGATGTGTTTTCAGCACATGTGATAGATACCAAGGTAAGGAATTCTGGTATCAGATAATTCATGTTGACCACATAGAATGGTTAACTGTGGAATCAGATTGGTTACATAATATAGCATGGAAGTCATATGTTAGGGGTTTATGTCTTGCATAAACATGACATTGATATGTTATGTGAAGACTTGATGAGATGATATATGAATAATATATGTCTCCGTTTATTTGGGATTTCAGGGACGAAATCCTTGTTAGGGGTTTATAATTTGTAACATCCCTGACCTGGGTTATGCCTTAACCCTAGGTGTTTTGCTTAATAAAGTTAATTATATGCTTTTCCTTAATTTTTGAAAAGTAATTAAGGCTCAATAGGAACTTATATTTCAATTTTAGTCCTTTTTGAATAATGTTGAAACATTGTTTTGCTTATTTTGGACTAAAGTGCAAATTACCCAAGTTGAGGGGTTAAATTGTAAATGTTGCGTGATAAGATGTTCTTCAAGTGTTGAAGAATCATAAGGATGAAGATGATGTAGTATTATGGCTTGTGGTAACCTGAATAACAAGAAAGAGCTTGCTGAACAATGTTTGTGCATTAAAACCTAGTTTTGATGTAATGTGCAATTTACCCAAACCTAGGGTTCAATATGCAAATTACCACTTAAAAATAGTCCCTAATGTTTCTTGGAATCATGCAGATCAAATAAAATTATAGGGTTGTCTCATTTGTACCTCTTTGGAGGAGAGAGAATCTTGATATTAAAATAATCAAGATTTAAGCATAATTGGAACTTTACTTCAATTTAATGCAAAAATAAATATATCAATTAAAGACCCCTTTAACCAAAAAGGTGAGGGATGAGTTTGCAAGATGATGGACGGCCATGTGCCTTGCAAAGGCACGAACATATCCAAAGGAAGTGGATAACTCACTCACCTTATTATAAGAAAAAGAAATATCCACTCACTTATGGATATTATTATAAAATGATTTAAGGTGCTTAATTTGCTTTTCTTTAAATCATGGATAATTGAGAGGAATAAGAGGCAAGGAATATAGCCTCGTAACCAAGGAAGGGAAGGGGGAAAGTGTCAAGGAAATGGAGGAGATAATCCATACTTTCTCTCTCCTAAAATGAATTTTTAATAAAATGCAAATATGCTCCTTTATCCATGAGTTGAAAGGGTAATTTCGAAACCCCTTTCAGTTCTTGCTTGCAAAAACGACCAAGGGAGTTTGGAGCAACATGAGGACGACCCCCAACCTTTTGGTAAGCTTCTTTACCTTCTTTCACCATGATTTCATGGTGGAAATAAAAAATAAATGATGGATTTCTTCTTTTCTCCATGCAATCTTCTATCCTAGCCATTCATTTTCACTCAAAAGCTTGAGGACGAACTTGGGATAATTGAGAAAGCTTCTTCCACCATTAAAGACGTGGAGCTTGGAGCTTTGAAGCTCAATTGGAGGCGGGTTTTATAACTTGAACCCTTAATATTGTTATTGCATTCAATTCCTTATCAATTGTTGAACCTTTCTTCATTCTTGAAATTTTGATTTGGTTGATTGATGCAATCACCATGAAAATCACAGAAAGTTTCTTGGGTTTAGAGATTGATGAAGATGAAATCATTGTAAGCACACACCTCCCCAAATATCTATTGCAAACGCTTTCAACAAAATGGTCCAAACGGTTTCACCAAACCGTTTGGAGGTTTGGTTCCCAAACCGTTTAGAGGAGTTGACCATTTGGATGGGTTGACCGTTTGAGGTCAGTACCCTAGTACATGATGGATGAGGATCTAATGGATCCAATTGATTGAATCAACATATGGACAATCATCCAATTAGAAACCCTAATCAGGTTGAGTGCTGATTTTGCAATTAATTGATTTAATTCTTTGGACTGATTAACCCAAACGGTCTCAAGACCATTTGGAGATCACCCAAATGGTCTCAAGACCGTTTGGAGGTCAACCAAGACTGTTTGGAGGTCTAGGGATGAGTATGGTGTAGTAGTTGAAGACCCAAAGATATCAAATGGTAATGCAATCAATAGCTAGTTTGATGAGCAATCCAATGATGCAAACCCTAATTGAACTTCACCAATTTCAATGATGAATGGGGCAAACGGTCTCAAGACCATTTGGAGGTCATCCAAACGACCTCAAGACTGTTTGAGGTCAGGTCATGCCCAATTTGAATGATGGTTCAATGATTTCAAACCAATTAGTTCCACAATGACTAATATTGAAGGTTCATCAATTTCAACTCTAATTCAATTAGGTTCAAAACCCTAATTGATGACCAATTGAAGGTTTAATCAATTGAAGGATGATTTATTATATCAATTGAGGCATGATTCTTAGGTTCAATTGATGAGTAATTATATGGATTCAATTGATGAGGGAGTTAACCATGGAAACCCTAAATTGATTTTAGTGGTTAAGACCATTCTTGGTCCAATTGATTTTGAGGAGGTTTGGACCAAACGGTCTCAAGACTGTTTGGGACCAAACGATCCCAAACCGATTGAGACTCAAACGGTTTCAAACATCTACTTTAGCAAACAGTTTCAAGTATCTACTTTAGCAAACAGTTTCAAGTACCTACTTTGCTAAATGGTTTCAATTGTTAGACTTAGACCGTTTGAAGGTTATCCATGCAAGACCGTTTGAGGTCAGGTTGGTCAAGACCGTTTGGGGTCTAAGTGACCAAGACTGTTTGGAAGTAATTAACCCTAAACTGCATGGACACCTAATGTAATGCTCGGGCCCACTGCCCAAGACTCTAGTAGAGTTTCAAGAATGACGACTGTCCCCACAGACCACCACTAGCCTTAACTGCACGCTTTGTCCTCACTCATGCGCATGCCAGGATCCACTTCCCGACAGGTCACCCATCCCAGTACTACTCCAAGCCGAGCATGTTTAACTATGGAGTTCTTAGTGATGGGCTCCCGGAAAAGGAGGTGCACCTTGGTGATATGGGTAGTCCAATCATTCCTTTTAAGATCATGTTATAAGAGGCCTCAAACCCTGGGATGTTACAATCTCCCCCACTTAGACTCTTAACGTCCTCGTCAAGGCTCAACTATAAGGCCTCATAATCTCTTCCCCATTTCAGTGCAGACCCACAATGGCCCATGGACACCCAGGTCCCGATCACGAAATACCAGCGCAAGGGTGGCTACGTCAACCATGGACAACCATTTCCTACATGCCTGGACCGCATGGCTCAAGACTGGCATGCCATGCCCATGTGGGTCCCACCTACTAGAGGGGAATTGGCTCTGATACCATTTGTAATGCCCGGGCCCACTGCCCAAGGCTCTAGTAGAGTTTCAAGAATGACGACTGTCCCCACAGACCACCACTAGCCTTAACTGTATGCTTTATCCTCACTCACGTGCATGCCAGGATCAACTTCCCGATAGGTCACCCATCCTAGTACTACTCCAAGCCGAGCACATTTAACTATGGAGTTCTTAGTGATGGGCTCCCGAAAAAGGAGGTGCACCTTGGTGATATGGGTAGTCCAATCATTCCTTTTAAGATCATGTTATGTGAGGCCTCAAATCCTGGGATGTTACAACTGTTATACATAGACCGTTTGAAGGTTATCCATGCAAGACTGTTTGAGGTCTGGTTATTCAAGACCGTTTGGGGTCTAAGTGACCAAGACCATTTGGAAGTAATTAACCCTAAACCGCATGGGCACCTAAGGTGTTTAAAGATCAATTGTATAATTGAACATTATATGATGTGAACCAAAGGTGATTATAGTGATTGTACCCTTAATAAGATAGGGTGATTAATACCTTGTGAATGATTCATCCTCAGTGATTAAGGAAGTAAGGACATAATACATGGTGTCAAGCCTTCAATCAAGTTGAGTTGACCTAATCCAATCATGTTTGATGCAAATATCATCTTGTAAAGGATGAGAGAGAGAGGACTTCTTACATAAATGATAATCATGTGGAGGTTAAGTCCCAACACTTTCAACATATATGAATGTGTAATTGGGGTATGATTCTTGATAAAGAGACCATGAACCCTAATTAAGAAGGTTAATGAGCCCTAACCCTAGTCTAGGGCAATGCTAGGTGTAACCCTAATCTATGGTAGGGATGTAACCCTAATTGAGGGTGATTCCATGAGAAACCCTAATTGAGGGTGATTCCATGAGAAACACTAATTGAGGTTGATTCCATGAGAAACCCTAATTTAGGTTGATACCATGAGAAACCCTAATTGAGGTTGAGTCCATGAGAAACCCTAATTGAGGTTGATTCCATGAGAAACTCTAATGGAGGGTGATGCCATGAGAAACCCTGGTTGGGATGAATAGTAAACCCTAATTATGGGCAATGTGATGTGAACGCCTAATGAAAGGTGATGGTATATGAAATCCTAACCCTAATGAAGTATGATAGTATGTGAAACCCTAAACCCTAATAAAGGGTGATGGTATGGGAGACCTAATCCTAATAATGGAATAGTGACCATTACACTAATAAGGGAAATACCTAAAGTGATTGATTATAGGTAACCCTATAGCAAGCAATGCCTTAACCTGAGATGAGTCCATATTATTGAAGATAGTTGGACCATTCTAATGTGTGTTCTATAACCTATGCACTTTATGATAAAGGTGATAGGTTAGTGGATGAAAGTATTAAGATGGGAAATACCTTAATACAATACAAGTTGATAATCTTAAGTAAGTTATAAGTAATAAGGAAAGTAATGCTTCAAGATATCATAGATATCACATCCAGCCCTTTAAGAATGATATTAATAGTTACCTAGTGAGAGGTAACAAGATGTTTTATGGGCCTTGTGAGCCATGACGTTAATTGTTACCTAATGAGAGGTGATAATATAATGAATGTGCTCTATGAGCCATGAGAATGATTATTGCCTAGTGTGAGGTGACAAGATGTGGTAATCTGTGATAAGCTGCACAGGATTAATTAAAACCCAATACCTGGAATAATATCACAGGATTGGTTAAAACCTAATACCTGGAATAATATCACAGGATTGGTTAAATCCCAATACCTGGAATAATGTCACAGGATTGGTTAAAACCCAATACCTGGAATAATATCACAGGATTGGTTAAATCCCAATACCTGGAATAATGTCATAGGATTGACATAGTTCAATACCTGGAATAATATCACAGGATTGGTTAAAACCTAATACCTAGAATAATATCACAGGATTGGTTAAAACCCAATACCTAGAATAATATCACAATATTGGTTAAATCCCAATACCTGGAATAATGTCACAGGATTGACATAGTTCAATACCTAGAATAATTGGATAGGATTGGTAACAACCCAATACCTGGAATAAATACACATGATTGGTAACAACCCAATACCTAGAATAACTACACAGGATTGGTAACAACCCAATACCTCGAATAACTGCACATGATTGGTAACAACCCAATACCTGGAATAACTACACAGGAATGGTAACAACCCAATACCTGGAATAACTACATAGGATTGGTAACAACCCAATACCTGGAATAACTGCACAAGGTTGGTAACAACCCAATACCTGGAATAATTGCACATGATTGGTAACAACCCAATACTTGGAATAACTACACAGGATTGGTAACAACTCAATACCTGGAATAACTGCACAGGAATGGTAACAACCCAATACCTGGAATAACTACACAGGATTGGTAACAACCCAATACCTGGAATAACTGCACAGGATTGGTAACAACCCAATACCTAGAATAACTGCACATGATTGGTAACAACCCAATACCTGGAATAACTGCACAGGATTGACATAGTTCTATACCTAGAATAGTTGCACATGATTGGCATAGTTCAATATACCTGGAATAGTTGCACAGGATTGGCATAGTCCCATACTTGGAATGGATGCACAAGGTTGGCATATATAGTCCAATACCTGGAATGGATATACATGAATAATATAAGTCCAATGCTTTTACTAGTTGCTCAGGATTGGTATAATCCAATGCCTAGAATATTTATACAGGATTGGTATAGACCAATGCCTAAATAAGACATGATGATGTACACTCTCATGTCCAGTATAAACCAAAATCTGTTTAGCATATTGGCTAAGGCCAACCAATAGAATCAATAAAGACTCATGGGTGATATATCAGAGTAATGAATATCATGAGAAAAGCATGGGATGCTGAGTTAACATAAAAGACAAATGATATACATGTCCTTCCCATTCCTTATAAAGAGAATAGATGATTTATTGCTCTATTATAGAGAGTTGCAATATTTAAAGATGAGAATGATTTAAATTTCTTATCCTCTGCCCAGTTTTATATCATTAAATTGCAATAATAATGTTTCTGGTGGAGAGTTATATCTCTCGCTGGGGCAATTTTTAATTGCCTCACCCCCGTGGGATCCAACTTTTTTTAGGTGGATGAGCACAGAGGAGTTTGAGAATATCTTGCAGAGGAAGAACTTTAGCAGCAGCAGGTACATTAGCAACAACTCAGGTGGAGTGTGTTATCTGTTGCGTTTGTAGATAGAAGTCCTATGTGTCATCTCTGTACTCTTAGGTCCTCAGAGTTATTAGTTAGTGCTTTTAATGAATCGTATTGAGATTTTGGCTTGATGCCTCGAGGTTCTTATGTTGTCTGTGATTAGTTTTAACAAGGCAGTTGATGTTGTAAATCTTGAGAAGAGATGTTACCAGATATGTATTTATGAACCAGGATGTAAATGTAATACATTGGTTCTCGTTGAAAGAGTTTTCCTATGATTGGATCTCTTTGAAAAAGGTTTTAATTTTTAGTGATTTTCAGTAATCCGCTGCAAATGATCGCTTCCGCTTAAGTAATTCTTGTTTTTGTGAGTTGGATGCCACATAATGTCTAGTGATGTTTGGTTAATATAACATGTATCATCATCGTAGCTAATGATTACCCTATTTCTAACAATTAACTATCTCACATTTAAATAATAAATCACTAAATACTTTTCATATATTTCACAACCATACTCCAACTCTTAAAACATGAACTAGGGAAACCTATCTTTTCGGTGCCTCAATTTACACATTCATCACCTATAAAATCATGAAAATTCATAAGACATCTTTCAACATGGTAATACATCACTATTAATATGATTAATAAAGCATTTCAACTACTAATTTTCACCACATACGTTTATTTAAAGCATCACAAATATCATAGAGCAAGAATCAAATACTGGAAACTATTATTTGAATTGGTATGCTTTAAATCAAGGTTAAAAGAAGATTATCTACTTACACACTTCGTCCAAGATCACTGATCTTATCCCTTTCACCAACTAATCTTGGATCTTAGCTCACACAAGACATGATCAAGCTTTAAACCTCAAGATCTCACTCAAAATAACCTTTTCATGTGTTTCTTGGTCCTAAAGAGGGTCTGTTGTAGGTAGAAGATAAAGATAGGAGGTTAAGATAAACCTCAAAATTGGTCAATTAGGGATCTCGAGCAAGGGAAAATGAAAAAAAGGAAGAATCAAGGGTTAAATCTACTTACCAAGTTGAATCTATAACAACACCTTTTGATTTCCACCGTTCTTCACACTCTTTCCCAAAAATTACTCCATAAATCACCTTTTATATCGCTGTCTTATTGAGAAAGATGTCTGAAATGATAGAGGATTGAATCACAGTTCCAACGCACTTCGTTTCGTTGAAAACAGATAAGCATAGATCGAGATAAGACCATTCTATAATTTGTTGTCCTGGGCGGCGTCGATCGCGGTCGCAGGGTAGACCATGGTCGCGGTGTCAATGCAGAGTCATAGATTGTGGTGTCGATCAATTTCGGTCGTGGTGTAGACCACAGTCATGGGGTCGACGCAACGTCATGGGTTGCGGTGTCGACCGGAATCGCTGTGCTCTGTATATGTTTACTAAAAAGGGCATAACTCTCTCATTTTAACTCCGATTTAGTTCATTATTTTTTTGTTGGATTAATAATTGAATTATATACAATCCTAATATATTATTTTTGTAATATTATCAAATGAAAAATCATTTAATAATTATTTCCTACAATGTCATTAACTCTCTTCTTTGCACACATATATGGGTTAATGCCATATTAACCCCAACTCAGATCTTTATAATATGCTTAAGTCATGATTATGAGTTTCCCAAATAAGTATTTAAGATTACCAAAGTTAATATAAAGCACAAGATAAAATATTAATAATAAAAATATGACAAGCATTAAGATTATCTTAAATTTCTAGGATTACCAACAAAGCTAGGAACGAGTTGTAACACCCTCTCTCTTCCTCTCTCTTGCATGGTTTGCATATGTGCCATTTTATGATTGGTCAAATTTTAGTAATTCATAAATTGGGATTCCTTTGTCCAAAAATTAAAAATAAATATGTTTTGGAATAAAAAAATGTGATCTTTCCAATAAAAATACTTTTAAGGTTGGTTTTGAGTTGTGTCGAAGGTGATTTTCTATAAAATGATTTAATTGAATAAAAATAATTAAAATGCCTCTAAAAGTTCATATATTCAAAATACATAAAATTTTATGTTATTTTGATCAGAAAAACCTAATAAAGACAATAGTGGTGGTTTCAGGACCTAAATCGATGGTTTGTAAAAAAAGTTGGTAACTTTGGGGTTTTAAGTCTTTAATGAATGAATATAGTTCTAATGTATGAACATGGTAATGATGTTAGGACAAGTGAACCATGATCTCATCTAAAGGTTCTAAAAAGTGGTTTCTAGGACTCTAAGGAAGAGGTATGTGCATCTAACACCTTAGTTGGGAAATTTTATGCCTTAACATATTCTTCCCTAATGAGTCTTAATTGAATCTAATTCTCTTTTCTTGAAACCCTAATTTCTTGTGCCTCAAATCAGATTATTATTTTATATTGTTTGGGTCTTATACCCCACTGCCATTCTTATTGAATAGTTTGGTTACTCTTATTATGACTACTTTTCTAGCATGTAGATTTATGTTCTATTTAATTTAAAGTAGTGGTACTTATGTACAACCACCCACAGAGGGCATGTATTTAATCTTCTTGGGAAATGTTTTTATTATCCCCATATTATTGTGTAGGTGACTGGGAATGTCTTATTCTCCCCTCACCTATAGGTTAGAGGCCCGGTAGGTGCCTCAACCCTACTTAATTAGGTAGACATAATTATCTTACATGAAAATCCTTTTTATTATATTTGTTAATGGCAAGCTTCTTGTATATATAACCTCATTCTCTTGTTATCTTTGCCTTATGATGAACCCTAGCCTATTTTTTATTTGCTTTACTTATCTTATTATCCTAGACTAGTTTTGTGACACATACTTTTCTTCCCTTTCCCTTTTTTTGGGTGCCTTCCCATGCACCAGGTGCTGAGCAAGGTGATGGATAAGACAAGAAGATCTTAGCTTTTGGCTTGGACCTAGCTGATGGGGTGCTGCTTGGAGACAAGATTGTAGTAGTTAGACTTCCCTCTATCTAGATCATGTTTATGTATCTTGATGTAAACCTTAAAGGGAGAATGATGTATTCTTGTATAATCTTTTATGAAATTGATTATAGTCAGTTATTCCTTATTTAGCTGCTTTACAATGGTCTTTTGTATGCCATATAAATAAATATTTGAAAATTTTACACCCTTTTCAACATGTACCTTTTGAGTATGTTGGGTATGGAGGTTTGATATTTCAAAATTTTAGTAAAGGGGTTATTTCACTCTTATACATGCCCACTATATATAAACACAAAAGTTAGGAAGAAAACATCAGGGGGATAAAAATTAAATCATTAAAATAGGTGGATTAATTAATGAAATTTATGTTTTCCTTCATATATCCATCCCTCAGGCTGATTTCAGATGGGATAGGAGACAACATGTTTAAAGAAAATTGCAATAGAGACTCTGACACAAGCCATAGATCCAAGAAAAACCCAACAAAAGCTGACAAGACAATTCAATAACTAAATGAGAAACCTTGGAAAATGTTGAGATATTGGTCAAAGAGATTCTATACCTCTTGAGGGGATGTCCCTCTAAAAATTGTGAGCCTATAGCAATAGAAAAGGCCAACCTCGGTTCAATGCATAGGTAACCTTGTCTAAGATGTTGTAGGTGTTGTAAATAGATAGTTTTGTTTCTTGTTAGATTTTTATATTCCAAACCCCAATGATCACTAGTTATAAAAGATGTATATATTACCAATCAAAATATGTTTGCATGGCTTGTAATAACCTAAGATGAGATAAGTATTAGAACCTTTAATGTTGTAGAAGAGAAGGCATGATGTAACTTAAGTTTTCTTGTGCTTCACATATTCTATTTGTAGTATCTTACATTTGGAGATCCAAGTCACCCTATTGAACAAAAGTGAAAATTGAAAGGGTGACATCGTCATATATCTAGTTCAAATATGTTGGAAAAATGAAAGTACTTATAATGCACCTTAAATAGTTTTTTTTTGTAGGGACACTTGTATAACACTACATGTACTTAAGTACTGGAGTCTCCATATTCAACACTTGTAGTTTATCTAACAAGCTCAATAAACCTCACTAAAAAATTCAGTAGTCAAGCGGTCACTGTCATCAACCAAAAGAAGATATAAATTCAATTATGAGATAGAACAATGTTTGTGCATTCAAGGCAAGCTGTTTCTACCTCACATGCTTTTGAGCTCAAGAATTTCAACATGCCATCTAATGCATGATGATTATAAACACTCCTTGGTCTTATTGTTTCTATAATATAGAGTTGTTCATAGGGAAAACTCAGCTCTGCATATAATCATAAGCACACAATAGGATACGTGATTTCTAGGCAGAGATAATTATTAAAAAACACAGTATTGGTTACCAATCCAAAATGACGGAGGATTAGAAATATAAAAATCAAAAGGGCTCTCCTATTGTAAACATTGATCCGCCCACCAACAATGGGTATCTGGTCATTTAACATTGCTAAAAAAACTCACCTATGCCACACTTGATGAATTTCAACCCACATGTCAATATGCAGAAAACTGTCCATAGTCATTGAGAAGAAGATTGACTGAAGGCAACTGAGCAGGGTAGTTGTGAGGAACAATGACGGGTGGCACCCGTAGACTGCTTGGTGGAGGTGTTGAGAAGAGAAGAGATGCAAGTCAGATGAATGTGGGGTGAAGCTAATTGGGTGCTAACTTTAGGGCCTACAACCTGCAACCTCATTAGTGTACTGGCACAACTACTAAGAAGAAGATTGGCTGGAGACATCCTCACAAAACTTGTTGGAGCCGCTGAGAAAATAATGCTAGCTGGCACCCTCAGGCTACTTGGTGGAGGCACTGAGAAGAGAAGAGTGGCACATGAGAAGAAGAGAAAGGGTGTAGTGAGATTTAGAGGAAGATCAGGAGAAAGAGTGCGAAGAGGGAGAGAGAGATGGGAGAAGATTGCAAGCTATGGTTGGGGAAAGGGTGTGGAGGGAGAAATTGGGGGAAGAGACTCCATCAGGGATGAACATGCAGTGAGTATGCGGGAGATGGATTGCTCAGAATAGTGATTTTCATTTGAGATAGATAGAGCGGGCGCCAGAGTTGAAGTGCTCTTATCTTATGTAATTAACTACATATTTTTTACTTACATTAATATATTATGTAAATAAAGGTGATTTTACCTATACATAAAATAAATGTAATGAGAAGAATTGTAGCTAAATCAACCTTTTTTTGTACAGTAAGAGAAGAAAGTACTACCTAAGCGGATATAAAAAAAAGAGTTTACAAGAAGATGATAAACAATAATAAAAGATTTCTTGCCATGTAACAATGTCACAATAATAATATCACAAAAGATAAAAAGTTTCATGGTGAGTAATAAGAAAACTAGCATATACTAAAAAGAAGGGTAGGAACCGATATGTATTCTACACCAAAGGATAGGAGGACTAAAACCTTCGTGCCAAAGCAAATATAGTATTTTGTAGGAGAATAAAACCCAATGCATGGTAGGGCAATAAAATCCAGTGCCTAATATCATATATGGTAGGGGAATAAAACCCAATGCGTGGTAGGGGAATAGAACCCAATGCCTAAATATCAAACATGGTAGGGAAATAAAACCCAATGCCTATATGGTGCAACTACTTATAGTTATGACTCATCAATAACCCATGCAAATATGACATGCAATATAAAATATAGTCATATTCAAATAAAGGATGATATCATCCAACTGATGTAAGAGGACCCAATAACACATATTCAATTAATTCCACAAGTAAGATACAACAAATGATCATAAAAGTCCACAACTTTGTGAAATTAGGTTTCAACATGGGATAAGATGAACAAGATATAAATATGAGTTCAAAAATAATATCCAACAAAGTAAGATGATCGCGAGATCAAAATCAACATTGAATACCTCACATGAAATAAATTCTTAGATGATGCATAGATTGTGTAGGCTAAGTTGTGCATAGGACTAAGAGAGAGATGAAACATATGTCTTTGCTCAATATAGAAGTAAGGGAATGCAACATACAATAAGAGAGTGAAATCTATAATTGCTCAATTGAATTGGAGATGCAACATACACAGAGAGAGTGAAATTAGGAATTGCTCAATAAGAATTGGAGATGCAACATACCTTGACTAGAATGTTAAATCAGAGATTGAGTCCTACCCTTCCAAGACTAAAGTCAACTCAAAACCTACATATAGTATTTGGTCCATCAACTAGGGTTTAATATATGATACATTAGGTGAAACCCTAGAAATCCAAATCCTTCAATAAAACCCTAAATCTGCTCTTGTTATTGACCTAACATGGAGTTCAAGGTTTCATATTAACACCATGACTCAAAATCCCATCTTTATTATTTATAATGTTGTTTTTAGGTACTATTAAGATCATAAGTGAGATCAAAATCCTAAAATCTAGTCTTTGAAACTCAAAAATCATGCAATGAAAATTGGACCAAAAGAAAGAGAAAATTATCATGATTCCAACACATACTTGTATATTTTCTGACACTCCTACAATTTATTATGCAATTTACAAGTTTAATGATTTTATTGATTTCTAAAAGAAATTATATTGAGAATGGATGAAAATACCCTCACGTCGGTTAAATATTTGTTGTTGTCATAGGGGCACAATTGTCAAATTGGTGAACGTCTAATCCTGAGGCTAGATAAAGAAAGACCAAAATGTCCCTACAATCAAAATAACCAAAACAACTCGACTAGGGACATCATGATAAACCCACCACATGTCATCTTCTTCCTTGGCTCACACCATGACCGCGAGGCGAGGTATTATTTATCTAGAGCGAGATTTGGGGCAAAGCATGTGAGATGAAAATCCAACATTTCTAGTGAGTCAAACACGATGACCAGGATCTAGGGAGCTATGCCTTAAGTCAAATTGAGATGTGCAGGCGAGAAATGATACTGGTGGTCATCGAGAAGTCAGAATAGAGATTGAAAAATCCAACACATAGTAAAGCATGAGTTATGAAATTGAAATGGAGGAACGTACTAAGTAGGCTGCTGCAGACACGATGATATGATCACCTATTTACATGGTTAAGTATTAGGGCATCTGTGGCTAGAGGTTTCAAGAGAGTTGGGGATGTATTTAGGTGTTTCTCAATTCTTTGTAATTGGGGCGCAAGTAAAGTATGATCATGTGTGGAATTTGATAAAGAATTTAGTGGAGAAAGAAAACCGAGTGGAGAGAAAATCATGATTTTTAGAGACGTGTATATAAGCATGGTTTCCTAATTCAGCTCATGGTTGAAGATGAGTCATGGACTGTTCGATCACAATCCAAAGGTGGGGGAAAATGTGTGTATTTGCATATCTTTCCTTACTCGCATGATGCATGACATTAATCCCATTCAAATCTGATTCTTCCTAAAGTAATGTAAGAATAATTTCTCTTTCTTTCTCAATCAAATTGGACGAGTAAATAACATCCAAATAAAGTGAAACTTGGAGGGTAAGGTAAAGGAGGGGTGAGGAATATGATTTGATAATTAGTTTTAGTGTTTGATAATACTAAACCATCAAAACTTAACTTAATGCCTAAGTAATATTTTTAGCATATTTCTTTATTCCTTTTATCATTTATCAATCAAAATATGTGTGTGTCTCCTTATTCCCCATACCTATGCATAGGAAAAATCTAGAAGAATAATTTTGAACATAAATTCCTCAATTTGATAAATTTGCGCAACTTACCCCAAACTAGTGTATTTCCCTTAATTCTTGTATAAAACCTTAAATAATTATGTTATTGGTTAAAATTCTTATAGTTGGATGCTTTAACATTCTAGCTCAATCCACCTTAAGAAGTAGGTTAAAAAAAGTTTATCAAATAAAGGGGAATAAGGTAGTGTTTACCTAAATTTGGGTTCTTTACAAACTTACTCAAATGCATAATTGATCTTATGTCTTTCCAACTCCATGAAAGTTACTTACAATATTATTGAATTGGTCAAACAAGGCATAAAAATCACTCAATTCACCAAAAATCTTCACAAATATGTCACTAAGACCCCTCAAGTCACACTACTATCATTATTTTTCCAATTTGAGAGTCACATGAGATCTAGTGTTTATCCAATGATGGAGTGGGGTAAGAAGAAAAAATATTGAGTGTAGGGAAAATTACAAATATAAATTGAGAAAATAATATGTGAATATCCATTTCATCAAGCTCACTTTCTAGAGCGTTGGGTGAGTAGCCAATATGATTTGACATATGATGCTTTCTTTATTATATTTTATAATTGTAAATGATATTTTAGAAAATTTTGTACCTTCATATACAAAAATCACTTTGTAACCTACTTGTTATAATCAATAAAGATAAATTAGACCTTTCACTATCAGATCTTTGGGTTAAGTATGATGTCATGTTATTCTTTGCATTATTCATGATGATCATGATGTGTTTTATGTTGGTTTGGCTTGTTTGGGATGTGTTTTATGGGTCTTAGGTTTAGGAATGTATAATCTGTTCTTGGTTTGGTTGGTTAGACATTCAAGGGTATTCATATGTTGATATCTTCTGACTCAAAGACTTGAGATGTGTGTTTTATTCAGAAAAGAAACTTTTTAGTCGAGTTTTCTATTTTTTTTTCTTTTGGCTTTTTGTTGTGTGCTAGTTTATGTTAGGTTTTGTTGATATAGTATGGAAAACAATATGACTACTATATAGGGCACATTTATTCTGCTAGATTTTTAATGAATCCTGTACTTATGCCATCTTGCATTTGTAAAATGCTGCATTGTCAAATCGTAGATAAATTTTTTATATTTGGTTTTTTGGATTTGTGAAGTACATGATCTGTTTTTTTCTTGGTCCACCGACCAGGCACAACTGGATTTTTGTGTCTGGGAGAATTTTGATGGAAACCAAATGCAGGATTCTCTTTATGTCTGGAAATCTCAGTATTAGTTCCATTTCCAAATCCCACAAAGTGAACATAAATTTTCTATAGATGGATTCCAAAATACAATCCAATATGACAAACTCCAAGATACTAAACTTATCATATATTGGTATATCCATTTCATCCAACTTGACCCCACCATTCATAATTCTAGATTGGTTGAAATTGCAATGCATATATTCAATTTTACTTCTGCTGTTGATAAACCCATTGGATTCCAATGTCCTTCAAAGTTCAATTTTATCATCCAATATATCTTTTCTTTCATCAATCGACACAATATCATCAACAAATAATATGTACCTTAAGATACTAGTTTTGAACATACATTGTCAATTCATCCATAACAAGAACAAATAGATAACATACTTTGTCAGTTCCCAGAATCCCATCCTCCACATATACCTTATACTCCCATCCTCTTGCATAAGCGATCTTAATCCTTTTTTGTGAACCAAGCATAAGCGATCTTAATCCTTTTCTGTGAACCAAACATGCCGTAAGGGTAAAGGGTCAAAGTATAGAAGAAGCGGGGTTTTATGAGAAAAAAAGACAGTCAGTGTCCGAGTGGGAAACAGTCCGGCTACTATATAATCAATTATTTCTTGCACAATTCCATCTTAACGTTCTTGCCGGGAACTTCTGCTCAGATCGTGCTCCTGCTGAGATCGTGCTCTCGCGCGCTGACTGAGATTGTGCTCTCTCGCGCGCTGGCTGAGATCGCTGTGCTTAAAGCTCCTCGCGAGGCCGGCTGTCAACCTGCTTCGGCGCTTCGTGGCGCTCAAGCTCCTGCTGTCAACCTGTGCGAACCAAGGCCGCTTCTTTCATCTGCGCTCCGGAGGCAAGGTCTCTTGTTCCGTGCTTCGGCTTCCGTCTTGGTCGCCCTTTTCTTCTCTATCTCCGTCGTTTTCGTTTCCTCTGGTTTGTCGCCATTTTCAATCGCTCCGTGCAAACTGCTCGCGTGGTTTTCTCCCGAAAACTCTTTTCTTTTCCTCTTGTGCGGTGTTTCTTTCTCGTTAACGTACTGTATGGCGCGTCGAAAAGGTTCTTGCCGGCATCTTTCAGATAACCGTAGCTTGCCATGCCCTAGTTTGCCGCGGGGAACCCCCCCTCTTCTGCGACAGGGGACGTTACCATGCCCTAGCTTTGGTGGAGCACCCCCTCTCTCAGAACAAGCAGCTCGGTCCCTGCCATCCATATTGGGAAGGCCTCCGGTAGAACAAACCTCGTTCTCGCCAACTGAACTCGCTAGGGATTCTTCTTCTAAACTAGGTAGGGCGTGTGGACGTCCTTTGTCTTCATCAGTATTGGGAAGACCTCCTAGGTCGTCTAACGTGGTGCGGAACAACCACCATTCTACCATGGGTAGAATGGTGGTAAAAGGTAGCTGGGAGATGACAGCGGATGAAAAAAAGTCAAAAGTGGATGAGCCATACGCAGGACCATCCTTTTCAAACTCACCAGCTCTTGGACAATTACCCACGCCATCTGAAAAGTTACTGTTGGGAGCTACAAATCCCAGTTCCAACAAAGCAACAAGCAGTAATGTTACCGAGCCCTCATCTGCAGGCCCACGCATCATTCGTTTTGGAAATATGTGGTTCGTCGCGAATTTAGAAGCTCAACCAACACATGTTACCAACGTTATAATCATTCCGGTTCTTATTCTAACTCTAGGTGACTTTTTACACTTTTCTTTTATTTTGAGTAGTAGTTGTTCCACAGAATCTGTGTTCTGTTATAAAGTATTCCTAAAATCTATCGTGGAGTAGACTTCCCTCATGGACAATGACAAAGTCAGGGTTTGCATGTTTGTTTCTTCTAGATTAGGAATAAGCACTGATGGATAACAAAGTCAGTTAAGACCATAATCTCTTACTGGTGGTTAGTATTTTATATGCTCTTCTACTCAGTACCGGGTAATCCTCCCACCCTCTTTTTATTGTGATTTGTTTTTTTTTTCATTTTTTATTAATTCCTACTTTCACATACTGCCCAGACACTTTATATTTGATAGATTCTATGTACTCTATTGCATTTAGGAAATCAAAGAAAATTGAAGTCAAAATTAAGAAAGTTAATTAGTTTTCCTGAAAATGATTAATGATATATTTGAATGATGACCCCTTAAATTGCCGGAAAACACTATTTGTCATGCACGATGAATTTGATTTATTTTACATCTGGGTTTTATTGTACTTTTACATATGTATAAACTTAGAACTGGAGTTATATGCAATTTAAAGAAGCATGTGCATATACTTTTGTGAATTGCTTTCTAGAAATGGTTATACTTTAATGAAACCTTCATGTACGTTATACACTTCTTCCAGGAACAGGATCAGAATGAGAGAGAAATGCTCGTTGCTGGCTTTGAATTTTACACGCTGAGCCAACAACTAGTTTTTGTTCCACATGCTTTATATGGAAATCTGTCCTGAGGTAGAAACTCTGTGCTTGGAGGAAAATCTTCTATGGCAAAATCGCAGACCTAGAAGGACCACATGTGCTGAATTTAGGTGATACTTAAGATGCGCTACTTCTAGGTAAGGAAACAACACTCATTGATTCTAAAGTGACTTAAGGTTCCTAATCTCCTACTCTTGTTAGTATTCATACGTAAATATTAAAACCTTATTAATTGAATAGGTTAAACAATTACTCTGAAAAATAATTAATAATGTCTCTAAACCAACTTGGTAAACCCTTATGTTGTAGGTAAGCTTGGTACCATAGGACTCTTAGTAAGTTTGAGTATGATGAAGACAATGTATAGGATTTATGTTATATTCAGTTTTACTGTTCTTTTTTGTCGGAATGGATTTAGTATTAGAGTGCAGTGCAGTCTAAAGGAACATGAGCAATAGTCTCTGATGCTCTTGTGATTTTTTTTTTATATGAATGTTTAGAATTAGATAAATACCTCACAAAGAGTATATATTAGTTCCTTTCTTTATCTATTTAGGCTAATGGAAATGATGTGGTTGTATCACGCTTTATATGATATATCATATATCCCTACTGATTTTGCCACTCTATTAGAACTAATCTCTCCAGCTGTCAAAATGCACACACAAACTTTACTTAATCAAAAGACAACATTCATGTACAATTCTTTAACGGCCGATAATGTCTGTGAACTACATATCAACGTTTTTACATTGTATTGAAAAGGGAGTATGACACGTATAATATGAAGGGGCTCTATAAGTTCGAGTATCATGTATGCAACATATGGGATATACGTTATATTTGGATTTTACTGTCCTTTTATGTATGTATGGATTTATTACTAGGGCGAGGTGCATTCTAAAGGAAAATGGGCATAGTATTTTATATGAATGTTTAGAATTAGGTAAATCCCTCACACATTCTTCCCTTTCTTTATCTGTTTAGGCTAATGTAAATGATGTGAAGTGGTTTATCACGTTTTATATGATATATCATATATGCTTACTGATTTTGCCACTATTACAATTAGTCTCTCCATTTGTCAAAATGCCCAAACAAACTTTACTTAAATCAGATTTAAAAAGATAACATTCATGTGCAATTCTGTAACGGCCAATAATGTCTTTGAGCCACATACTAAGATTTTTACATTGCAGCGGAAGGTAAGTATGAAACATATAATACAAAGGGCAACATGTGCTTAGTCTTTTATGCCTATTTTTTGTTTTGTTTTATTTTTTTATGACAATCATTGATGCTATGCTAGCTGAATGGATATCAGTGATTGTATTTTGAAGAAACCCTCTTGTGAAGTAAGTATTTCTACCACTCATTATAGGTTATGCAGATATAAGTTTGATGGCCAACTATGCCTGGATTTTCCTGGTTGAGTTGTTCCACCCTTAAATAACATATATGACTGAATTCTTTTATTTTTATAACCAATAATATCATTCTTTTTGTCACATTTTGGATAATATATGCTTGTGTTGTGGTTTTGAGGATCTATGCTCTAAATATATTTGAAATTCAGGTTGAATTTTTTGTGTAGATAATCTCTATTCACCCAGTAGTTCAATACTTTCTTCTTGGTAGATCAGCAGGTACAGGAATATAAGCTGAAACATCCCCAGATTGAGCCTCAACTATTAGTAAGGAGGTCATACTTCCTTCACCTAAGCGAAAAGATAATCTAGCAACTCTTTCTGAAAGGAGTGAATGTAAATAAAAAACACCACCTGGATAAGCTTCATGACCTGGAGGCTTTTCCTTAGTGGATGTTGTATGAATATGAGTAACACATAAATTTATGATTTTCACAAACAATTATTTGATTTTAATAGACACATGCAAACTTTTAATTTTATTCCCTCAAGAATCTCAATGCAAAATTACGAGGATAAAATTGCAGTTTTCATCCGAAAGGATGCAACAAACTTCTATTGGTTATCTTAAGAAGATGTGTGTGTGTGGGAGGGGGGGGGGAGTTGTTAAGCTCTTTTACTGTTTAGAACTTTAGATTATGCTGAACAACAAGATTCAAGCTTGGATTCTAGGCTTCAGACCAGAGGTAAAGGGAGTAATTTGGTATTTGTCCAGCTTATGATAGAAGCTTTGGACATTCAGAAATCTGTATGAAGATCTGGGCAAACTCGGGACAATTTGTTTTTTGACAATTATGAAATAAAATTTAACATTCACAAATAACAAAGTTGGGAGATATAAGGTTGTGGTTATTTTGAAATCAAGTGTAACATTCATGATTAAGTTTGTAATATTTGTCATAAACTAGTTGTTTACATTGATGTAAAATTTGGATGTAAACATAGTAAAATAATATTCACTGTAGAAATTAGTAGATAAGTTAAAATCATTTGTAATAGATCTCCTAAAAATATGGAAGATTTTCTTGTTATGCTTCACATCAAAGGAGAATTATGCTACAAGACCATATTTTTTTACCCAACTAAGTGGTCTTGGATAGTGCCTATGAAAGGAAGTGATTACAGCTAGCAAAATCTGTAATACATCACCTTTGAAGGTCACTAAAACAGAAACCATTTACAATATAAAAGACAGTAAATGAAATCATTTTGTAGGATCATAGGCACTGTTGAAACAGTGAACTTGCCCCTTGAACAAAATGCATTGAAATAGAAGAGCCAACGAATGTGCTGCCCATTAGGTAGTGTTAATTTGATGAACATAGTATCATGTCTTATGACTTGTAATGTATTTAATTATTGACGATGTTTTGGCACATTCCTATTGTACAATTCAACAATAAGAAAAGTTCTAAATGCCAAACTCTCTAGTATGAGTTACATCAAATCCTCTTACCTTGTGTTTTGGCGGTGACGGGGGTCATGAGAGTGGCAACAATCTGCTGTCGGTGTAAGGCACTGGAGATTGATGGCCTTCCCAACTGTTTCCTTGAGGGTGACAGACCTCGCAGTTGTTTATAAGACTAGTGCTGCTACTCTCCTGAACAACCTTGGTAGCTATTGCCCTTGGGGAGGTCGACCTAGGTGATGCTTATGCTAGAAGTGGTGGCCCTCCTGGTCATGGCTTATTGGGCATTCTGCTGGGAAGGGGCATTGTTATGGCTGCTGAAAGGTGCATGAGTGGGAGGTCACACAAAATAGGGAGGTAATTGAACATGGAGGGTGGAAGATGGGGGTGGCATCTACAAGAAGGGGGAGCAAGACCGTACCTTGAAAACGTTAGGTTTGGCTCTAGTACACTATATAATGTGAAACTAATTAACTAATTTTAATATTACAAGTAAAAATGGCAAATGATAAATACCTAATAATCTTAGAAATCAAGCAGTTAAACCTCAGAAGTGGATGTGCAGCCTACATATAGGCACACAAAACGAGATGACGTGGGTGTTTGCACTAAACCCACTGACTTAACAAAAGCCAGCTAATATAATAGCTCATGATACAAAAAACATAATGACTCTAGCCTAGAAGCCTAATAAGTATTCCTACATCGACATCTGTGCTTATAGGTACGTGGATGCAATGTCTATCATGCATCGGTGTTATTTCTTGGTTGCTTCCTCGATTCCTGTGTCATAGTATATAACATAAATATGGGCACAATCTGCAGTTCCATACCATTGCAAACCCAGCATTGGAACCGACCCTCTGCATGTGGTAGACTGGAAGACCTTTTCTCTCTGCTACTGAAAATCTAGATTCCAAAGATTTGGCTTATCATGGGACTCTAAGAAAGTGGAGATTACATCATCACATTCGTCTACAAGAGATAGCTCGATCCATTCAGCTTAAGAGTAGTAACATGCACTTGATCATTATAGACAATAATAGATTGGACCAGAGTTTTATCTGCCATAATAAGAAAGATAGATCTCTACAAGAGTAAATAACACTACCAGATTGACACGTGGTTGAGGAACACACGACTACAGACTGACACACTGTAGCTGTAGCTTGAAGAATTTGTACCACTAAGAGAACATGCACTCACCCATTAAAAGAGAAAGTGCTTGGGTAGAAGAAGGACAAGTTTTTTTTTAATCTTATGTGAAGCAGTTGTAGCTTAGAGATGTGCATAGTTTTCAAGATGAGTTTAGTTTTAATTAAAGATGCATGAGATTGAGGAGGTGCACAAAAGTGCTTGTACAATAACTTGGAGATGTACTATAGGAGTTGAAAACTGTGGTGGTCTGTTAGGAGGCAAATTTCCTACATGCCTACCCTGTCCTCATCCAGATTAGATGGGGTTTTGAAGGGATCTAGATGATACATCTAGAGTGAGAGCCCAAGGGATAGGGGGGTGAAGGTGCAAGGCAACATTCTCTGGTTGCGATGTGGGAGATACCACAAGTGGCTCGCGATGACCTAATATCCATAGCGGGATGTCCCAAGGGATTTCAACCCCCAATGACAAAGTGAGATCCTCCCCTCAATCTAGGCTGTGGCTAAGGAGGATCTCTAATATGTGACTACTCATGGGATCTATCTAGGTAAAGATGATCTCCCTTTCTCCCTACTAATACATGCGGAGATTCAATACTTAGGGGTTAGGGTTTTTAGTAAAGACTTCTCTAATATTATGTTGTTAATATAAGGGTTTTACCTTAATCAATTATGACGGAAACCATAATTTGTTTATGTAGGATTCGGGAGGCGCAAAAACCCTATTACAAGAGTGAATTTGCATAGATGTTAGGAAGGAAAAATCACATGAACTTTGACAGTATAATCTGTATCCTAACCCTAATTCAAATTGAATTTGAACTTGTGATATTATAAGATTAGTTCTTAGGTATGCAAATAAAAGAATGTACACACATTATTAAAGAGAACAATCTATACATTGGTTGAAACTAATGTCACAATAATAAAGAATTCACTCAATTTAGAATTGATATGCTTGCATCCTCAACCTCTATATGTAGTTCATCTTTGGATAGTAACAACCTCACATAATATAATCACTAAAATATGTTTCACAGATTTAGTTATTTAAAATTAGAAAATAGGATAGGTAACTCCGCCTATGCTTGTACATAGCCGGTCCCAAGCCCGGATAAAGGAGGAGGGTACTTCCACATGCTTGTAAATCTCACGGGATGTTGACAGTTGACACGAAATGTTTGGGATTAAGGCTTAGTCTTGTAGTTGTTGCTGACATGAAAAATTTCCAAGAGTGTAATATATAATCCACAAAAATAAAATCTCATTGTTTTGCATATATTGTGGGTGATTGTGACATCGTGTTGGTCTAATGATACATCTAGAAGCACATCGGTCCACTCAATATAATTCATGCTATTTCCAGAAGCATGTTGGCTCGGTCATGTAGTGATAATAAATATGTGTTTATTCTAATTCATCCTTCACCACACAGACGACCTTCCATTTTCTATATGACCAAGGAGAAACTAGTATTATAGTAACCTGTATAACGGTTATCTGAATCTTTAAGGTTTCCTGTATTCATTGTTTATTCTATTAGCATGGCCATGCCATTGTAGAATGTTCTAGCACAGATGTCTTTTTATTTTATTTTTTGACAATAATGGGCTTAGTTCTTTTTCGTAGTCATACTTTATATTTGGATTAATAGACATTAGACATTTATCTAAGTTGTTTTGGCTTTTCGATGTGGCAATCATAAGAATTATAATGAAACTTGGTTTGTGGATTCTGGATTGTGATTTGTGAAGCACAAATTTATGCTTGCATTAGGAGATGCAACTAGTAAAACTTGGCACTAGGCATACTTCGCCATATACCAGAGCTTTAAGTGGTTGTTTATCCATATCGCAAATAAATAACTAGTCTAACAGAGTAAACATGACATGAAACATGTTGGTTACGCGTAGTTTGTCTGTACTCCCATTGTCCATGGCAACTTGACTATTTCCTTGCTGCAGTTTTTATGCCAACTTGCAATCAACCTGGAATTCTTTCCTGATTCGACAATGTGCTGAAGGAATATTTTCTAGAACTAATATATGTTCAACAACAATATCTTTGATATATGATAAATTAATCATCAGTTTGAAGATAAGTTTTAGAAACGTGGATGGACCAACCTAACTTTTTCTTATAACATCCTATATTCCTATGTTTTGTTTTCCTTGTGTATAAATCTTCCTTTTCTGTTCTGTGAGTCATTTACATTTATAAAACGATTTGCATTCTGTGTTTCTTTTTGCGTAACTGACTTGTGCACCTCTACCAATCCATGCTGTAATAATGGACTTGATGGCATATCTATAGGGGCCACATGTACATACACGACTCACAAAATGCCTTTGTATAATTAGATGTTATTAGCAATACTTTTGAGAAGTCCTGTTAAAAAATCTCATGAATGATATGTGGAATATTCCATACAGAAGCTAAGGAAGGGTTCATCTTTTATTAACAATGCAAAAATAATGCTTTGATGCACAATCTGATTCAAGGCATTCCTATTATAGGATTTAAATCCATACTGGAAGCTCTGGATGCCAATTTCTCTGTTAGGAGTTTAATCAAATCCTTTGTCCTGAGGTTGTAAATAAATATGAGATCATATGCAAATTGATGAGTGTATGATAATACACTTGAAATAAAGATTAGAACACTGAGACTAAACACTGTCGCTATCTGATACCAATCTAGAGGTTCGCACCAGCCTTTTGGCGTAGGTGTGGTTGTATCCAGAGAAACTCAATTTTCTGACGATAGCATGGAGTTTATTTACTGCTTTGGTTAAAACAACTAGATATGGAATCTGCACAGCACCATTATGAATGAAGGGAACTGCCAATGTGTAGTAGTGATTGTTCAACTATGGCTGAAACTTATGATTTCTATAAAACTTAGAAATAAAATGAAAGAATTTGAACAAATATATCAAAGGTGATAACCGTGAAACCAAGTGAAATGTTCACAAAAAAATGACACTTGTTTGTCTAATTTTCTAAACTTGTTAGTTAAACTCGTTATTTATATGTAAAGTCCCGAAATATACACACTCAGTTGAATGGTTGTATAGTTTGCCTCAAAACATGTTAATCATGTTTTATACCTGATTTTTTCCAAAGCTTGTGCATTTTGTTACTTGGTACGTGCCCCGTGCCCAAGATGCAAGTGATTCTGAAGTAAATTCTTTTTCCTTTTCTAGAGAAGTCCTCAATCTCATCTACTAGAAGGAAGTGATCAACAACAGGTAAATCATAGTTTCATAGCTACACACTTCTAAAACTAAAACACCTCCTATGATATACTGCTAAGATGTGATTTGGTGTACTCTTTATTAATATTTGTGGTTTGAAGAAGTAGATTTCATGTAGGAAGTTACAGCTGCAGCAGTGACTATTTTTTCTTTTCAGATGACAGGACAAAATTAAAGAGCATGACATAGACAAAACTAAAATTCATTTATGACTATAACAGAATCCTTATCTGGAAATTCTAAAAAAAGAAGTTGTATATGTAAACTAGTTCATATCTTACATGTTCCCGTACAATTAATTTGAATGCTTTCTTTCATTCATTAGTACAAATTTGCTTCTTCGTTTCCCTCATTCTTCATACATCGAAAGGGGCTTCCCACCACCATTAGCTGTGATCCCATGTTTTGTTCTCCAAACAAAAAAAGTCAGATTTTAGGATTCTAGGCGGACTAAACATGGTGACATGGCTTCTTGCACAAAGTACATTTAAATGCTAGAGAAAGAGAGAACAAGCATCTTGCTTGCTAAAGTGACATCCACGATGGACGAACTACCATTTTTCAGTAACTTGTAGACGGTTGACTATCTCCCTAAGATATTGATGTAGTATATACACCACATATGCATATTTATGAATGCCAAAGCCGACTATCTAATATTCATCAAACCTTTTTTTGGCTTTCGTTTGCTTTATTTAGACTGTGATTTATTTCCCTTTATTTGGGCTTTTGTAAAGCCATGTGGTTTAGTCCTACACTGGCTACCGCCTAATTTATCTAGTTTTATATACATATATAAAGGCCATACCATGTAACTAGAAAACACACTTGAAGAATATGATCTATCCTTTTGTCATTAGTTGCAGTTTTATATTTTCTCCAATAGGGTTGATATTAGTTGGTATTAGTGCCTATTCCTATAACTTCTCTTGGGGTTTTTCTCCTGCCTCCTCCCCATAGCCGCCACCTCTCAACATATTACCCGCCATCCCCTACGTAACTGCCACAACCTAACCCTAGGCCTCCTTAGAGTTTAGATCTTGTAGCCATGTGTCCTCTACCCGCGGCCCTACCCTCTCCACCACTTCTCTTCCCTCTTAGGTGCCATTGCCACCAGCCACTAGCCAGTAGCCGACTGCCACCATCAGTAGGCATACAACTAACAATTAGCTGCCACTCGCTACCGTCACTAGCCGCTTGCCGCCACTCTCTGCCACCGCTGCCCGACGCTTGTCCCATTGTTGCTTCTTGCTTGCCGCTTCCGAACGCCACAATTATCACCTTTATCGCCACTGTTGCCCGCCGCATACTGCCACTGTTGGCAACCGCCAGTGAGCGGACACCCCAAGTTTTTTTCCTTCTAGAACTACACCCATGAACCCTCAAGTAAGGGGCCAACCGCAACCCACAACCAACTCATCATAGAGTTGAATGCACGGATCAGAGGACACACATCACACTTCCAAAGGGACTATCAACTTCAACAACAATTAAACCAAGAAGAAAAGAAAAGGAGCATGGTGCATATTTATAACTTTATCTGGGTTGGTTTATTTTATATCTGGGTTTTATTGTACTTTTACATATGTATAAATTTAGAACTGGAGTTATATGCAGTTTAAAGGAGCATGTGCATATTTTCTACACTTTTGTGAATTGCTTTCTAGAAATGGTTATACTTTAATGAAATCCTCATGTACAATATGCATTTCTTCTAGGAATAGGATCAAGAATGAGAAAGAAATGCTCATTGCTGGCTTTGAATTCTACGCTGAGCCAACATCTAGTTTTTGTTCCACATGCTTTATATGGAAATCTGTCCTGAGGTAGAAACTCCGTGCTTGGAGGAAAATCTTCTATGGAAAAATCTCGGACCTTAAAGGACCACATGTGCTGAGTTTAGGTGATACTAAAGTTGCACTTCTTCTCGGTAAGGAAACAACACTCATTGGTTCTAAAGCGACTTAAGGTTCCTAATATCCTACTCTTGTTAGTATTCGTACACAATTATTAAAACCCTATTAATTGAATAGGATAAACAATTACTCTGAAAAATAATTAATAATGTCTCTAAATAGGGAAGCTTGGTACCATAGGACTTTTATGTGTTTGAGTATGATGAAGACAATGTACAGGATTATGTTATATTTAGTTTACTGTTATTTTTTGTCTGAATGGATTTCCTATTAAAGTGAGCACATAGTCTCTGATGTTCTTGTGAATTTATTTTATATGAATGTTTAGAATCAGATAAATCCCTCATATAGAGTATATATTCTTCCCTTTCTTTATCTATTTAGGCTAATGTAAATGATGCAAAGCGGTTTTATCACGTTTTATGCTATATATCATATATCCTTACCAATGTATCAGAAAGCGGGAAGCGGGAGGCGTGCGGACAGCACCCTGTAACCGATTAAGCGGTAGGCGGGTGATTAAGCGGGCAATTTTTGAAAAAGCGGGTGTCTAAATGTTATATATTTTTATACAAAATTACATGTATGTGTATATAAAAAATATATTTATAAGGAACTTCTATACATATCTAATCAGCAAATCAGTAATTAACTAAGTATTCATCAATACTTACTATTAATCAGTATCTCTAATCACTAAAACCAGCAAGCAGATCAGTTATTGTAAATAACAAACTATGAAATGTTGAATTAAAGTAATCACTAAAGTAATAGTTACCAGTAGTACCAATCATTAATCACTGAAAGCAGCAAGGAAATCAGTAAAACTAATCATGCATTACTAGTATAATAGAGCAATAGGATATTTACTTAGATGCATTACAGCAGTACCCAATTATTACAGCTTACACACAAAGTATGCATTCTAAATTAGGACTAGCTATATCATAGAACATTTAATGTATACAAGTTTCATATATTATAGTCAACACTACTTGGACTATGTAATTAATTAATGTTAGATGCTTACATTAGGATTTTTAAACAAAAACGGGAAAAAAGCGGGCGAGGGGGGCTAAAAGTGGGTGATTATGTTCAAAACGATTAAGCGGACGCTTAGGGGCTAAATTAGGCGGATGAGGGTCATGGACGCTTAAGCGGCCCGCCTGGCCGTTTTTTAATTCACTGATCCTTACTGATTTTTCCACTATATTACAATTAATCTCTCCATTTGTCAAAATGCACATGTAAACTTTACTTAAAAGACAACATTCATGTACAATTCTGTAACAGCCGATAATGTCTTTGAAGTACATACTAACGTTTTGACATTATCAGTGAAAGGGGAGTATGACACATAATATGAAGGGGCTCTATAAGGGGCCGTTCGGGGCGGAGCTTTGAGAATGCCGGTAATTTATATATAAAAAGGCATCTAGATATTTCAAATAAAAACCACACGGCTTTTAATCCGGTAGTTACCTGCACACATTCGTTGCGCTTAGAATCCTGCCATGTCCGGCGGAATTCACAACACACGCCTCCGCTCCGGTTGTATACAATTTGAAAGGTTACCGGCTGTTACCATCAGGCTATTTACAGTATTAGCAGCCGCACGGTGCTGCGGTCAGTAGTTATCTTACGTATATAACTACTGCATTTGCAATGTCTCCATCCAGACGGCCCCTAAGTTCGAAAATCATGTATATAATATATAGGATTTATGTTATATTTGGGTTTACTGACCTTTTATGTATGTATGGATTTACTATTAGAGTGAGGTGCATTCTAAAGGGAAATGGGCATAGTAATTTATATGAATGTTTAGAATTAGATAAATCCATCACACATTCTTCCCCTTAATCTATTTAGGCTAATGTAAATGGTGTTAAGTGGTTTTATCACGTTTTATATGATATATCATATTTCACTACTGATTTTGCTACTCTATTACAGTTAATCTCTCCATTTGTCAAAATACGCATGCGGCCTTCAGTTATAAAAAACAACATTCATATGCAAATCTGTAACTGCCAATAATGTCTTTGAGCCACATGCTACGTTTCTACATTGCCATGACAGGTGAGTATGCTACGTATAATACACATGGGCAGCATGTGCTTAATCTTTTACGGTTTATTTTTGTTTTGAGAGCAGTCTTTGATGCTCTATTAGCTGATTGGATATCATTGAATGTATTTTGAAGAAACCCTCGTGTGGAGTAAGTATTTCTTCCGCTCATTATAGGTTATACAGATATAAGTTTGATGGACAACTAGCCTGGATTTACGTAGTTGTTTTTTCCACCTTAGATAACATATATGACTGAATTCTTTCAACTTTATAACCAATAATATCATCCTCTTTGCATAGGAACAAAAGTCTCCGAATTTTACCAATTTTATAGGCTCCCGAGTTCACCACGATACATTGCTTGCCGATTTTTCGAGACCTTTCACAATTTTTCCCGTTTTTTTACGATTTATATGATTTTTCACGATTCTTCATGAGTCTTCACATTTTTACACGTTTTATCTCTTTTAAGTCGCTTGTTCTTTTTTTACGAAATCATGCACACGGAACTCTTGATATACACTAAACCTCCAAACCCCCACTCTCCTGATAGCTGATTGCTATTGTTCAACTATTCTTTAATTCTTTTCCTACTTCATTTACTTAATAAGATTTTATATCTAGTGACCTTAATAGTTATATTTGTATCTGTGTATGGGATTAAGAGAGGCATTCTCTCCCCCTCTCCCACACCCGTGGCGGAGGCCGAATGCCCGGGAGGATGGTAAATCAAGGCGACAACTGGGATTTGAACTCGGGTCCCTTTGTTAGGGGACACCATGTTTGACCACTTGAACCACTCCTTGTCGGCTATATATATGTATCTATGTATATGTATATGGATTTATATGTATATACATACATATACACATATATATGTGTATGTGTATGTGTATGTGTATATATGTGTATATATAAGTATATATATGTATATATACATATATAGACGACTTTCTTAATTATTTCCAAATAGTTGACCAAACTTTGACCGAAATAAATCTATTTTTCACGAATTTTTCCGAATTTTTCCAAATTCCGATTTTTTTTCCCGGGCAGCTAAAAAGTTGCCGAATTCCGTATTTGTCACTATACCTCTTTGTCCCATCTTGGATAATATATGTTTGTGTTGTGGCTTTTAGGATCTATGCTCTAGATATATCGTTCAAAATTCTGGATCATGCTCAGAACTTAATATGAATATTCGTAAAATTGAGCTTTTCTAGCCTACATGCAATGATACAAAGCATCACACAAGGTTGTTCCTCATGGACATTGGGAGGCCATTCCTAGGTGTGAAGTTACTTGGTGGAGCTGTTAGTAGTGACAAAATTTTTTATAGAAGAATTGGCTATGGAGAGAGATGCCAAGGCTGTTGAGCTGTTGCATCTTCTTCCTCAGTTGGGTGATCCACAAAGTGAGCTCCTTTTGCTCCGTTTCTGTATGGGCATCACAAAGCTTTTGTTCGGCTTGAGAACATGCCAACCTATACATATGGAGAAGGCAACAACTTTGTTTGATGGAGGTTTATGAGGATTATGGAGAAAGCAACAACTTTGTTTGATGGAGGTTTACGAGGATTTATTGAAGACATCATAGTTTGCGAAGACCCTTTCTTTGGAAACCTCCAGTGGAGAGTGACTTCATTGCCCATTCGACTCGGCGGTTTGGGACTGTACTCTATAATTGAGGCTTCCTCATACGCCTTTGTGGCCTCGAGGGTCCAATCTTGGGTGCTTCATGATCATATCTTGCGAGGCAGCGAGATTCATGGTATGGACTCCAACTTGATTTTGCCCTAGATCGTCTTCGTATCACGATTCCATCTTTCAACCTTAATTATTATTCTAACAAGGACATCGTCCCCCCAAAACCAAAATGCTTTGGCGAGTGCCCTTTTTAGCAATATAGTTGAGGAAATGGAACTTAAGTATGACATGACCATTAGACAAAATGCAGTTTTTCAATGTCTCCAAGTTGATCATGCTTAAGATTTTCTTCTTACTATCCCTATTGGTGGACCGGGCTTGCATATGTCACCGGTGGAGTATCGCACCATCCTCAGGTATCGTGTCACGATGCCCTTATTTTCAGTTGACGATGCTTGTTCAGTTTTTCATAAGGCATGCTTGGACACTTTTGGGGAGCATGCAGTACATTGCATAGAGCTTCCAGGTTTTAAGTACATGCATGATCTAATTAGGGATTTTTTTTGATGTACTTAGACATGCGGGTGTCGCTGCTAAGAAAGAGGCACCTCTGATTTTTTTCGACAAATCTATAAGAGGGGAGACCAACACTTAAACTTGCTGATGTTCTGATTTTTTGATGGGTTGGAGGGAACCATGCCTATGTGGATCTGAAATGAGTTTCTCCACTGAGGGTTTGGGAAGTGGGGTTTTTATAGTGGGACAAGCTGCCCCTTAAAGCTGCCTCAACCAAAGTGATCAAGCAAGTGAAAACATGTTTTGATAATCAACATGCTTTTATCCCTTTTACGTTTGACACCTTTGGATTCTTAGAACCAGAGGCTATAGAGCTTCTCAAGAGGGTTCAAAAAGTTATGAACAATAATGTTATAACTTCCAAATCAATGGATGTAGTGTTTCCGATGATTGGTTTTGCCATCCAAAAAGGACTAGCGGCGCAACTTGTTGCCCGCTTATCTTCTTCTTCGATGTAAATAATCCAGTTTCAATTAAAAATTATGTAGATACTCTCTACTCACCCAATAGTCCAGTATTTTCTTCTCGGTAGATCTGCAGGTACCTTTTCCTTTGTGGATTTTGTAGAATATGAGCAACGCATAAATTTATGAAATTTAAAAACAATTGTTTGATTTTAGAGACACATGCAAACAAGCTATTCATCTGAAGAGGATAAAATTGCAGTTTTCATCCGATAGGATGGAATAAAATGCTATTGGTCATCTAACCTGACGCAGTGGGGGGGGGGTTTCTTAAGCTCTTCACTGTTTAGATTATCCTGAACAACAAGATTTATGCTCGGATTTTAGGCTTCAGACTAGATTAGTTACAGTGTATGATAGAAGCCTTGGACATTATAAATCTGTATGAAGATCTGGACAAACTTGGGAAAGCTGTTTTTAAATAATTATGAAATAAAATTTAACATTCATATATAACAAACTTGGGAGATGTAACTTTTTGATTAATTCATATATAAATTTGTAACATTTGTCTTAAACTAGTTGTTTAAATTGATAAAAAACATAAAACATGTAAAATTTGGATATAAACATAGTAAAATAATTTTCACTGTAGAAAATTCATAGATAAGGCATAATCATGTATAACAGATCTCCTAAAAATATGGAAGATTTTCTTGTTTGCTTCACATACAAGTACAACTGTGCTACGACATTACCTTTTTTAACACAATTAAAAGGTCTTAGATATTGCCTATGAAGGGAAGTGATTACAGCTGGTAAGACCTGTAAATACACCAACTTTAACGGTCACTTAAGCAGAAACTATTTACAATTAAAAAAGCAATAAATAAACTCATTTTGTAGGATCATAGGCACTGTTGAAACACCGAACTTACTCTTTGCGCAAAAATGCATCGAAATAGAAGAGCCAACAAATGTGCTGCCCATTAGGTAGCATTAGTTTGATGAACATAATATCATGTCTTGTGACTTGAAATGTAGTTCATTTGTGACGATGTTTTGGCATTCCTATTGTAAGGTTTAAGAATACGATAAGTTCTAAATGCCAAACTCTCTAGTCGGAGTTACATCGAATCCTTTCTCCTTGAGTTTTGGCTGTGATGGCGGTCATGTGAGTGGCAACAATCTGCTGCTGGTATAGGGCTCTGGTGACTGATGGCCTTAGCAACTGTTTCCCTTGGGGGTGATAAACCTGGAAGCTGTTTATGGGACTAGTGATGCCACTCCCGAGGCTCAACGGCCTTGGTAGCTATTGCCCTTGGGGAGGTCGACCTAAGGAGATGCTTATGCTAGAGGTGGGGTGGCCCTCCTGGTCATGGCTTAATGGGGCATTCTGCTGGGAAGGGGCATTGTTGTGGCTGCTGCAAGGTGCAGGAGTGGGAGGTGACACAGAATAGGGAGGTAACATAACATGGAGGGTGGAAGGTGGGGGTGGCATCTAAGAGAAGGGGGATCAAAATTGTACCTTAAAGATGTTAAGAGTTTGGTTCTAGTGCACCAAATAATGTGAAACTAATTAACTAATATAAATATTGCAAGTCTAAATTGGAAATAACCAACATCAATAATCTTTGACAATCAAGTAGTTAAACCTCAGAAGTGGGTGTACACCTACATATAGGCACACAAAACAAGATGACGTGGGTGTTGCACTACTAAACCCATTGGCTTAACAAAGCCCACTAATACAGTAATTCTTATTACAAAAAACATAATGAGTCTAGCCTAGAAGCCTAATAAGTATCCCTATATCGACATCTGTGCATATAGGTACATGGATGCCATGTCTATCATGCATCCATTCTGTTTCTTGGTTGCTTCCTAGATTTCCTATGTCATAGTATAGAAAATAAATACGTGCACAATCTGCAGTTCCATACTATTGCAAAGCCAGCATTGGAACTGACCCTCTGCATGTGCCAGACTAAATAATCTTTAGTCTTGCATTCAAAAATCTAGATTCCAAATATTTGACTTATCATGGGACTCTAAAATAGTGGAGATCACATCATAACATTCTTCCTCGAGAGGTAGCTTGATCCATTCAGCTTAAGAGTAGTTATAGGCACTTGATCATATGGATAATAATAGATTGGACCATAGTTTTATCTATTTTAATGAGAAGGATAGATCCTTACTAGAATAAATAACACTACCAGAGTGACATGTGGTGGAGGAAGAGACAACTACAAGAGTGACGCACTGTAGCTGTAGGTTGAAGAATTTGTACCATTAAGATAACATGCACTCAACCACGAATAGAGGACTTGCTTGGAAAGAAGAAACCAAGCAAGTTTTTTTTACCTTATGTGAGCAGCTGTAGCTTTAAAGATGTATATAGTTTCTGAGATGAGTATAGTTGTAAAGATGCATGAGGTTGAGGAGGTGCACAGAAGTGCTTTTGCAATAACTTGGAGATGTACTATAGCTGCTGTAGTGCTGTGGCTGTCTGTTAGGAGGCAAATTTCCTAGATGCCTACCCAATCCTCGTCCAAATTAGATGGGATTTGAAAGGGATATAGATGATACATCTAGAGAGGAGAACCCAAGGGAGATGAAGGTCTAATGCAACATTCTCTGATAACAATATGGGAGATACCACAAGTGACCCACAATGACCTAATATCACTTGGCAGGATGTCCCTAGGGATTTCACCCCAATGATAAAGAGAGATCCTTTCCCTCTTATGAGGCTTGGGCTAAGGAGATCTCTAAGATGTGACGACTCAAGGGATCTAGGTAAAGGTGACCTCCCTTTGTTCCTACTAATGCATGTGGAGATACAATACTTAGGGGTTAGGGTTTCAGTAAAGAGTGCCCTAATATACCTTAATTAATAAAGGGAGGAACCACAATCTATTTATATAGAATTTGGGAGGGAATTTAAATATATTTTAGGAAGGGAAAAATCACACGACTTCAATATACTTCAATCATTTCATATATAGTCCAACCCAATTTGAATTTGAATTTGAAATTGTGATATTATCAGATTAATTCTTATCTACAAAAATAAAAGAATGCATGCACATTATTAAAGAGAACTATTAGAGAGTCTGGTTAATTTAGTTTATTAAGTTACTTGAGTCTATTTGTATATGGGCCCAAGTGTGTCTTGGCCCATTAGGGTTTACTCTAAAGTTTGTATGCTTTCCCCTTCTCCTACATAAGGAGGGAGATTCCTCTTATCAAATATATCACATAGACTTTCTTTACTCTTTAACATGGTATCACAACAGTGATCCAACCCTAACCTAAACAAAGGAGGAGAAAATAACTTCTTCTGTCTGCGGGCAGCCATAACTGCTTCTTGGCTTGGCTGCCCGCAAGGCACTGCTATAGATCTTCTCCACTTAAGAGTGCGAGGTATACGTCTCAGTCTTGTTGCTTCCGCCCATATGCCTTCGTCCCCAAGAAGCCCATTTCTGCCTTTTTTTCTTCTAGCCGTGCTACCTAGCCGATATACCATGTGCCCCTTCACCCTATCACGGTACAAACAGTGCAATCAGTGATCTGCAGTACAATCAACAACCCCGCTAAACCAAAAGTTATCTCTTAATCCCACCCATTCCTGCCGCAGCCGTCACCCACCCTGCCTCAGCTATACACACTTTCGTCAACCTACCACAAATGTGCCTACTGAGCCCCGACAGTGGATCCCTAATATATCCCTATTCCCCATAACTCGTCTCTGGCTGCCCCTGCCCACAAGAACAATGATTTCCCTTTCCGCTTTATGTTCCCTCCCGACCTGACCCTCTATTTGCATCGGCACGAGGCCTACTCGGTCCTGGCGGCAAGCAGTCCTCTGCCCCCGCATCCCTCGTGGATCAGTCGGGTGTCTCTTATGACAAATCTTGTCCCAGTCTTCCTTCGTATGCTATTGTGATCATCCCCTTTTTTGCTGTGTATCGTCTTCTAGATGGCCAATTGTGGTCCGCCCTTGACTTCGTACTATATGCGGGCAGATCCGTGTTGTCTGTTTTGTCTGCTAAATGTATATGCTGCCTATGGCGTATGCTTATCTTGTGGGTTTGAAGCATCTACTACATATTTTTGCACAAAGGAAGTTTGCTGAGGCCACCATGTCTAACAATTGGAGGCCAACCTCAAAACTAAGTTTTGCGACATCTGGTTGCTGCACAGTTCTTGGACCTTTGGGAAAAACACTCAACCTTCTTCTCGCGCTGGTTGGTGACATCTACCGATCATGTCTGGCATGGAGCAGGTGGTTGTATGTCTGATCTTGCTGATAATTGGTATATGTGCATATCATCTTTGGCCAGAGTTCATCATAATCCTTGCCCATTTGCATTATAGAATCATATTATGCTTGGGCATTGATGTGAGAATTGAACCTGGTTTGCGTGTTCTGTCCGTCCTGCCTTGCTCTACAATGACTTTGGGTGCTCTATGATGACTCTACCTTGTTGCCATGTGATTATATTAACTTAAAGAAGTTACTACTATTTTCTTGTGACTTGCTAGTACAAATTTGCCAGGATTTTACCGTCATGATATTCATCTCTGTGAAGATTTGGGCTCGATTTCTCTTTAAAATTTTATAGGGGCCGCGTCCCCAAACCCCTCGACGGTGCTACAACTTTTTTTTGGGATGTTACTTCATAATTGTCCACCCCAACCACTCTTGGATTATTCCGTGGTTGGTGTGGGGGGAGAAATAGAGGAGAGATGAGATGAAGAGAGGAAATTTATTTTGCTTCTATCTATGAGGACGTTTTTGCTGCTCTATATAATTGTGGATCTTTATGCTCTTCTTGAAGGGTTTGTGGACTTCTACTATTGATATTTGCATCTGAAAAATGTTTTGCTAATTACATGCTTCTTGGAGAACTGACTATGTGTAGCTTCATGTCTAGTGCTTGCTTTTTCAAGATGATGGTTGTTATCCGGCTATGTCGACTCTACTATCTACTTTTTGTCTGTGCTTTATTTGCACGTTGACAATGTCCATGTTTTGCGCATGTTGACTCTTTACTTGTCCGTACTTTCTTTGCACGTTGACTACTTCTACTCTGAACCAACACTCTCTAGCTTGTCCGTGCTTTGTGCACGTTGACTTTCTATTTGTCCATGCGTTGTGTGCATGCTAACATTTTGCTATTGTGATCTTACACTCTCTGGTTCGTCCGTGCTCTGTATGCACGTTAACTACTACTGCAGTTGTGAACCAACATTCTCTGGTTGTGACGTCAATGACTGTGATGAAGACCATGATGCTTTGCTGCTTACTTTTGTTCCAGATAACACCATTATGATCGAGAGCTTCTGTGACCTACTTGCCTGCTATGGAGTATCTACTTGAGGGGGAGTGTTTGAGTGATGAGTGCTTTATTGTAATCTTGAGGGGGAGAAATTATTGTAAGGGCTTGGTTTATCTTTTATATAGTTTCCTTCTTTTATTTTGTCTGTATTTGCAAGCTGACTTAGGATTCTCCCAAGCTTCAGCTTGAGGAGGAATATTAGAGAGTCTAGCTAATTTAGTTAATTACGTTAAATTAGTCTATTTGTATATGGGCCCAAGTGTGTCTTGGCCCATTAGGGTTTAGTCTAAATCTGTATGCTTCCCCCTTGTCCTATATAAGGCGGGGATTCCTCTTATCAGATATGTCGCATTGCCTTCTTTTACTCTTTAACAAGAACAATCCATAAATTGGTTGAAAGTAATGCTACATTGAGAAAGATTTCACTCAATTTAAAATTGATATGCTTGCACCCTCAACCTCTATATGTACTTCATCTTAGGATAGTAATGACCTCAAATAACTAAATATACTCACTAAAATATGTCAAATACATTTGGCTATTTAAAAAATAGAAATTAGGATAGGTAACTCGGCCTGTGCTTGTACATAGCCGGTCCCAAGTCCGGACAAAAAGGAGAAGAGTTGATGGTATTTCCACATGTTTGTGAATCTCACAGGATGTTGGCACTAAATGGTCGGGAATAAGGCTTGAAGTCTTCTAGTTGTTGCTGGCATGAATGATCTTTAAGAGTGTTATAGAATCTACAATAATGAAATCTCATAGTTTTATATAGACTGTGGATGATTGTGACATTATGTTGGCCTAATGATGTGTAATATGCTCTTCTGCTATATCTATAAGCACATTGATCCACTCAATATGATTCATGCTATTTTGAGATGCACGTTGGCTCGGTCATGTAGTGATAATAAATACGGATTTATTCTAATTCATCCTTCATCACTCACACGACCTTCGATTTTCTATATGACCATGGAGAAACTAGTATTATAGTATCATGTATAATGGCTATCTAAATCTTTTAGGTTTCCACGTATTTACTGTTGCTATGATGCATGGCCATGTCATTGTAGAATATGCTACCACAGATGTGTTTATTTCATTTTTTACAACAATGGACTTAGCTCTTTTTCATAGTCATACCTTATATTTAGATTGATAGACATTAGGCATTTTATCTAAGCTGATTTACCTTTTCGATGTGGCAATGATAAGAATTATAATGAAGCTTGGTTTGTGGATTGTGGTTTGTGAAGCACAAATTTATGCTTCCATTATGAGATGCAACTGGTGATTGGCACTAGGCATTCTTCGCTATATACCGGAGTTTTAGTGGTTGCTTATTCATATCATAAGTAACTTACTAGTCTAAGCATGACATACATGTCTATAGTTTGTCCGCAATCAAGCTGGAATTCTTGGCTGATTCAACAATCTGCTATAGGAATATTGTCTAGAACTAATATTTGTACAAAAATACTATTTTTTGATATGATTAATTAATCATCAGTTTGAAGATAAGTTTCAGAAACATGGATGGGATCAACTTAATTTTTTCTTAGAACATCCTATGTTATGTTTTCCTTGTGTATAATTATTCCTTTACTGTTCTGTCATCACATATTGTAAAAGGAATTTCTTTCTGTGTTTCTTTTTGCCTAACTGACTTGTGCACCTCTACCATCATATGTTGTAACAATGGAATTGATGGCATATTTATAGGGGCCACATGTACATACATGACTCACTAAATGCCTTTGTATAATTAGATGGTATTACCAATACTTTTGAAGTCTAAGTCTTGTTGAAAGTTTTCATGAATGATGTGGAAAAGTCCACACAGAAGCTAAGGAAGGGTTCATCTTTTATTAACAATGCAAATATAATGATTTGATGCACACTCTGATTCAAGGCATTCCTATTATAGGATTTAAGTCCATACTAGAGGTTCTCGATGCTAGTTTCTCTCTTAGGAGTTGAATCACATCCTTTCTCTTGAGATTGTAAATAAATATGAAATCATATGCAACTTGATGAGTGAACTTTTGTATGAAAATACACATGAAATAGAGATTTGAACACTCGACTAAAGTGAAGACATCACTATCTGATGCCAATATAAAGGTTTGGTACCAACCTTTTGGCTTGGGGGGGGGTTCTTACTGCTTTGGTCGAAACAACTAGATATGGAATTTCGCATAGCACCACTACAAATGAAGGATTTCCTAATTTATATTAGTAACTATGGCAGAAACTTGTAACAATTTGTGTGATGCCCATCGTCACACCAAACAGAGACTACTCAAAACAAAGCGTGGAATTAATACTAAACATCCATGATTACTATAAAACAAGGTAAATTAAAACCAATTTCATATTACCACAAAAGCGGAAACATATTACATATGGGTCCACATGAAGCCACATGTATTATATGTCATACCACAAGATGATACAAATCACTGTTCACTTGGCCAACTTGCCATAGTCTGTTAAATATGTTACCTTGTTCACATATACAAGCCATATCTGTACAACCACGACCTACTGCCAAAACTCGTGTCGATATACAACGTCTACAAAACACCCTCAAGGATCGAGAGTACAGAGACGACACATAAGACTACTACAGAACACTAGCCACATATCCAACCTTCAACAACTATTGTTTCTCTTGCTGCTCAACCTCAACCACACAATTTCTACCTCGTCGTGCACGAACACCTAAACGATGTGGAATGTCCCAACGAGATATATAACTCTTCGCCAACAACTATTATTAACACTGATAACCTAAAGCAGGAAACTAACATTATTATCAAGCTGACCAGATTCAACTAAATGATATGAGTAAAGCAGTTAACACTGTTCAAGCAAATTAGGCATCTACAACTGAGCAGTAGAACATCTTATTCTTTAAGAAAGAATATGAAGAACATGTATAACAATTGATTTCTCTTACCGCATTATAAATCAATGAAACAGTACAAGAGATAAGGTAAAGGGTCATCCAATGTGAATTGTGTTTTAACTCTAAGAAAATATACTACACGACTGTGTTACGTCTTTTATTATGCCATGAGGAGATGAGGTATACTACTCATGCTCCAACTGACCATTGTTAAGTCGAAATCAGTGTCATACAAGATCTAGGAGGAGCCAAATTCCTATGATCCTCCAGACCCTCAGTCAGTCTGAGTTCGCCGCAGTGACATATAAAATCTAACTGCAAAAAAACCTAGTCTACCATGGTATATAGACACAACACTAGTGAAACTGAGTTATGACCGTAGCTGCACTCCTGACAAGGTATGACCACAGCCCTCCACAAAATATATCATATTTATACACTGAATCACATCATTGAGATACGACCTCAACCATTCTCCTGTCAGGGTATGACCACAACCAATCTTGTGAAATGCATATACTTAACAATATACGACTCCGAGTTTCCACTAAGGGAGAACCCGTTTCACCATCCAACAAATACTGACGCTGAAGATGGATCTATGGCATAGGACAACTACATGTTTAGGGTTTCACTTGATTAATTAAGCCAATTGGGTATTTTTTAACATCAATAAGTTACAATGTACAAACCCTAAACAGATTCTACAAAGATAAGGGTATGGTAAAACTTCAGAATTTATAAAACTATGAGGTATAAACTTGTCACATCATCACTTGATACCACTGCCATAGAAGGTCATCAACATTATCACATCACTAGGGAATAGTAATCCCTCACCACGTCACTAGAGGTTATCACCTCAAACTAGGCACAAAGCCTCTTCCAGATCGTAAGACCCACATTATATAGTTCCTGCACAACATCATTTTCTCATCATGCCTCATAAAGGCTCATAGTCATCCCCCTGTATTATATAAGAGATATCATAGCATTCACAGACTATGATGTATATTCCACCTGCAAGGTCAGTGTTACACAAGTAGGAGAGAGAAAAGATACTTCATTGCATGCTATATACTTCAAACAAGGTAAGCATTACATCATGTGTTCATAATCAGGGTTAGGGTTTACTTATGTGTATCCAATTAGGGTTTCTAGATCAGCAATATCAAAACATACCTAATCACCATCCTTTCCCATATTCTTGGAGCATTTTATACTGTCATCCACCACCACTATTAGGTCAAACATACCAACCAAACACATGTCATAATACCTCATCGGTCAAAGAGAACTCAAGGCCACTCACCTTATGCGGCCGAAGGGAACACAAACCATCGAGGTCGAAGATAAACACAGAGCTCTGCGACTGTGGAGATGACATGACGTCTTCGACCACAGAGAAACTGCTACCATGGTTGAAGACCATCAACCCATGCGACAAAAGAGAAGCACTACACACTTCATCTACCAAAGAAGAACCCAAGGTCGAAGGGAACCAGTTCGAAGGAAAATCAGGTCGAAGACCATCAATCTATGCAACCGAAGGAAACCTCTCACACCAACTCTTTGACTGAAGATCAAGGGTACTCCAAGCGAGCAAACCCAGGAAAAAGCCATCTCAACGTCCTACAAACATTATCAACCCATCAACCACTTGGACCATAGCATGGAGATCATCAAGGGAGAGAAACTACTACCAAAACATGATCCAAACAGACAGATAACCAAGAAGAAACCGAAATCTCAAGAGAGAGATACATCGAGGCAATCACTGCATAAAACCCTAGAAATCTAATCACCAAGACAGAGATAACCAAACCATTATCACGAGACAAGAGTCCACGATCCAAACCATCGCTTGCATATGGAAATCTCCATTATAACAAAGGAAAACAAATCCTTAAGTAAGGTGAGTCTATAAGTTGGCAATGAGATTGCTTATTATTGGATGATCTAAAAAGAATACAATGGTCTCTCTTTTATAAGACAAGAGAGTGTACAATATTTAGAGATGAGCAATATGGGATAAAGAGAAGAAGAGAATAAAGAGAAATAAGCAAATACACTGAGTAAAGAAAAACAGTAAAGTGTATATACTAATATTCCCCCTCAAGCTGTAGCGTAGATGTCAATCATGCCCAACTTGGATGTCATAGCAGTGAATCTCGTCTTCGGAAGAATCTTGGTGAAGATGTCAGCCACCTGATCAGAAGTATGTATGTAGGGAGTAGATATCTGGCCAGATAAGACAGCTTCACGAACAAAATGACATTCAACCTCAACATGTTTTGTTCGCTCATGAAAAGTAGGATTGCTGGCAATAAAAGTGGCAGCTTTGTTGTCACAGTACATCGGAATAGGAGAAGAGTAAGAAATGCCAAAATCCTTCAGTAGGCTCCGAATCCAGAACAGCTCACAAGTAGTATGCGCCATGGCGCGATATTCTGCTTCAGCACTTGAGCGAGCAACCACAGTATGTTTCTTGCTTCGCCAAGTAACAAGATTTCCTCCTACAAAGGTACAGTAGCCAGAGGTGGAGCATCAGTCGATTTTACTCCCGGCATAGTCAGAGTCAGAATATCCAACAAGCTTACAGTGACCATGTTTTTTATATAGCAAACCTTTCCCATGAGCACTCTTCAGATATTTGAGAATGTGGAAAATGGCATCCCAGTGACATTGACGAGGTTTATCCAGATATCTACTAACAAGCCCAACAACAGAAGTAATATCAGCACGAGTAACAGTAAGACAAATGAGCTTGCCAACCATGCGGCGATACTGATGATGATCAGGATAGGCCAGAGAGTTCTCATCGTCCCAGTTAGTATTTGGATCCAGAGGAGTACTAGCAGGTTTAGCACCAAGAAGTCCTGTGTCAGAAAGAAGATCCAAAACTTATTTACGTTGAGACAAGCATAAACCAGAAGCAGATCTAGAGACTTCAATCCCAAGAAAGTAACGCAAAGTCCCAAGGTCTTTGGTGACAAAGTGTTTCTCCCTGAGAGAATAATGTCATCAACATATACAATCAGAATAACAAAGCCAGCAGTAGTGTTTTTAATGAAGACAGAATGATCGGACTGGGAGTGTCGAAAAAGAAACTTCTGAAGAATGGTACTTAGTTTATCAAACCAAGCACGGGGACTCTGTTTTAAACCATAGATAGCTTTTCGCAACCTGCAGACTTTGGAGGACTCCCCCTGAAGCACAAATCTTGGAGGTTGTTGCATATAGACCTCCTCATGTAAATCTCCATACAGAAACACATTTTTCACATCCAGTTGGTACAAGGGCCAATCAGAATTAATAGCAACAGAAATAAGAATGCGTACGGAATTCAACCGAGCCACCGGTGAGAAAGTCTCAAAGTAGTTGACCCCATAAATCTGCGTGTAGCCCTTGGCAACAAGTCTAGCCTTGAGGCGCTCAACCGTGCCATCCGATTGATATTTAACAGTAAACACCCAACGACAGCCAACTGGACAATCAGTAGGAGGATCGACTAACTGCCAAGTATTGCGATCAGTAAGAGCTTGCATTTCCGCTTCCATGGCCTGACGCCAAGCTGGATGTTTAAGAGCCTGAGAAACATTTTTAGGAACAGAGACAACAGAAAGAGCAACAGTAAAATTTGCAAAATTAGTTCCCAAATGATCAGAAGTACAGAAATTGCCAATAGGATGTTTAGTACAAGCTCTGGTTCCTTTCCTCAAACTGATAGGAACATCTAAGTCAGAGTATACCTGTTGTAACATCCTAGGTTTGAGGCCTAGGATAACATGATCTTAAAAGGAATGATTGGACTACCCATATCACCAAGGTGCACCTCCTTTTCCGGGAGCCCATCTCTAAAGAACTCCATAGTTAAGCGTGCTCAGCTTGGAGTAGTACTAGGATGGGTGACCAGTCGGGAAGTTGCTCCTGGCTTGCGCGTGAGTGGACAAAAAGCGTGCAGTTAAGGCTAGTGGTGGTCTGTGGGGCCAGTCATCATTCCTGAAACTCTACTAGAGCCATGGGCAGTGGGCCCCGGACGTTACAAATGGTATCAGAGCCATAACCCCTCCAGTAGGTGGGGCCCACATGGGCATGTGGCATGCCAGTCTTGAGTCATGCGGTCCAGGCAAGTTGGAAAGGGCTATCCGTAGAGACGAGATGGAGCCGCCCTTGCGCTGGTAGCCGTGGACGGGAGTTGGGTGTCCATGGGCCATTGTGGGTCTGCACTGAAATGGGGTCAGATTATGAGGCCATATAGTTGAGCCTTGACGAGGACGTCAAGAGTAAGTGGGGGAGATTGTAACATCCTAGGTTTGAGGCCTAGGATAACATGATCTTAAAAGGAATGATTGGACTACCCATATCACCAAGGTGCACCTCCTTTTCCAATCTTAATGATCCTTTTTATCATTAACAGGCTAATATCAACTTTATAAACTCATTTAACCCTTTTTTTCATTCATTTTCCACATTATATCATTATTTCCCAATTTCTTTCTTCATAAAGAAATACTTAATTAGTCTTTTCTTTTCCTATTGCTTTCTTTTTTTCAACCTTGGACTCCTTGGTACCCAAGGAACCCAAGAGGCACAAAATCCTCTTTGGATTTGCCTTCTAGAGGTTTCCACATATTTCTTTTCTTAAAATTCAAGTTATCTTCCTATTAATCACTTTTCCCATCTTTTCTTTAATCCTTTTATCATTATTTCCTGATTTTGAGTTCCTTGAACTCCAAGGTATCCATTATCTCGAAATCCTATTTTTAGGGAAATATTCCATATCCTTTTCCTATTTTATGGGATTTCTTTATGTATTCTTCAATGCGATTAAACATCCGGGAATCCATCGGGAAACTAAGCGGTTATTCATAATCGTAACCACATACCTGTTCCATAGTAACTTGATGTCCATGCATTAACATTCAACACAATTAACAAGCAATCAACAATATCCTGAAAATAATGCATAACATTCAAGTGTCATTGTTTTATTCAAAACATCCTCAAGATCAACTTGGATTCCACCTTATGATTTCTAGGCCAACTTTAGGGTTTTATTAGGGTTTTATCCTTCATTATGCATTTATCACTTTTAATGCTCTTTTAGTTCACAAACCTTAATTTCTGCATCATAGACACGATTGAATGTCAATTAAGTCTAATATGTTTCTTTTACACTAAAACTATTATCTTTATCCTTTTAGGTCATATCCAAAACATTAAGGCTAATTATCATCCTCGGTTTCTTTCAAATTGACAAATCATATTTCATTATAGTTCAACTCACATATATGAACCTTATTTATCACTATTTCCACTTTTATTCACTAGGAAACACTAATTATCCAAATAATTCATATTAAAGATCTTTGGTACTCAATGTTCCTTTTTAAATTTAACAGATTAATATCAACTCTAATGATCCATTAAACCCTATTAATCACTTTAATCTTATCAAAGTAGGGTTTCTTTAATCATTATTATGTTAAAGTTGATAAATTACACTACTTTTCAAATTGCAAGAGGAATTGGCTTAATAACATATTTTTATTGAAAATGTTACGACCCCACCTCCCGATAACCCCCAATTAAGGGAGACCAAGAGGTTGAAGACGCACCCATTAATCCCGGATCAAAGGTTCGACATATAACCATAAACAATTATTAAATTCTAACAGACTATACTGAAAATGGTAATAAAATTTTTCTTTGCATACTTTTGAAAAGTTTGGAACAAACTAAACTTCTAACCTCAGATGAACTATTCTAACTAGTTCCTCCTTGTTCTTTAATTCTTGAATTCACAAGGTGTAGCTTTACTGTTTGTACTTTTGGGATTTGTACCTAAATCTCCGACAAACAAAACAACGGTCATTCGAAATTGGTATGTGGGTGAAACAATAATCAAGTAATTATGCTAACAATGTAATCAAGCAATTAGTCTTTTTAACAATCAAGATTACATTTTAAGCCAAACTACTCAATCCATACTTATCCACAACTCTGTGTTGTCCCTGTAAGGACTTATATGGAACCTCTCTAAGGTGACTTGATGGACTTACCCTCTAGGCAGCCAAAGTCTTTCATGACCTGGTGGATCTACCCTCTAGGTAGCCTATGTACCAGGTCAGCCATTACGACACAGAGAGGATCAAGGATTGATCTAGAAGGCATATACATTATGTGATAGTCATATTCACTTTATAATTGCATGAATGAAATTCATCCAATCAGTTACTTCATGTCATCGATGAAAACTTCGGAAAAACCTCGGAAAACTAACTCGAGATATTCATAAGCGTAACCACATACCTTTAATTGCACTTTTCAAGATAATAACCCAATCAACAAGCAATGAATGATACATGGAGTATTTCCCTTATCATATTACCTCAAACTCCATGTCTATCTCCATCAAGAACACTCTCTGATTTCATCATCATGGTGACCAAAACTCAACCTGGTATATCTTGTAAGTTCCACTTAGCTCATGCTAGAAACATCCTCATAAGGTGACTACCGCATTCCTCTTAGTGTTTGCAAACCATGTATCATTCATTGCTTGTTGATTGGGTTATTATCTTGAAAAGTGCAATTAAAGGTATGTGGTTACGCTTATGAATATCTCGAGTTAGTTTTCCGAGGTTTTTCCGAAGTTTTCATCGATGACATGAAGTAACTGATTGGATGAATTTCATTCATGCAATTATAAAGTGAATATGACTATCACATAATGTATATGCCTTCTAGATCAATCCTTGATCCTCTCTGTGTCGTAATGGCTGACCTGGTACATAGGCTACCTAGAGGGTAGATCCACCAGGTCATGAAAGACTTTGGCTGCCTAGAGGGTAAGTCCATCAAGTCACCTTAGAGAGGTTCCATATAAGTCCTTACAGGGACAACACAGAGTTGTGGATAAGTATGGATTGAGTAGTTTGGCTTAAAATGTAATCTTGATTGTTAAAAAGACTAATTGCTTGATTACATTGTTAGCATAATTACTTGATTATTGTTTCACCCACATACCAATTTCGAATGACCGTTGTTTTGTTTGTCGGAGATTTAGGTACAAATCCCAAAAGTACAAACAGTAAAGCGACACCTTGTGAATTCAAGAATTAAAGAACAAGGAGGAATTAGATAGAATAGTTCAGCTGAGGTTAGAAGTTAGTTTGTTCCCAACTATTCAAGGTATGCAAAGAAAAATTTTATTACCATTTTCAGTATAGTCTGTTAGAATTTAATAATTGTTTATGGTTATATGTCGAACCTTTGATCCGGGATTAATGGGTGCGGCTTCAACCTCTTGGTCTCCCTTAATTGGGGGTTATCAGGAGGTGGGGTCGTAACATTTGGTATCAGAGCCATAACCCCTCCAGTAGGTGGGGCCCACATGGGCATGTGGCATGCCAGTCTTGAGTCGTGCGGTCCAGGCAAGTTGGAAAGGGCTATCCGTAGAGACGAGATGGAGCCGCCCTTGCGCTGGTAGCCGTGGACGGGAGCTGGGTGTCCATGGGCCATTGTGGGTCTGCACTGAAATGGGGTCAGATTATGAGGCCATATAGTTGAGCCTTGACGAGGACGTCAAGAGTCTAAGTGGGGGAGATTGTAACATCCTAGGTTTGAGGCCTAGGATAACATGATCTTAAAAGGAATGATTGGACTACCCATATCACCAAGGTGCACCTCCTTTTCCGGGAGCCCAGCTCTAAAGAACTCCATAGTTAAGCGTGCTCGGCTTGGAGTAGTACTAGGATGGGTGACCAGTAGGGAAGTTGCTCCTGGCTTGCGCGTGAGTGGACAAAAAGCGTGCAGTTAAGGCTAGTGGTGGTCTGTGGGGCCAGTCGTCATTCTTGAAACTCTACTAGAGCCATGGTGGTGTTTGATCTGGCACAGAGGACAAGGACTCTGGAGGGGCCATAGAGGGAGTTGTTGTCTTCTGTCTTCGTTGATAAACTTTCAGCAGGAGGAACAATATCATCAGTATCATCAATCATAGGTAGAGGTGTATCCATTAATAAATCTGATGTAAGGGCAGACCCAGCAGATGAGTAGAAAGGCATGTGCTCAATGAAAACAACATCAGCAGATACAAACCATTTCTTTGACACGGGATCATAACAGCGGTACCCATTCTGAGTGCGAGAGTACCCTAAAAAGACACTTTATTGCTCTAGGATCAAGTTTGGTGAGACCAGGACGAAGATTTTTGACAAAACAGGTGCTCCCAAAGATACGAGGAGGAACATAAAAGAGGGGCGCATCCGGGTACAAGATTTGATAAGGGACTTGATTCCCAAGCATAGAGGACGGCATGCGGTTAATAAGGTAACATGCAGTGGAAACAACTTCAGGCCAAAAACATTGTGGGACATGGTAATGAAATAGTAAAGTGCGAGCAACTTTAAGGAGGTGTCGATTTTTGCGTTCAGCGACTCCATTTTGCTGTGGAGTGTAGGCACAAGAAGTTTGGTGTATGGTACCCTATTTGCGACAAAAGTTGTTGACCGAGGCTTGCACAAATTCTAGGGCATTATCAATGTGAAATTTTTTGATAGGTTTGGCAAACTGGGTACGGATCTCAACAAAATAAGCAGTAATGGTATCAAGTATAGTAGATCTGTCCTTGAGCAAGAAAATCCAGGTAGTTCTAGAAAAATCATCAATAAAACTCAAAAAGTAGCGAAATCCAGAAATACTGGACACAGAACAAGGACCCCAAACATCAGCATGAATAATATCAAATGGCTGCTTTGAACTAATACATGATTTCTTAGAAAAAGATGCTCGCATCTGTTTGCCCAATTGGCAAGTCTAACAATGAAAAATAGAATCTAAAATATCAGGAAGTAAATGTTTTAATTTCGCTGCAGAAGGATGTCCCAGACGGTAGTGCCACTAGATGCCTATCACAGAGGATGTCAGATATGTTGCGGTCTTTGGAACGTCCAAGTAATATAGCCCATCTGGTCCCTCGTGGCCCGAACCAATCGTCCTCCTCGTGCGTAGATCCTGAAATACAACACCGTCCAGGTCAAAGGTAATAGAGCAACGAAGACTTTTTACAGTTCTATTGACAGATAACAGATTTATAGGAAATTTCGGAACATAAAGAGTAGACCGCAGAGGCAGGCAACCATGAGTGCAAATATCACCAATGCCAGTAACAAGGTGTCTTACACCCATTAGCCAATGTAACAGGAGGTATAACAGAAGTATTATGTAAGTTAGAAAATAACACAGGATTTCCAGAGATATGGAATGTCGCACCCGAATCAATCACCCATGAATTTTTACCAGACTGGGTCAGAAGTGCAACACTCCCGTCATTAGAGGCTTCAACAGAAGAAGCAAGACGAGCCTGAAGAAGTTTCTCGAACTCCGATCGGATCCAATCAACAGAAGGAGCAGCAGAGGTAGTGGTAGTCTCAGGTTGATTTGTAGTGACTTGGTTTACCCAGGCTGGCTTGCCATGCTTGATCCAACAACGATCTTCATTGTGATTCATGCGCTTGCAGAAAGTACAGAAGCGTGGTTCAGTAGTCTCAGTCTCAGAACCACGTCCAGGTGCAGAGGAGCGCCCGCGACCACGGCCCGGTCCTCGACTGCGGCCACTAGAGGAGTCACATGTGCAAACAGCAAGGGCCGCTCCATCAGAAGTGTCAGGCAAAGACTGAGAAACAGAAGGTAGACGTTGAACACGTTTCAGAACATCTCGCAGTGTAGGTAGATGATCACTCGAGAGAATCTGATCAACAACTCCGACGAAGGAGGAGGGTAGACCAGCGAGGAACTGGACAAGCTGAAGTTCGTTCCGTTGACATTGGATTTCAGTGATGTCGGCAGAAAGCGGATGGTACACTTAGAATTCATCCCAGAGAGCACATCATTTGTTGTAGTAGTCCTCGATAGAATCAATAGTAGAAAACTCTTGCTTGGCCAGCTGCTTGAAGATCTCAAACACCTTCTTTGGATTTTGCTGGTGAGAGTATACGTGGGAGAGCTGGTCCCACATATCCTTTGCAGTCTTCAGACGAAGGAGAGACTGGATGATCTTTAGTTCGGCGTTGTTGACCATCCAAGTCATAACACCATAGTCCTCCTTAGACCAGAGATCATAGGCATGCTTGGTCTTGTCATCAGCATCAACAATGGGAGCGTCTGGTCCCTTGGTCGATAGATGAGAATAGCGCCCTTGTGCTTTAACATAGTGTTCAAAGGAAGATGCCCAGAGGTGATAGTTGGAGCCATCCAACTTCACAGTAGTAACACAGAGTACGCAGATGATCCGAAGTCGCCATCGGAAGGTGCAGTCAGGGGCAGAAGCACAGGCACAGAGAGTAGTAGTAGTCAGCAATCAGAGGCAGAAGTCCAACACATGGACTAGTAGTAGAAGGTAGAATATCCACACATGGATCTTAGAAAAACCCACGTAGGGGAAGCAGATGAAAAGAAAAATCTACGCCAACATGGAGGATCAGTCACTCCACCATGAGGCGCAGGCAAACAGAGAGGATGAAGCCCGTTACTCCGTCAACGTGCCAGAACTGGAAAGTTACCGAGTCTGTACGGAGATTTCGGAAAGAGAAACGGAGCTAGACGGAGGGGCCTGTGGTGGATTATGCCACAAGGATGGGAGAAGGGAAGAAGGAGGTTGGTGGAGAGATTGGATGGGAGGGCGGCGGTACTGTAGCAGTACTGTAGCAGCAGAAAAAAAAGAGGTGGGGGCGGCAGCGGCTAGGGTTGGTGGAGAAGATGGCGGCTAGGGTTGGGGTGAGAGAGGGATTAGGTTTAAGGTGGATCGGCCCCCTCTGATACCATCTAGAAGTTGGCAACAAGATTGCTTATTATTAGATGATCTAAAAATAATACAATGGTCTCTCTTTTATAAGACAAGAGAGTGTACAATATTTAGAGATGAGCAATATGGGATAAAGAGAAGAAGAAAATAAAGAGAAATAAGCAAATACACTAAGTAAAGAAAAGCAGTAAAGTCTATATACTAATAGTGAGAAACCAACATAAAACACGTGCATGTGAAACTAGCACTTCCACCATCCATAAAATTTTGGGTACAAGAATTAGGGTTAGGTAAAGGAGCAAATTATGCAAGATCATTATAGGAAACCAAACCCTAAACAAGATAACTTCATCAACAACGTGATCCTTTCAGACTGTACATCTGTCTATGGGTGGAACACCGTACTGAACCTCAATTGCGTACCCATTACTGTGTGCAGACGCTCCCAAAAGCGATCGGTAAATTGAGGACCTCTGTTAGACACAATGGTAACTGGAATACCATGCAAGCAGACTATCTCTTCAACATAAACCTGTGCTAACTTCTTAGCTGTGTATGTTGACTTCACAGGAAGGAAGTGCGATGACTTGGTCAACTTGTCAACGATCACCCGAATGGAATCTTGACCTTTGGCTGTCCTAGGAAGTCCAACCATAAAGTCCATTGTGATATGATCCCATTTGCACTGCGGTACATGCAACGGTTGCAAAATCCCTACAGGTTTCTGATGTTTTTCTTTAACTTGTTGACACAGGTTTCTGATGTTCTGCTTTAACCCGTTGACACACTGCACACTTAGCTATAAACTCAGCTATGTCTCGCTTCAAGCCAGGCCACTAATACATGACCTTCAAATTCTGGTACATCTTGGTGCTACCTAGATGCACGACGTACATCAAAGAGTGAGCCTCTTCCAGAACTAACTTCCTTAGATCATCTACATCAGGTACCACTGCTCTACCGTGGTAACATACTGTCCCGTCCTCTGACTCGTGGAAGCCATCGGGCTTCTTGCTGTCAAACTCTGCTCGGATCTGCTATATCATAGTATCATCACGCTGCGCGTCTCTGATCTATTACCTCAATGTAGGATTCACCTGTAACTGTGCCACCAGTCTTGCTAATAAGGATAACTCCAACTTCACATTCATTTGACGCAAAAAGACTAAATGTCTCTGTTGTGGCACACCAAAGAAGACAATTGTGCCTTATCCACAAATGATGACGAGGAAGACATTCTGCTCAAAGCATCTGCCACCACGTTCTCCTTTCCTGGATGGTAGTCTACGGTGCAATCATAGTCCTTGATTAATTCCATCCAGCGTCTCTGCCACATGTTCAGTTCCTGCTTCAAAAATATGTACTGTAGGTTCTTGTGGTTGGTGAAGATCTTACACTTCTCGCCAAAAAAGTAGTTTCTCCATATCTTCAAAAGCATAGACCACAACTGCAAGCTCCAGTCATGCATAGGGTAGCTCTCCTTGTCACGAAGCTATAGAAATCAAGTTCTTATCTTGCATCAACACACAACCCAAACCATTCTTTGACGCATCACAGAAGACTATGTAACATTATCCTTGCTCGGGCAGAACCAACACTGGTGCACAGGTCATCTTCTCCTTCAAAAGTTGAAAAATTGCTGACACTTGTCGTACCAGAAAACGACACACCTTTCCTCGTCAACTTCGTTAGGGGTAATGCTATTGCGCTAAAGTTCTTAATGAACCTCATGTAATTGCATGCTAAGTCAAGGAAACTGTGAACCTCTATCGGTGACTTTGGCTGCTCCCATTCTAACACAAACTGAACCTTCTTGGGATCCACACGTACACCCTCAACAGATATCACGTGTCCAAGAAAAGACACCTCCTTCAGCGAAAACTCACACTTGCTGAACTGAGCGTACAACTTGTGTTGTCTCAACAAGGTCAACGCTTGCCGTAGGTGCTGCTCATGTTGTTGTCTATCTTGGGAGTATATCAAGATGTCATCTATGAACACCACTACAAACTAATCAAGGTAGGGTCTGAACACCCTGTTCATCAAGTCCATAAATGTTGTCGGGGCATTGGTTAGCCCAAACGACATAACCACAAACTCGTAATGACCATATTGAGTCCTAAAAGCCGACTTGTGTATGTCATCCGCCTTGATCCACAACTAATGATATCCTGACCTCAGATCTATCTTCGAGAACACTGTAGTACCCCTCAACTGATCAATCAGATCATCTATCTGCGGTAAAAGATACTTGTTCTTGATCATCACCTTGTTCAACTGCTGGTAGTCGATGCACAAGCTCATAGAACCGTCTTTCTTCTTAACAAACAACACTAGATCACCCTAAGGGGACGTGCTAGGATTGATAAAACCTTTATCTAGCAGCTTCTGCAACTGCTTCTTCAACTCTTGCATCTCAGCCGGTGCCATCCTGTACGGTGTCTGCGCTATTAACTATTTATCATGAACTAGATTGATCTCAAAATCAACCTCTCGAGGAGGGGGAACACCGGGAAACTCGTCAGGAAACACGTCCTCAAACTCACAGACAACTAACACCTCCTGAATACTAGGACTTCTAACCTTAGTATCCACCAAGTGTGCCAAAAAAGCTTCACACCCCTGCCTCATCAACCTCTCTGCGGTCATCGCTGACATCAGACATGCCGGAAGAATCTTCCTATATCCTTGGAAGATCTACGAGCCATCACCGTCGAAAACGTTGCCACTTTGGCACTACAGTCCAAAACTAGTCGATATTCTCCAAAGTGTCCATTCCAAGGATCACATCGAATCCATGCTTGTCAAGTGGTATGAGATCCGCTTGAATGTTGCGTCCTGAGAAAGAAAGAGCGCATGAAGGACACCTCCCGCAACTCGGCGGAACCAACCAAGGGGGTTTCTAAGCGAAGACTATCACGTATACGATTAACAGGCAAAGAACAACTAGTTATCACTTCTTTAGTGATAAAAAAGTGTGTCGCACCCGGGTCAACCAAAAGAGATAAAAAGCAGGAAGAAGACAAATCAAAATGAAATAACTCCATCTAACATGTCAAGACCCTCAGGTTGACTAGTGCTTCCGCCTGACTCATGGCATAGAATCGAGTTGTTGTCTGTTGTCACTCTCATCCTTTGCTGGCTTGCCCAGACAAACCAGCTTGCTACGCCTGACCATGTCCTCGGTCTCCACCACTACTGAACTGTCGTTGCCGTGCCCTGTCTTGGCTGTTGCGTGACCTCTTCATCCTTCACATGACATGCCCACCTCATGTGTCCTGCTTGTCCGCACTTGTGGCAAGTCCTGGTCTCGTACTGTGGCCTAAACGGTCTCGTCATTGATACTGATGCGGCACTGTGAGCTCCTGCCGATGGAAAGGTACGACCTCCACCCTTACTTGGTGACCATTGAGACTGAACTGGCGATCTCTGTTGTGACTGAGGTGCTGAAAACCTAGGCTTCTTGAAGCCTCCAGACGACTGTCCCTGATACTGTGCCAGTCTCTTCTTGGCATTAGCCCCTCGCTTTTCCACAACTGACCGCTTTATTCTCCTGACAGACTCCACAAACGTGGCAAACCTTTCCCTTTTCTCTAGAGCTGACTTTGGCGTCATCAACTTAGAGCTCAAACCCTTCTCAAAACATCTGATTCTCTCCTTATATGTTGCTGCCATATGCGGGCAGAACCTCAAAAGATCTGTAAACTTCGCCTCATACTTGTTGATTGTCATGGATCCCTGTCGGATCTTCTCGAACTGAGAGATCTTCTCATCCAGATAGATCTACGGGAAGTATCATCTCACGAACTCTCTCCGAAACTCCTCCCAACTGATCACAGCACCAGGCCTCTTCTCCCCCTCGACGGCCCACCAATGGCCAACACTGCCCTTTAACAGGTACACTCCGTGCTTCACCTTATCCTTTTTGGGAATATTGAGGATCTTGAAGGTCTTCTCGAACTTGGTTAACCACATGTCAACATCCACTGGATCCGTCGTACCAACATACTCCAACGCCCCCACTCGCCTTAACTTCTCAAAGGTCTTCCCAGATGCCTGGGATTCTGCACTGGGGATGGATGCCCTTGCTTGGGGTACATGCATCCTATCCGCTATATGCGTCATCGTGGCCATAAACTGTCCAAACATAGACTGAAAAGTAGGATTGACCACAGTTGCTGGGTCGAACCAAGACTCCTCAGACTCTCCATCAACTTGGGCACCACCCCCTGGTGCAGCAACACTGTTCTCAGCATGTTCTTTGTGTTTACCAGACATACTTTTCTTTTCTTATTGTTCTTCTGCATAAGCAAAAGTTACCATTAAATATATCGGATGACACGAGAACAGACACAAACTCTAGTCCTATGTTCCTGTAGACTCAGCGAACCTAAAGTTCTGATATCAACCAAATTGTGACGCCCATCGTCACACCAAAGCGAGACTACTCAAAACAAAGCGCAGAACTGATACTGGACATCCAAGATTACTATAAAACAAGGTAAATTAAAACCGATTCCGTATTACCACAAAAGCGGAAACATATTACATCTGGGTCCACCTGAAGCCACCTATATTACATGTCATGCCACAAGATGATATATATTACTGTTCACTTGACCAACTTGCCACTACCTGTTACATATGTTACCCTGTTCATATATACAAGCCATATCTGTTCAACCATGGCCTACTGTCAAAATTCGTGTCGATATACAACGTCTACAAAACACCCCCAAGGACCTGAGAGTACATGGACGACATATAAGACTCTACTACATAACACTAGCATCATATCCAACCTTTTACAACTACAATTTCTCTTGCTGCTCAACCTCAACTGTACGATCTCTACCTCGTCGTGTGCGACCACCTAAAAGTTGTGGAAACCCACGGGGTGAGACCAATGTCCCAGCGAGAGATATAACTCTCCGCCAACAACTATTATTAACACAGATAAGCTAAAGCAGAGAAAGTAACATTATTATCAGGTTGAGCAGATTCAGTTAAATGATATGAGTAAAGCAATTAACATTGTTTAAGCAAATTAGGCATCTACAACTGAGTAGAATATTTTATTCTTTAAGAAGGAATATGAAGAACATGTATAACAGTTGATTTCTCTTACTACATTATAAATCAACAAAACAACACAAGAGATAAGACAAAGGGTCATCCGATGTGAATCGTGTTTAACCCCTAAGTAAAATATGCGATACGACTTTATTACGTCTTTTATTATACCCTGAGGAGATGATGTATACCCCTCATGCTCCAACTGACCATTGCTAAGTCGAAATCAGTGTCATATAAGATTTAGGAGGAGCCAGACTCCTATGATCTCCTACACCCTCGGTCAGTCTGAGTCCGCCGCAATGACATATAAAGTCTAATTGCAAAACAGCCTAGCCTGCCATGGTATATAGGCACAACACTACGACCGCAACCGCACTCCTGCCGAGGTATGACTGCAACCATCCTCAGAATATATCATATATATACACTAAATCACATTACTGAGATACGACCTCAACTGTTCTCTTGCCAATGTAGGACCACAACCAATCCTGTGAAGTGCATATACTCAACAATATACGACTTCGATATTCCACTAAGGGCATGTTTGATTAGCTGTATATTTTTGGATTGGATTGTACTTGGTGATCCAACAACTAAAATATAAGGTTTGATTAGCATGATTGGAGAATTTGACATTATCCTACATTTTCTTGGACTGTGTTAATTGCTGGATGGACTTCTCCATTTCAAAAGGACTAGACGCCGTCATCCAGCGTGCAGAGCCCTACTTTTTTTGGGCGGCCCGCGTTCCGAGCGCCACTTGCGCGAGAAATTTAGGGGACGAGGCACCCGGTTGGGGAAAGTCCATTGCAGTACAACCAAACCTAAACACTAATCTGCAGATTTTTTTAAAAGCCAAGAAATTGTAGTACTAGGGATGTTGTTAATCCAACATTTATGTAAATCCATCTAGATCCTACAAATCAAACGTGCCCTAAGGGAGGACCCGTTTCACCATCCAGCAAGTACTGATGCTTAAGATCGATCTATGGCATAGGACAACTACATGTTTAGGGTTTCACTTGATTAATAAAGCCAATTGGGTATCCTTTAACATCAATAAAGTTACAACGTACAAACCCTAAGAAGATTCTACAAAGATAAGGGTATGATACAACTTTAGAAGATATAAAACCTATGAGGTATAAACATGTCATATCATCACTTGATACCACTGCGATACAAGGTTATCTACATTATCACATCACTAGGAAATAGTAATTCCTCACCACATCACTGGAGGATATCACCTCAAACTAGGGACAAAAGCCTCTGCCAGGTCATAAGACCCACATTATATAGTTCCTGCACAACATCATGCCTCATAAAGGCTCATAGTCATCCCCCTGTGTTATATAAAAGATATCATATTATTCACAAACTATGATGTATATTCCACCTGCAAGGTCAGGGTTACACAAGTAGGAGAGAAAAAGGACACTTCATTGCATGCTATACACTTCAAACAAGGTAAGCATTACATCATGTGTTCACAATTAGGGTTAGGGTTTACTTATGTGTATCCAATTAGGGTTTCTAGATCAACAATATCAAAACATCCTAATCACCATCCTTTCCCATATTCTTGGAACATCTTTTACTGTCATCCACCACCACTATTAGGTCAAGCATACCAACCAAACACATGTTATAATACCTCATCAGTCAAAGAGAACTCAAGGCCACTCACCTTATGCGACCGAAGGGAACACAAACCATCGAGGTCAAAGACAAACACAGAGCTATGCGACCGTAGAGATGACATCACATGTCTTCAACCGTAGAGAAACTGCTACCATGGTCGAAGACCATTGACCCATGCGACCAAAGAGAAGCACTGCACACTACATCAACCAAAGAAGAACCTTGGGTCAATGGGAACCAGGTCGAAGGCGAATCTGGTCGAAGACCATCAATCTATGCGACCAAAGGGAACATCTCACACCAACTCTTCGACCGAAGATCAAGGGTACTCCAAGCGACCAAACCAAGGAAAAAGCCATCTCAACGTCCAAAAAACATTATCAAACCATCAACCACTTGGACCATAGCATGGAGATCATCAAGGGAGAGAAACTACTAACAAAACATGATCCAAACAGACAGATAACCAACAAGAAACCGAAATCTCAAGAGAGATACATCAAGGCAATCACCACAATAAACCCTAGAAATCTAATCACAAAGACATAGAGATAACCAAACCATTATCATGAGAGAAGAGTCCACGATCCAAACCATAACATGCATCCTAAAATCTCCATTATAACAAAGGAAAACAAAACCTTAAGTAAGGTGAGAAACCAACATATAACATGTGCATGTGTAACTAGAACTTCCACCATCCATAAAATTTTGGGTACAAGAATTAGGGTTAAGTAAAGGAGCAAATTATGCAAGATCATTATAGGAACTCAAACCCTAAGCAAGATAACTTCATCAACATCATGAGATCATGTTTTAGGAATCAATTTTGCATGTAGAATTAAAGTGCAATAATAGCAGAGGAGAGATTTATATAACCCGCCTGCTTATGAAGAAGCAACCTCCAAGCAAAGAGCTCCAAGGAAGAGAGAAGACCTAGCTTTGATCACCTCCACGACCAAGCTAGTCACCACCTCAAAAGAGAAGAAAACCATAGGTTAAAGGTCAAGGAAGAGAGATTTAAAACCCTATGCCGAGAAAGAAAGGAAGAAGGAGAAGATCTTCATCCCACTTAGGTACTAGCATGGAAAACCATGGATTTGACCTCTACGGAGAGAAGTTTCTCAAAAGACCACCATGGAGAACCATGGGTTTGGCCAAGTGGAGAGAAAGAGGTAGGGTTTTACAAGGAAACGAAATCAAGAGGATGGATCACTTACCAAGGATCAAAGATCACCAACAAATCAACAAGAGAAGATGCTCCAACTCAAGATCACCACATGCAAGATGATCTGCCACCAAAGCTCCAAGGATGAGTTCCTCTTCACCACCAAGCTCCAAGGGCCAAACTCCAAAGATGAGAGAGGAAAAGAGAGAGCAAAAGAATCATATGCATGGGAAAAGAGGGGTACATATACTAAAGGGTAGAGAGAGGTGAAAGGGATTAGGTGTCATGCACATAGGTGCCACTTGTCCATCAAAGATCAACCATGCATCAACGAAAACCATACAAGCCACTAAGGTCATGAAAAACAAGAAGGATCAGCGACCTCACTTGGTCATAGAGGACCATCGGTCAAAGGAAATCATGGCCACAAAGGCTCATGGGTAGAAGAGGAACTTCAACAACTAAAAGCATATAAAACCCTAGGTCATCTTCGACCTAAAAGAGACCTCCAAGCCTCTTTGATCGAAGAAAACTCAAGGCTCAACCAAAGCATCATCGACCGCAGAAATTAAAGCCAAGAAGACACAATGGTGGTTGTTGAAAAACCAAGAACTCAAACGGTCAATATAAGGTCAACACCATACTAGGGCATCCAAGCAAACCCTAGAAACAACACTCAAGATGTCACCACTTCCCTCTTCATCAGACCAAGGCATAACAAGACACTGATCAACATCATACTCTCTCTCATAATGATAAACATGCATGGTACGTCCAAGATGTGATAAATTGCAAGATAAACCCTCAACATGGGTAAATTGCAATTTGGTCCAACGCAAGCATACATGTAGCAAAACCATCTCAAACATCATCCAAATAGGACCAAACTGAAAATATAAATATGTCACATGTTATTAAAGCTCATCACATGATTAGATCAAGATTCTAAGCATCTTATTAAACTAGATAAGCAAGATCAAATACTAAGCTAGGTCAGGGGTCTTACAATTTGTATGAATGAACTACCATATTTCTGTAACTTGTAGACCGTTGACTATCTCCCTAAGGTATTGATATAGTATAAACATCACATATGCAATACTTATGAACGCCAACACCGACAATCTAATACTCATCAAACCTTTTTTCGACTTTCTTTTACTTTATTTAGGATGTGTTTTATTTCCCTTTATTTGGGCTTTTGTAAAGCCACTTGGTTTAGTCCTACATTAGCTACCGCCTAATGTGTTCATAATTATATGCATATATAAAGGCTGTACTACATAAGTAGAAAATACACTTGAGGAATATGATCTATTTCCTTTTGTAATTAGTTGCATTATAATTATTTCTCTAATAGGGTTGAAAATTTTGGTATTAGAGATGAACCCTATAACTTCTATTGAGGTTTTGCTCTTGCCTCTCCCCATAGCCACCACCTCTCAACATATTACTCCCCTACCCCACGTATCTAGCACAACCTAACCCTAGGCCTTCTTCGGGTTTCGATCTTATAAATCTGCGTCCTCTAGCCACCATCCTACCTTACCATCCTACCTTACCACTTGTCTTCCCTTTTAGGTGCAATTACCACTAGCCTCATGCCAACAACCGACTACAACCATCAATAGGCGTACGACTCGCCATTAGCCGCCAGTGGCCGTTGTTGCCGCTACCTACTTGCCGTTGCCAACCACTACAATTGTCACTGCTGATCGCCATCACTACTCGTCGCCAACCGCCCCTACTGCCAATGCTAGTTAACATACACCAAAAGTTTTTTCCCTAGGACTACACCCTTGAATCCCCGAATAAGGGGCCATCTGCAACCCCCAACCAACTCACCGTAGAGTTGGATGCACTTCACTTGATTACTTAACCTTTTGCTTATCCACTGTAACTTGCAATGGGTTCGTAGGTTTTTTTTCCCTACCACAAACTTGCTAGTCCGATTTTGTGCAAGGGTTTTCCATGTCCCATGCGCCTCATTACTCTCATATTTTCTACCCGCTTTTAGTTTTCTTGGATTATTGCATTGTACTTTTGCATAATATTATTTTACGTAGACACATCATTTTTTCACTTATCTCAGATGCATTCTCCATGTTCGACAATAGACCTACAAACCTAGATTTGGGATCCAAATGGGATGCCACCCCTTAGTCCCCACAACCTTTGTATATCCTTGACTTACTTGGTTAGGCGGTTAACTCTTCGATGATTGAGCTTCACACCATTGCCAGATGAATACCCTCGATGCTTGTCAATCTTCAACATATTACATGGGTTATGGCATGCCACTAAATCCTAGGAATGCACACAAATTTCCCTTAATAACATTCTACAAATCGGTACACCACCTATCCAACAAGTCCCCCAGTGTCATCACTTTGGCGCTGTTGCCCATTTCCAAAATCGGACCCTTGTTTCTGCACTATAGGAACCCCACCCCTACCGATCACCATATTACAACTCTACCCATTACGCATCCCAACCTATTGCTCTACATGTGCACTATGCAAAACCACCATATCCCCTACCACACGGTCCCTGTGCTCCACACTTCTTCCCCATTTGAGCCCACACATTCACAAATTTAAAATACCCTTTTCTACTTTTTGACTTATTTTCAAATATAATTAACAACTACCTATGATAACTATAAATGGTGCTTTGGACATTACCCCATATACTTTGAATAGATCCTTCAACTCCTCATTGTAAAAACATCTATTGATCTTGGACAAGAGAATATTATCACCTTGTAAAGTTGGTAATCTATATTGATGTGAAATAGAAAATCACAGAAAACTCTCTTTTATAGGACTAGAGAGAAGAAGTAAAACAGATTTAACAGATATGTCATAAAACTAAAAAGAGGAAAATAAGAAGACATCATCGTTTTCAAGGCGGCCATGTGGTGACATGATGTGGCTGGGTTCCTAGACCGCCTACGCGGGCGCCTATGCTTATGCCCTTTTTAATTTTTGCACTATAATAATACATGATATACAATTTATGACGCATATATAAGACACTTTATGTATATATTATGTTCTACATCCTAATAGGTATGTTAGAGTGAAGTAGAATCCTGAAAATAGATGAAATCATTTATAGATGTGAAATATGATACTAACATGACAAATACAAAATTTTAAAAACATGAAAATCAATGTATGACCCATAACAGAGCTGATTGGAAAATAAGGGCCCATGTAACCGAACCCAACATGGTTGGGATTAAGGCTTAGGTGACGATAATGATGAGGCAGCCCAAGTGCCCCTAGGCGGCCGCCTAAGCGGTCCTAGGCACCCAAATGTTAGTTTAACTAAGCGGGTGGCCCAGACGGACCCCCCTTGGACGCCTAGACAGCCACCTCAACAACTATGCAAGACATAATATAAAACTAATATCTTAACACTCCCCCCTCAGCTGGAGCGTAGATGTCTTGCATGCCCAACTTGTCCACCATTATAGCAAATATAGTCTTTGGAAGAGGCTTGGTGAAGATGTCAACAATCTGATCATTAGTTTAGATATAAGGAGTAGAAATACGTCCAGACATAATGGCTTCTCTAACAAAGTGACAATCCACCCCCCTATGTGTTTGGCGCGCTCTTATGGAAGGTGGGATTGCTAGCAATGAAGATGGAAACTTTATTATCACAGTGCATGGAATAGGTCCAAATTCACAAATGTTGAATTCCTTTAGAAGTCCATGCACCCACATTAATTCACATGTAGAATGACTGTATGAGCCATAGCTCGATACTCAGCTTTTACACTGGATCGAGCAACTACAAATTGTTTTTTACTTGGTTGTGTGACAAGAATTTGTCCCATAAATGCACAGTAACCAGAGGTGGATTTGCGGTCAGGACTGCTGCTAACATAGTCAGAATCAGAGTAACCAGTAAGTTTGCAGTGCCCACGTCGCCTACTTTGTTGATGTTTGTCCAAGTACCTACTAACAAGTCCTACTGCAGAAGAAATATCAGCTCTAGTAATAGTTAAGTAGACCAGCTTACCAACCATTCTTCTAAACTGTTGGTTGTCTAGATATGGAGGAGAATAGTCATCTTCCCAATTTGTATTGGGATCAAGAGGAGTATTGGTAGGTTTAGTTCCCAGCATGTCGATTTTCTTCAAGAGATCAAGAACTTAGTATCATTGTGATAGGTAGATTCCAGAAGAATGTGGAACCTCAATACCCGAAATATATTTCCTCTAAATTGTTGATAATAAAATGTTTCTTCCAGATACTCCTTAGTAGCTTATATGCTAGGAAACACAGACATTTCTAGACAGCCCAAAACGTTTTGGACACGGACACTTTCCGGACACGGCCCAAAATGTTTTGGACACGTCTAGGATGTTTGCTGACTAATTTGGTCCTTTTTTGCAGCCTGGACATGGCCCGGACACTCTCCAGACACATCAGTGCAGCAGCTCTTACCACAGTAGCTGATTGCATATGCTGAATGTACAACTGCTGTTTTGAAACAGAGCTGAGATCTAATCCAAGTTGCAAACAGACCTATTAAGGGCACGTTTGCTTTGGTGCATCTGGGCGGATTTATGTGAATGCCGCAATTATGCAGTCCTGGTAAAACTGATTTCCGGTTTTGGGTAATTCTGCAGCATCGTAACTTTGTTTGGTTGAGTAGAACTGCCAGACGGAAGTCTCGGGCACAGGTTGCTTTTTTCTATGTTGTTGCAGCGCGACGGCAACGACCGATCTGCTGGATGACGGCGCCCGGCTGTTTTGAGGAGGAGGCCCGCGTCCAGCATCTAACGTAGATTTAAAAGTGCAGGATTATGTCCAAGACTCCTCTCCTTAAACCAAACATAATTTTTAAGTTGTTGGATGATTAAATGCAATCCAATCCAGCTAGATCCAGATAACCAAACGTCCCCTAAGAAGAATCAATTTTTAAAATGAAGCTGAATAAAATACTATGAATCGCATTGTAGTCTAGTTAATTGATTAATAAGGAATAATTTGTTTATTCTGAAAATAACTATAGTACTGCAAAAATAGAAACTGTGTGGTTTCTACTACACACAAATTCGTGTTCATATAAGATTATATATACACATAAATATAATTTTGGATACTACTTAAAATTATTCCAACTTATACATTACAAATCCACATATATGTGTATATAAGAAAATATTCCCTCCTCATCGAATGCTGTGTCTGTCTTATAATTTAGAAAATTTCTGTGTCTGAATCCATGTCAGTGTCGGCGTCCAGAAACATGCCTGTGCTTCCTTGGTTATGTGCCTTTTTGATTACTACCAAATAGAATAATATATCAATTACAAGTCTTCTTAATGAACACTGGACGATCAGAATAATAGCATTTGAAACTGAATTTGACAAGAATTTGACTCAATGTATCAAACCACGCTCTTAGACTTTGTTTTAGACCGTAGATTGCCTTACAAAGTCAGTAAACATTAGAACACTCTCAATGAGCAACAAATCCAAGAGGTTGCTCCACATACCCCTTATTCAGATCACCACATAAGAAGGCTTTCTTTACATCCAGCTAAAACAAAGGCAAATCAAGATTAATGACAACATAAACTAATACTTGAATCGAATTAAGGCGAGCAACTACGGAGAAGGTATCAAAATAATCCAATCCACAAGGCAAAATTCAAATAAAGAAGATTGTGACGTCTGAGAATCCAACTGACATGATGACAAAGACTCTTTCATATCTAAGGCGGAGCTTTGCTCAAAATTAGCTGGTCTTCTTTCTATCTAAGCTTTGTTTGTGTTGGGCATGTAGAGAAGATGATATTCCTATTTCCATTTATGAATATGAGAATATTACAAGAGCTTTTCTACTTCCATCATTTTCGAGTTGAAGACAAGGTCAGTTTTGTTGAAGATAGTGTTTTAAACTCTCAAGAAAAGCTTCAATGATGATACAAATGTCTACATCGGGCTTTACTATTGTTAGGGTGTGTTTTGTCATCTCCAAGAGGATTTAGAGTTAGCCGATTAACCATTTACTATGGTTCTCATGGACTGCATCAGGGAAAAGTAACAAAAATAGCTTTTATGGTTCTAGTCAGACTATATGCAGTCTAATATGGTCGTAGTATCGCTTGCCACCTGAATTACAGTTAGGTTATTGACCATACATGGTCTATCCAGATCGTAGCCATGGCTTGGACAAGTCACAATCACTTTGGGACATTGATTTTTAAAGATAAGCCTATCAATCTTATTCTAAACATGAAGATACATCATATTTCAAAGACCTAAAGCTTATGATGGACCTAGGGCTTCTCTAAGGGTTTTAGGCGTCCTAGAGATCCTCTCCAAGCAATCATATTCTTCCATGGTATGCTTTTAGGTGTAATGTGGATCGAATTGCTCTTCTCTCTTCAAGAATCATCTTCTTTGTAAATCTCTCCATCAACAATGTCATCTTCACGAGTGGATGTAGGCTCACTCATCGGAAATTCTTTGAACCCACTGTAAATCTTGCCTTTGTGGTTGTTGGTTTGGCGTTCCTCATTGCTACTCATCATAAGTATTTGGTTGCTTCGTTCAATCTTATGCTTTTACATCTCCGTTACAAGCTCGTTAGGTCTTGCTGTTTGGGCAACCTATCATCTTCATCCCCAACATGTATAATAAGAGAAGATAAATAAAAAACATAAACACCTCATAAACCTTGCTTAGTGTGATATCTAAGTGAGCCTTGGCATCTTACTTTCTTTGCAATGATGAACATGTTGGATGGAGGAAGGGGGATGCTCCTTTTTTTCTAGGGCATGCACAAATGTGGTTGAAGATTTGGTAATGAAGGTTCCCGATTGGGGGTGGGGGTTCTTCAAAGTGTATTAGTGCTTAAATATCATAGAATCCATCTAGCGAAGTCTATCTTGAAATCCAAATGAATCTTTTAATACCAAATAATCCCGACTTGCTTTAAGAATTCTCATGGTTATGCTAGATGGGTTTTAAGAATTTTTCCAAAGGCTTGGGGGTATAATTTTCAAGGGAAGTCGACATGTTAGTGGTTCTCCCCCATTATGGATGACCTGTAGTCTCTTCTTTGACTATTTTAATGTCGATAGGAATTGCATTGGACCCCTTTTGTAATGGGTCTTCACGAATTAAGCCTTTGGTACTAATGTGTTTCTATTGATGGGTTCATCATTCATGGGCTGATGAGCTTTTTCTTGAGAAAAAATCTTATAAATTGAAGGTTGCCTCAAATTTCGGATCATCAAAAAGTAAGTGTCTATATTTTGACTTGAAACTTCAATAGACTATAAGGTTCCCTCTCTCCGTTGGCTTAAGTGTTTGAGTCATAATTTATACTTCTGCTCCTAAGTTTTTCGTGTCCAAGTAGTATATGCATTGCAAAGGACTTGTTGTTAGAAATATTTATACTTTGGGATATTAAGTGATACAATCATGATCTTTTGCATATAGTAACAATTTTGAATGTAAACTCGTATTATAGAAATAGCAAGTTTTGCAGTACCGATACAAGATCAGGTTGTCGCATATATACCTTGCAACATGGTTTTTCATAACTAACCTAGAGGTAGACCAACAAAGCTCCCAGGTTCTGGGTCTCTAATCTAGCTACTAGAACAACTTCGCCAATCCGGTGACATCAACATGATGTTATACGAGAGAGTTGAAAAATGTCTAGTAGTGAAAAATATCAAAACATATATAAGCAAGAAAACAAGCCAACCATCAAATTCCATATATGAGAAAACAAGCAATGGAGGTACATGTATAAAAGAAACTAATTGTCAAACCAAGCTCATGTAGATGATACAAAAAATAATCAATTATAAACTATCACAAACAAAGAAAAAATAATGTCTAAGACTAGTATTATGACAGAGGGATACTTATAAAATTTATGAATCAACAATTGCTTATGGAAAAATATTAGGAGCAAACTGAATTTCAAGAGATTAGAGAACGTGGGAGGATGACACAGTTGGAAGCTTTGGAGGAGGGCAGCTGAATGCTAATCAATAGTTCTTCAATTTGTCAACAATGTGTAGTACCTAATCTTCCAGGCAACAACTTTTGAGCACGAGTAGTCTCAACCAATCCTTGAATAGTCCCAACTTCACAGTACTAGGGCTTTGTCTAACATACAAATACCAACAATGAGAGGAAGTAGGAGGAGGTATAGGAGAGGGAGGAAAAATAAAAAGAGAGTAAAGGGGACTGAGAAGAAGGAGAATGATACATGTTTCTTAGTGTGAGAATGGCAGGGTGGTACTTCGGACTTCGGAGTACTGGAGCGCGGCAAGGACCTCATGTGGTGACGACAGTTTAGGTCTAAGCCCCATGCGATAACGATTGTCTAGGTGTAAGGCCCTATTGACAGTCACATTCTAGGCATATGATGTATTAGCAACATTGGTGAAATCAGACTAACCACCCCATGACGACAAAGAAAGCTTCTACAATTAGTCACGACAGTAGAGAAGGCCGCTCTACAAGTAGTTCTAGAAAAGGAGGGAGCACATCTTTTGGCTTTCATTGGAGCAGGGAACCCTCGAGTCGGGGTTTCTAGTGTTGAGGTTGCCCGATCTCAGGTGGATAGGGCGAGATTTGTTTAACATATATCAAAACATATATAAGCAAGAAATCAAGGCAACCATCAAATTCAATATATAAGCAAACAAACAATTTTAGTACAAGTACAAAAGAGGTTAATAGTCAAACTAAATTTATGTAGAAGATACAAAAAAGTCAATCATAAACAAACACTAATAGTGTAATAGTAGTGTCTAAGACTTATATTATGTAATGATATAAGTTAGAGGCTAGTGAGGGAGAATGATGACTTTGTGAATTAACAATTGGTTATTACAAAATATTGGGATCAAGCTGAATTTCTAGAAAATTAGAGGGGGGGGATGGAATTGGAAGCTTTGAAGGAGAATTCCTGAATGCCAATAATATTTCATCAATTTGTCAATGTGTGCATCACCCACACCTTCCAACAAGCAACTTCTAAGCACTGTAGTCTGACTCTTAACCATAGTCACACATCTAGGATTTGGGATTCATTCGATGAGGCTGAAAAATTCAGCATTCATGAATCGTGCGAAAAATTACGATAGAGGCCGACAACATGATTTGGTAAAAGTTCAGTCAATATTCGGGAAAAACAATTCAAAGAATATGATATGTAGGTATGTATACAATTCGAACAATACAAGTCCACAAGCCTACTTTTAGAAATTGAGTCATAATCTGGTGCAAATTGGTTTCCGACAGTCATATACAGATCACTCATTATTTATTAAAAATAGTATTGCCGGTTTATAGCTCTTCTGGTATATGTTAATGATATCATCCCATGTGGAAGTGAATCTTCTAGAATCCAGGACATGATGCCCTACTTATGCCAATACTTAGCAACTAAATATTTGGGTAGGCTCTGATGTTTTCTAGGCATTGAGGTAGCATGTAAATTGCCGGCTATGTCTTATCTCATAGGAAAAAGTATGCCTTGCACCTGGACTCATGGAACAAGACTTTGACTTTGAGTCAACTTTGACAAGTATGGAAGTGGAAGTTTGTAGAAACATCGAGGAAACTTCGAGGATTTTCACAACCAAACTTCTTCACATCTTTGACAAAAATTAAGCTAAAAATAGTGATTTCATGATGAAAATTGATAGTATAGAGATATGTTATGTTTCACTGAGTGTCATGTGCCTAACATGTGCCTCACTTATGTTTTTTACTATAGTAGTTTAGTCCCATATTGCTCATCTCTATTTTAGTCTCCTCTCTTCTCCTATATAAGAAACTATAGTGTACACCTTTTTAATCATCGAATATACAATTCCTATTCTCTCTATATGGTATCAAGAGTAGGTCTCTTTTTTCCTGGGCAAATTCCCACCCTACCCCCATGACCTTAACTTCTCTACGTGAAGTTTCCGAACAACCATAACTATTGCACGTTGAGAGTCTCTTCGGCTCTTTGGGTTCTTCTGCCTGCGCCTCATGATGGAATCTTGATCTTCCTCATGATGGCGTAGGTTCCTTTATCGGTCAATCTGTTCTGATCTGATGCTTCAGATCTACAGTGCTGCTCTACTACCCCATAGCGGGTTCCTTATCTGCTGACTATTGTTGCTGCTGTGCCGACCATTCTCTTGCTGCTTCGTCTCTGTTCACTATGGCCTCTGTTGAGCCGCCTCGTTCTCTGTGTGTTACCACAGTCAAACTCGATGGCTCCAACTATCATCTCTGGTCGGCGTCCTTTGTTCTAAACGTCAAAGCACAAGGCTGTTATTCACATCTCACTACTAATCCTCCTGCTTCCATTGGTGCTACTGCGGATGAAAAAAGTAAGCAAACCTATGCAAAAAGTAAGCAAACCTATGCACAGTGGTCCAAAGACAATTCTGGTGTTACGTCCTGGCTTCTTAATAGCACCGAGCTGCGGATCAGTCAATCCTTCTTGTGTCTTCATGATGTTAAGGCCATGTGGGACCAACTATCTCACGTCTATTCTCATCAGCAGAATCCCAAGCGTGTTTTTGAAATTTTCAATACCTTTGCCAAGAAGGAATTTTCCTCTGACACTTCTGTGGAGGACTTCTACAACCAATGTTCTACTCTCTGGAATGAGTATGAAATTTATCACCCCTTGACGACCGACATCAAAGAAGCCCAGAAGCAGCGCAATGAACTATAATTGGTCCAATTTTTGGCTGCTCTTCCTGCTTTCTTCTCTGGCGTGGTCGATTAGATCCTGTCCAGTAATCCCCTGCCTACTCTCCGCGACGTCCTTAAATGAGTTCAAAGATTTCTGTCGATGACCTCCACTCCTACCATTGAGCATCCTGCTTTGGCCGTTCGCACTATTGAGTCTGGCCGTGGTCGTGGAGGACGTCTGCCTCCTAATGGTGGACGCACATCTTCTACTACTCCTGGTCGAGGCCAAGCTGCTGGCCCCTGAATCTGCAATTGGTGTGGTCACGATAATCACAACAAAGATCGGTGTTGGATCAAACACGGTAAACCGGCGTGGGCAAACCAAGCTTCTGAAGAAACCTCCACTGATATTGCATCTGACCAGCCATGTGCTACACCATCTACTGAGTGGCTTCGCTCGGAGTTTGAGTAATCTTTTCAAGAATGCATGACTCAACTTCCCTCTACATCTGCTGCTGGTTCCTCCGCCCTGCTTGCCTCTCCTTCTGCTGGTAACAATAAATGGTGTATTGATTCTGGTGCGTCTGTCCATATGGCTGACACCATCAACTTATTTTCTGCTCTGAATAAAACCACAACTATTTTGTCTGTTACTGTTGCTAATGGATCTAAGACTCCTGTTCATGGCATCGACACTATTCCCTTATCTCGGAAGCTGCACCTGCAATCTGTTTTATACATCCCGTAATTTTCTATTAATTTAGTTTCTATCAGTAAGACTGTTAAACAACTTCAGTGCTCCATTAAATTTGATCCTTTTGGTTGTGTATTGAAGGATCTCCGCACGAAGACGAGGATTGGTTCGGGCCATGAAGGACTAGACAGACTCTACTATCTAGATGGACCACCAGCATCGTCTGCTCTTCTGTCTACATTAGTCACATGACTCCAGTGGCACTACCGGCTTGGTCATCCTTCTGCAACAAAACTGAAACATTTATTTCCAGCATTATCTATTTTTTTTTCTTGTGCATCTTGTCTGTTGGGTAAACACTCGCGGTCTGTTTTTCTCGCTAAAAAAGAAATTGGTTCTAAAGCACTTTTTGATATTGTTCATGCGGACATCTGGGGCCCGTGTTCTGTTCGTAGTCACTCTGGAGTTATAGACCTTAGGATACACCCTTGAGCAACAAATCCATGAGGTTGCTACTTATAGACATGCTCCTGTAGATCTCCATATAAAAAGACATTCATTATATTTAGTTAAAAGCAAATGCCGATTATGATTAACTACACTAGATATAAACACAAACAAAATTAAGGTGTGCAACTGTACAGACTGTTTCAAAAATGTCGACCCCATAGGTTTGCGTACAACTTGTGGCCACAACCTGGGCCTCAACCGTTCAACAGTGTCACCTGGTTGTTACTTAATAGTAAATACCCAACGCCAACCAACCGCAGAGCAGTGAGCAAGAGGATCAATAAAGTCCTAGGTATGTTGGTCATTCATGGCATTCATTTTTTGCTTCCGTCGTCTGAAGCCATGCATGATGTTATAGAGCTTGAACTACATTTTGAGGAACAAAGACATGCATAAAGTGCTAAAGTGAGGCAGGAAAGGATCATACCAAGGTTAGCAGTGGAACAAAAGTTACTTATAGGATGCCAATTACATGAAAAACTCCTTTCCACGAACCAATAGGAAGCTCCAAGTCAGAATTTACCTGAGGTGTATTTTGATATGCCGACAATGACAGAGGATTTGACGATAGAGGGGCTGTTGAGGGAGTTGTAGCTTTACTTCAATGCTGATATTTTAAGAGGGGCTTAGTAGGTGTCTACACTAGGGGACTGCTTGTGGTCCTATCTCAAAGGGAACATGTAATGGAGTATCAACTAAAAGATTTCGTGCTTAAAGAGGATCCTGCCTTAGGAAAGTAAGGCGAGCTCTCAAAGAATACCACATCAGCACTAAGAAGCCACTATTTAGCAAAAGGATCATAGGACTTGTATCCTTTCTATGTTAGGAGTAGCCCAAGAAAATACACATAGGGGACGTTTGGCTAATTGGATCTAGTTGGATTGGATTGCATTAAACATTCAAAATGTGAAAATTAAGTTTGGTATATAGGAGTGGAGTCGTGAACACTGGACAACATCCTGCACTTTCAAGATTTCGTTAAATGCTGGACGCAGGCATCCTTCTCAAAACCGCCTAGCGTCGTGATCCAATAGGCCAATCGTCACCCTTGCGCTACAGCATCATAATAAATCAACTTACGTTTGAAAATTTATCTCGACGACCCTACTCAACCAAACATTAACTTGATGCTAATTCTATAAAATCCAAAATTCGTTACCCCAGGACTCCATAGATGTTGCATTCACCTAATCCATAATGATACAAAAAGCACACGTCTCCTTACTGGATTGTAGGTCTAGCTTAGTAAAGCCTGAATGAAGGCTACAAACAAAGTAAGTACTGCTAAAAGTTGTGTGAGGTAGTGTCATCAAAATCTGGTTGGACAGAGCGGTCCAACAGATTCGATTGTAAATCGGCACCCCTACCGGTTCAATTATTGTAAAAACCCGGTAAAACCGGTCCAACCAGTCAGATGGCCGGTCCAATCGGTCAGAAATGACCGGTCCACCGGCCCGGTTGAACCAGTTTGATTAACCAGAATTTATGTCCCAATGAATGAGTGGGTGACTATAGTTTCTTCTCCACCTCTCAACACGTGACCCATTTTTGGGCATAGACGAACAAAAAATCACACCTCTGATTTTCCCAGCCTAAACTCTCACGAGAATTTTCTCTCCACTTGATGTAAAGAAGTCTAATTATGCTTCACATCATATTTTGTTAAGGAATTTGGATTTTGAAGTATCATTTTGTATGAAACATTAGTATTTCACGAGGTATGAGATTATGACTTTATTGTGGGCTCTAAGAATTCTGCTTATATCTTCATCATAGTTGAAGTAATTCATATTTTTCCAATATTGTCTGTATTTAGAATATAATATAATTTTTCATACATTGCTGGTGTCACCGGTTGAACTGATTCAACCACAGGTCGAACCAGTAAACTGGCTCAGTGGTTCAATGACCGTCTTGATAACATTGGTGGGAGGTACAGAATAAAGGGGCACATCTAGATATAAAATATTATTGGGTACTTAATTGTGGAGCATAGAAGGCATCCGATTTATCAGAAAGAAGGCGGTAGAAACAAGTTTAGGTCAAAAAAACTTATGGACATGAGAATGAAGCAAAATCGTCCTTGCTACTTCTAGAAGATGACGATTTTTCCTTTCAACATCATTTTGCTGACATGTGCAGGGACATGATTGATGACGAAAGCCCACACTTTATAAAAGAAATCACTAATAGAATGTTGAATAAACTCAAAAGCATTATCACTATGAAAGATTTTAATGGGCCTTGAGAACTGCATTTTAATTTCAGCAAAGAAAGTTTTAATGGTGTCCAGAATATGAACACGTTCTTTCAATAGAAACAACCAAGTTGCTATAGAATAGTCAATCTAAAAGTAATATAATAATGAAAGCCTGATAAACTTGTCACAGAGCAAGGATCCCGGGTACCAGCATGCACGACATCAATCAAACTAGAACCGATTGTCTTTTTACTAGGAAAAAAAATAAGAGTTTGTTTGCCAAGCTGGCATACCTCATATTGAAAACTAGAATTAGAAACATAAGAGAGTAAGTGTTTTAATTTTGTATTAGATAGATGTGTATGCTGGTAATGGCACTGTAAACCTAGACAACAGAAGATAGCAGAGAGTAGTAGTAGCACGCGGTGTATCCAAGTAATATAATCCATTTGGTCCCTCATAGCCCGAACCAATCATTTTCTTTGTGCAGAAATCCTGAAACAGACAACCATCAAGGTCAAAAGTAATCAAGTACTGAAGATTTTTGACAATTTTACTAACATTATTGGATTGAAAGTATAGGAACAAACTCCTTACCACACTAACCAATAGGAAGATCCAAGTTAGAATTTACTTGAGGTGTATTTTGATACACTGACGCTGAGAGAAGAGTGGACGATCGAGGGGCCATTGAGGTGGTTGCAACTTTACTTCAACGTTGATATACTAAGAGGGGCCTAGTAGGTGTTTGCACTAGGGGACTATCTTTTGCTGATGTCTCAACGAGAACATGTGTTGGAGTATCAACCAAAAGATTATGTGGTCAAAGAGGGGCCTGCCTTAGAGAAGTAAGGCAATTCCTCAAAGAATACCACATTAGCACGAGCAAGCCACTATTCAGTAGTAGGATCATAGCACTTGTATCCCTTCTAAGTTTTGGAGCAGTCCAAGAAAATACACTTAGGGCACGTTTGTTTAACTGGATCTAGTTGGACTGGATTGTATTTAATCATCCAACAATATGAGAATTAAGTTTGGTTTGTAGGAGAGGGGTTGTGGACATAATCCTACACTTTTAATCTTTTGTTTAATGATGAACGCGGGCATCCTTTTCAAAGCAACAAACGTCGTGATCCAGCAAGCAATCCGTCTCCCTTGCGTTGCAACATCATAGATATGCAACCTGCGTCCGAACTTCGGTCTCTACAACCCTACTCAACCAAACATAAAGTTTGATGCTGCAAAATTATTTAAAACTGGAAATCAGTTATACTATGACTCTGCAGATGTTGCATTCACATAAATCCATCAAGATACAACAAACCAAACATCCCCTTAGTGGAGCGCTGGTCTAACTTAGTAAAGCCTGGACAAAGGTTATGAACAAAGTAGGTACTGCCAAAAATTGTGGGAGGTACAAAAAAAGGCATATCCAAATACAAAATAATGTAGGGTTCTTGGTTGTGGAGCTTAGAAGAAGGCATATAATTTATCTGAAAGAAGGCGGTAGAAACAACTTCAAACCAAAGATCTAAGGGGCATGATAATGAAGCATAATCGTCCTTTCTACTTCTAGAAGATAGCGATTTTTCCTTTCAGCAACATCACTTTGTTGAGAGTGCACGAACATGAAGTTTGATGAAGAGAGCCTACACTTATACAAAATCACTAACAAAATGTAAAATAAACTCAAGAGCATTATCAATACAAAAGATTTTTTATGGGCCTCAAGAATAGTATTTTAATTTCAGCAAAGAAAGTTTTGATGGTGTCCAGCCAGAATACACGCACGATCTTTCAACAGAAACAACCAAGTAGCTCTAGAACTTGTCACAGAGCAAGGACCCTAGATATCAACATGCACGACATCAAACAAATAAGTAGAAGCAATTTTCTTTTTACTAGGAAAAATAACATGAGTTTGTTCTCCAAACTGGCATGCCTTACATTGAAAATAGAATCATAAACATAACAGAGTAAGTGTTATAATATTGTAGTAGATAGATGCATAAGTTTGTAATGCCACTGTAATCTAGACACAACAGAATAAAGCAGGGCATTTATAGTAGCACGCGGTGTATCCAAGTAATATATTCTATTTGGTCCCTAATGGCCCGAACCAATCCCATTTTTGAGTGGAGATCCTAAAAGACACAGCCATCAAGGTCAAAATTAATCGAGAACTGAAGATTTAATACAATATTGCTAATAGATAGTAGATTTATGGGACATACAGGGACATAAAGAGCATATTTCAGAAGTAATTTTGTAGATGTTCGAATGCCCTATGCCATTAACTGGAGATCGAGAACCGTCAGCAACCATGACAGGAGGAATGGTAGTGGTTTTTGTAAGATCTGAAAACAAAACCGAATTCTTAGAAATGTGTGATGAGACACCCGGATCTATCATCCATTTGTGTTTACCATATGAAGTAGAAGAAGCAAGTAAGGCAGAACATGCATCTGGATGAGCCACAATAGTCTAGACAGGAAGAGTTCCTGAAGCACCATTTCAAATTCATATTGGTCATTCAACAAAAGGGGTATATGGGGAAACTGTGCCAGAATCAACACCTTCAATAGATACTTAACTAGAGCACGCAGGTTCATCATGCTTGGCCCAACGTTGCTCCTAAATATGATTGTTGCACCCACATAAATTGCAGTATCTCTTTCCTAGAGCAGTCTGTCCACATCCATGCCTAGCCCCCCTAAAGAGCAACCACGATCATAGCCACGACCACTGCCACGTTTATCCTGTCCTGTGCGAGTAGCAAGAGAAGAAGCGTCAAGAGACACAGAAGGATGGTAGGCCACAAAAGGTACACTCTGAACTGTTTAAGGACATCACGAAGGGTTAGAAGATCATTAGAGAGAATTTGATCAACGACACACCCGAGAATGACGATAGTAAATCAGAAAGGAACGAAACGAGTTGCAACTCATAGGCTTGATGCTGGATCCCAGTAATATCAGCAGTAGGTGGATAATAGAGTTCAAATTCACCTCAAAGAGTGAAACATTTATTATAGTAGTCTTCCACAAAAGAGTCAATAGAAAATTATTTCTTAGCTAGATTCTTGAAGATTTCCAAGACCTTTGGATTTGTTGGTGGGAGTAGAGATGCGAGAGTTGATCCTACATAGCTTTAACACTTTGAGGTAGAGAAGGGATTGGATAATCTTTATCTTAGCACTATTGACTATCAGGTCATAACACATGAATCATCCTTACACAGATATCACAAGTCTGCTTGGCTTTCTCATCAACAACATTAGTAGGGGCATCTGGTGCCACAGTAACGAGATGGGAATACTTCCCTTGTGCCTTCATATATTATTTAAGCGAGGAAGACCAGGAGGTGTGGTAGTTAGGCCCCTCAAGTTTTACAGACGTAATACATAAGGAACACAAGGCATGCGAAGCACTCATGAGTGCATACAAATAGGAATCAAGAAAACAGATGCGTAGCTGTACACGCACAACAACAACAAAAGAAGTCAGAGAAGGAACACAGTAGAACCTAGTACATAGGCAACAATAAAGAAGGGGACCTTTGTAATGATGTCAGGCTAAGACATGTGACATGGCAGTAGGACACCCCCAGCCCCCCCCCCCCCCCCCCAGGGAAAAAGAAGGGAGAACTGGTTAAAAAGATGGGGTTTTAGAAAGGAGTAATGTTTACAAAGAAGAGCAAAGGATGTGATGGGTAGACAAGATGGAAAGTAGGGATAAAAGGGTGGTTGGGAGGTATTAGTATATATACTTTGTTGTGTTGTGCTATTTCTTACTTAGTGTATTTTGGCTTTTGTCTATTAGCCTCTTGTACTTTTATCCCATATTGCTTAGCTCTACTCTTATGTCTCACTCTCTTGTCTTATAAAAGAGAGAGCCATGTACTTGTTTTATTCATTCAATAAGAAGAAGCCTTTAGTATTTTAGATGGTATCAGAGCCACCCAATCCTCCCTAAACCCCTCCCTCTTAAACCCTAACACCCATGCCCACATAACCCTAGCAGCCGCCCCTCCCTTTCCCTTTTTTTCTTTGCTGCCCCCCGGCCGCTGCCACCTCCACCCCACCAGCCCCTTATCCCCTCTCTTCCTTTTCCACCCCAACAACCGCCACCACCATCTCCTAACCCCTCACCAGCCCGCCGCCTCTTCTCCTGCCCTTTCCAGTTCTGGCACATTGACGTAATTCAAATTTGCTCTCTGCCTGCCTGTGCCTCATGGTGGAGTAATTTTTCCTCCATGTTGGCGTAAGTTTTCTATATTCTTTGCTGCCCCTACGTGGGTTCTTGAGATCTGATGCTTGAATTTCCTACTATTATCTTGTGCGCCCAGTCTTGGTGCTTCTAGATCTGCCCATGTATTAGGTTTCTGCTGTTGTCTGCTTTTGTTGACTGCTACGCCAACCTTCTGGCTGCCTCATTTTCCTGCCTACTACTGCTGTCTGTGCCCTTTGTTCAAGTTGCCTCCTTTCCTCATGGTGTCTACAGATGTTCCCTGCAACTTGTGCGTCACCACTGTTAAGTTGGATGGCTCCAACTATCACTTATGGGCAGTCTCCTTTGAGCTTTATGTCAAGGCTCAAGGACGCTTCTCACATCTGTCTACCAAAGGTCCAACGACTCCTACTACAGATGCTGATGACAAGACGAAACAAGACTATGATCTTTGGTCTAAAGAAGATTATGGCGTCATGACCTGGCTGGTCGACAGTGCAGAGCCCAAAATCAGGCAGTCTATGCTCCGCCTGAAGATGGCCAAGGAAATGTGGGATCAGCTTTCCCACGTGTACTCTCACCAGCAAAATCCGAAGAAAGTGTTCAAAATCTTCAAAAACTTGGCTAAATTGGAGTCCTCTAATACTGATTCTGTGGAGGACTACTATAATCAATGTTGTGCTCTCTGGGATGAGTTCGAAGTCTACCACCTCCTATCAACAGATATTATTGAGATCCAGTGTCAGCGCAACGAGTTACAGTTAGTCCGGTTTCTTGCTGGCATGCCATCATCCTTTGCGAGGGTAGTTGATAAGATCCTTTCTAATGATCCTCTTCCTACCTTACGAGATGTTCTGATGCATGTGCAATGTCTTCCCTCCGTCTCTCAACCTCTTCCTGATACTTCTGACGGGACAACCCTTGCTATTAGGACATGATACTCCTTCCGTGGACAGGGCCGCGGTCGAGGACGCGGTCGTGGACACTCTTCTACTGGTCCAGGACAGGGGTCTTCCTCTACTGCTGACACTACTGAACAACGCTATCACACCTTCTACAAACAGACTAATCATAATGAAGACTGCTGCTGGATCAAACATGGAAAACTTGCGTGGGCAAATCAAGTCACATCTGAACAACCTGACATTGCTGCCACCTCTTCTGCTCCACTGTCTGTCGACTAGATCAGATCAGAATTTAAGAATCTGCTTCAAGCGCGTTTGGCCTCCTCTACTGAGACTTCCACTGATGGTCGTACTGCTCTCCTGACCCAGTCTAGTAAAAACACATGGATGATCGACTCTGGTGTGACCTCCCATATTACTGGCAATCCTACCTTATTTTCAAATTTGTATAAAACTACTGCTATTTCTCCTGTTACTCTTGCTGATGGTTCACAAATGCCTGCCTCTGGTTTTGGAAATATCTGTACTTTTGGCTGCCTACCTCTGCTTTATATGTTCCTAAATTTCTAATAAACTAATAATCTGTAAGTAGAACTGTTAAAATCCTGCGCTGTTCTATAACGTTTGACCCGGATGGTGTTACTTTTTAGGATCTGCGCATGAGGAAGAAGATTGGTTCGGGCCATGAGGGACCATACGGCTTATACTATCTGGATGTACCGAGGACTGCTGCATTTCTGACTTCTTCTGTGACGGGCATCTAATGGCACTATCGGTTGGGACATCCGTCAGTGGCTAAATTGAAGCACATACTACCTGCTATTTCTGATTCTGTTTTTCATTGTGAAACATGCCAGTTAGGCAAACAGACTAGATCTACCTTTTCAAAAAAGTTATGTGTTGGCTCAAAACAATCTTTTGATATAGTACATGTTGATATTTGGGGCCCATGTTCTATTTCCAACGATTCTGGTTTCTGGTACTTTATGAGTTTTATGGATGATTTCTCTAGAACCACCTGGATATTCTTGTTAAAAGATAGGTCTAACATTCTTGATACTATTACAACCTTTTTTTCTGAAATACGTACCCAGTTTAGTAAACCTATAAAAATATTTCGCACTGACAATGCCCTTGAGTTCATGCAAGCCTCAGTCAGCCTTTTTTGTCGTAAATTGGGTACTATTCACCAAACCTCACACGCTTACACTCTGCAACAGAATGGAGTTGCTGAACGCAAAATTTGGCATTATAGAAATATGTTGTTCTTGAAGTTGCTCGCACTCTTCTGTTTCACTACCATGTCCCCCATTGTTTTTGGCCAGAAGCTATTTCCACTGCATGCTATCTTATTAATCGCATGCCATCTTCTGTTCTTAGCAATCAAGTTCCATATCAAATTCTACATCTCGATGCTCCGTTGTTTTCTGTCCCTCGGATTTTTGAAAGCACCCGCTTTGTTAAAAATTTGTGTCTTGGATTAACAAAAGTTGATCCCCGGGCCATCAAGTGTGTTTTCTTAGGGTACTATAGGACACAAAAAGGGTACCGCTGCTATGACCCGGTTACAAAGAAATGGATGGTTTCGGCTGATGTTGTCTTCTTTGAACATATGCTGTTTTATTCCTCTGGTGGCTCTACCTTGACATCAGATTTATTTGCGGATACACCGCTAATGCTGATAGATGATATTGATTCATCAGATACCAATCATGTTGCTGCTCCTCCACTGAAGGTTTATCAAAGAAGACCGAAGGCTTCAACTCCTTCCATGACCCCTCCAGATCCTTCATCCTCGATGGCAGATACATCTCCATCTCAGGTATTTTCTGACTTAGATATACCTATCAGCTTACACAAAGGCACTCGAGCTTGTACACAACACCCCATTGAGAATTTCTGTACCACTGCTCACTTAGGGACTAACTTTGCAAAGTTCACATCTGCTCTTTCTGCTATTTCTATTCCTAAGAATGCTTCTCAAGCTCTTAAGCATCCAGCTTGGCGCTAGGCCATGGAATCTGAAATGCAGGCCTTTACTGAACGCAACACTTGGCAGTTAGTTGATCCTCCTACTGGTTGTTCTCCTGTTGGCTGTCGATGGGTCTTTACGATCAAATATCAACCTGATGGGACTATTGAACGTCTCAAAGCTCGTCTTATTGCCAAAGGCTATACCCAGACATATGGCGTGGATTACTTTGAGACCTCACCGGTCGCCCGTCTGAACTCGGTTTGTGTACTCATCTCTGTGGTTGTTCATTATGACTGGCCTTTATTTTAGCTCGATGTCAAAAATGCTTTTCTATATGGTGATCTGCATGAGGAGGTATACATGGAACAACCTCCTGGTTTTGTGCTTCAACAGGAGTCCTCAAAAGTCTGTCGCCTGCACAAAGCAATTTATGGCCAGAAGCAAAGCTGTAAAGAAGTGAAATCAATCACCTCTCTACTAATAACAATGGCAAAAAAAATCCAATTGGATAGCAGCGGAAGTTAAAACTTTGACTATATTCAATTTAAATAAAGTGTACAAAATTTTCCCAAAAGGGTGTACATGCTTTATACAAAGAAAAGGATCTAAGTAGAGGGAAACTAGACTACAACAATATGTCTCCAATAAAAGTAACTTAACAAATAATTTCATGATGGAAGGGTGAAGTCCTTCTCCTAGTCTTAGGCTGGTTCACCATGCTCCCGTTGTGCACTCTGATCCTAACCTAGGTGGTTGGGATCACCCAACAAGAGGAGACAAAAACGTATGTGTAAAATAGAGAATAAGGACAAATTATAAACTAAAATAGGAAATAATAAAGATTCACTATGCTAAGAGGGTCAAGAATATGAGACAAGTAAAACGAATAAGAATTTTGTGCCAAGTTAAACAATAATAAGTTACATGCATGATTAAATGTGACTACATTAAACTAATATAGGGTTGAGGCACCTACCGGACCTCAACCTCTGGGTGAGTAACACATTCCCAAACACTCACATATATATAAAGTGGGGAGAATTATCACGTTCCCCTGGGCTCATTCCCAAAATTGTGGGTGGTTTGTACTCATGTACACGACATTAGTTAATTAGTCAATTATATCATCATGCTAGAATAATCCAATGGCAGATATAAGAATTTTAATAACAATTGCAAGTGGGGTTCAAGACCCTAGAATAATTGAAATAAAAATACCACAAAAAGGCAACAAGGGAATAAAGGCTAAGCAATGCCTCATTAGAAAATTAGGTTTGGGTAAAAATGTCCAACTTAGGGTTAGAATGCACATACCTCTTTTCATACATAAAGGTTAACTTGAATAATATACTTTGGTCCACAAAGTCAACATTTCATCCTATAAACACATTATGTATGTTAGCCAAGTCAAAGTGAACATATCCATTCCTATTATATTTTTATATTTATTCTTACCCAATTCCGATCATTTAATGTCAAGTTAGGGTTTATGATTTTAATCTTTGTTGAGAGATTATGTGTTTCTTTATATATCAATCTTTATTCTAATTACCCATATTTAGTCACATAAGTCTATATAACTTATATATATGTGTGGATAATAATAATATAGATATTCTTCCAATTTAGGTTTAATGATGTCATTTTCTTCTCTATAATGTGAATCCATATTATTCCTAACATCATGCTTACCATGTATATTGGTGTAAGCATACTCCACATGAATATCTATTAGGTTCACTAATATACACATGCTTTAATATAACTAACATGTCATCTAGATATATGTTTATATAAGTATATTCCTTTACACATTATTATCTTTTTCACCATTTAATTCCTAAGAAGACAATATAGTTAGATGCATTCCATAATTATATTTGTATTTATAATTACCATCTATTGCATAAATATGTGTTTGTGTATCTAGGGTTTGTTGATAATTCTTGGTAATCCATGTGTAGTATTAAATTGTAACTCATCATATATATAATCTTTCATTATTAATTGAGACATGCCATTCAAGATTACAATAATGCAACATTCTCATCCATCGTTGATATGTAGTACTACATGGATACATGTATATACTAATAGGATATTATACAAGTAATTCAATACGAAATAATATGAACCATTTTGTAAAACAATTCCTTAGTTAACATTTTCTAATCATTATCAATATCTTGTCTAATATATCACTACTAACTTAGATCATAATAATAAGATAAATTTACAGATGTGGGGTTATAGTCCAGCAAATATACACATATAGAAACAAGGTTTGATTTCATGCAATCTAATATTTGCATTTGTACACAACAAGGTTGATAGGTAAGTTAATTGACTAGTTCATGTTATTGTTTTAAATGATTAATTTATCCTTACTCCATTCTTATCCCATCTTTATAATCTGTTTTCTAAAACAAAACTATTGGACGTGAAATGAAGACTTACATGTCTAGGGTTACCGTGGAGGTTGCATGTCTGGTTGATTCTCAACGAGATGGGGACCCAAACACACCATCACGTTCTCTATGATCATGTGACCTAGGAAGGAGCAACCTGTAATGACTCACCATCGTCAGGTTGAATGGAGGTGTTTGCAAACGTTGTGGTGTTGCAGATCTGGTGGTTGCAAATGACGATGTCGCTGTCAGGGTTGACGACGTTGCATTTGGTGGCTACAACGCCCTGCTGTGAGGGTGTGATGGCGTCGGGGTTGAAGCAGTGACGGCGTTGCTGTTGACGGTGAATGGTAGGAGAGGCGATGTTGGGATGGTGGTGGCTGGCGAGATCTGAAGCTTCGGCAAGGGCGAATTCATCTACAAATCTGAGGCGCAGGTGGTGTTTGCTGCAGGAGAGGAGTCGACGTCGTTGCTGTCAGGGTCGACGACGTCACACTTGATTACTACGACACCCTGTTGTCTGGGTGGTCGTCACAGGAAATAAGGAGGATGGGTCACAATACTGGTGGGAGATGTGTTCTATGATCCTTCCAACGGCAACAACATATCTGAAGGTAGTGAAGACTTGTGGATCAGTGGTTCTCAGGCCGCCATGGTAGTCCACAAAGTGCACCGACAGTAGGCGACGACGAGTTTCGGTCTGTTGCAGGTTGTTGGGAGTGCCGAGGTTGTAGATCTCGAGCAGAACAGAGTTTAGTGGTAGATTGGTGTCGTGATGGTTAGGTTCGTACCCTGTGGTGGTGTTGCTTGTGTCTGGGCAGCACCCTGTTGGCGGCGGACCAGGAGTTGAGGATGACAGAGGTGTTGACAGCAGCTGTTTACAATGGATGGCGTTACAAGCGGTGTGGGGCCAGGTTGGAGATCTAGGGGCGACGATCATGTCTGTGCGTAGGGAAGGGGGAAGAAGGGTGCCGTTCACAGTTGTTGCATCTACAGGTGAGAAGCTCTCCTCGATCATGAACCCTGGTGCCGTGTGCAGGACATTGTCAGCGGCTAGGGCTTCTATAGAATGTGGAAGGGAGAGGATAGGTATTGGAGACGAGGAGAAGAGGCGGGGAAGGAAACAGCCCATCGCCGATTTTAGACACACTGAGTGCGAGTAGGGTAGAAACGGTCGTGTGAGGGAGATGACGTTACGGAAGCTGCTCCTAGTGCAAGCAACACACGTCAAAGGCCGTGACTGGGAAGGAGGCGACGGGCGTCACCCGTTTTGGAGAGGAATAACGCGATGTCGCGTTTGAGATGGGGAGGAATAACGCAATGACGCGTTATGTTGAGGGGAGATTGGTTTAAGAAATAGTTAATTGCCTAATTAAAACCTATGGTAATTAGGATTTAAATGCCAATTCAATTGGGAAAGAAATTGCTATTCCATGGTCAAACAAATTCAAGGGAAGGCTAAATAGGAGTCAAGGGGGTTTCCTTTTTCCATGCAATGGGCATTTATATATTTTAGAGTTGCATATTCATTTAATTAATTAAGAGGGTAGAGAAATTCCAATTAAAGTTCATGGGTTTGCTAATTAAAGTGTGAGGAGTATAACTTTACATTAACTTCTACTCTTGAATGCATTTTTGTATTTAATTATATGCTAAGTGCCTAATAAATATATTTAGTACCTTTCTTAATAAATTTAGATATAAAATTCCTTATTTCTCATTTCTTGTCCCACAAAGCCATAAAATCTCTAAATTAATAAAATCTACTAATTGTATCTCATAAATGGCCATTTTGCATTATTAATATCTAATTAACACATTGTTTGAGATATTTGTGCAATAACCCATTCATTGAAATAAATGTGGGTAAATATAATTCAAAGCCATCAAATATTCCTCAATTGCAATATTGAGGACAAAGAGGGTAGAAAAGATAGGAAAAATTAGGGGAAAAGGAAAAAAGAATAAGAAGATGATTGAAAGGTTCAAAAAGGGTTAAATTGAAATTGAATCCACGATTCAGTATGTTACAAAAGCCCTCGTGCCTGGTTTGATAAGCTAAGCTATATTCTTCAAAAATTCCAGTTTTGTCGTTCTTAGTCTGACATTCTGTATTCATCAAGTGAACCACTTCTGGTCTTGTTATCTTGATTGTCTATGTTGATGACATCATATTATCTGTGAGTGACCTTGTAGGTATTCAGGCTACTAAAAGCTACTTGGAAAATCATTTTGTCACTAAAGATTTAGGTACATTGAGATACTTTTTTGGGATTGAAGTTTCTCGGTCATCTTCTGGTCTATGCTTATCTCAGCGCAAATATGTTCTGGATCTTCTATCTGAAACAGGTCTTCTTGGAGCCAAGCCTTCCAGTACTCCTTTGGATCCGAACACTAATTGGGATGACGAGAAATCTCCCCCTTATCTTGATCACCATCAGTATTGTCGCATGGTCGGGAAGCTTATTTACCTTACTGTCACTCGAGCTGATATCACATTTGTAGTTGGACTTGTTAGCAGGTATCTCGATAAGCCCAGACAATGTCACTGGGATGTTGTCTGCCATATTTCAAAATATCTAAAAAGCTCTCTTGGGAAAGGTCTTCTGTATGAAAAACATGGCCACTGTAATCTTGTTGGGTATTCTAACTCTGACTACGCTGGGAGAAAGATACATTGCCGTTCTACTTCTGGTTAATGCACGTTTGCAGGTGGTAACTTGGTTACCTGGCGCAACAAGAAACAAACATTTGTTGCTCGTTCTAGTGCTGAAGCAGAATATTGAGCCATGGCTCATACTACCTGTGAACTCTTTTGGGTCTGTGGTCTTCTGAAAGATTTTGGTATCTCTCATTCTAATCCTATTCCTATGTACTGTGACAAGAAGGCTGCTATCTTTATTGCCAATAATCCTACATTTCATGAACTAACTAAGCACATTGAAGTTGATTGTCACTTTGTATGAGAAGTTGTCTTATCAGGTCAAATATCTACGCCTTATACACATACTTCAGATCAAGTTGCAGATATCTTCACCAAGATTCTTCCGAAGACCCGATTCACTACTCTGATTGACAAGCTGGTCATGATTGATATCTACGCTCCAGCTTGAGGGGGAGTATTAGTATATATACTTTATTGTGATGTGCTATTTCTTACTAGTGTGTTTTGGCTTTTGTCTATTAGCCTCTTGTACTTTTATCTTATATTGCTTAGCTCTACTCTATGTCTCACTCTCTTGTCTTATAAAAGAGAGAGCCATGTACTTGTTTTATTCATTCAATAAGAAGAAGCCTTTAGTATTTTAGAGGAGGGCTGGGGAGGGAGTAGGGACACTTGCTAGGTTAGGTGAGGGAGATGGTGGCAACAGGTGGCTAGAAGGGAAGGAAAGGGGCGGTGGGTGATGTGGGAAGGAAAGGGGCAGTGGAAGTGGGTGCAGAGAGGAAAGGGTTTGGTGGTTGGTGCAGAGGGGAAAGGGGCTGACGGGGAAGAGGGGAAGGGGCTGGTAGTGGATAGGGAGAAAGAATGCCATCGGTCAGGGTGGAGAGGAAGAGGTTACAGAGGCAATAGAGAGAGAGGGTGGCCGTGGGTAGGGAGAAAAGCTGGGGAAGGGCAGGAAGGTAAGGCGGGTAGGGATGGGCAGGGCAATGGCAGGCAGGGGCAAAGATGGACATCAACTGCAGAAGAACGAGAGGCAGGGATGGAAGCATATCTCCTTGCTTGCTGAAGAATCTACGATGGAAAGTACCACTCAAATACCATGCTAAGAGATATATTATTGTATAATTTGAAATAATACAAGAACTCTCTTTATAAAGGAGAAGAGAGGGAGGTTAAGAGCAGAGATCAACAGTATGGGACAAAAAAGGAAACGAGAAATATCATAATTTAACATTATCCAATACCATTTTGAGCATGCGAGTGGATAAGTAGTATGCAAGCTATGTCAAGAGGGGAAGGTTTTTATGCTCGGTTGCTCCATCTTATTGAAAACTATGCATGCAAACCATTGTTGGATAAAGCCAAAAGGCGTATAAAATATAAACCCATCATGTTTAGCACTAATACATCGGCAACACAAACAGTTAATTGTTGTGATGTGGCGAGCTTCCCTGAATTTCATCAAGTAGACCCAAGTCATGGGAGTAGGGTTGGAAAAGGTTAGCGGGTCTTAATGTCATTGGCTGATTTCAATCCTTAGTTGACTGATTGTCATCAAGAAAAATAGTCGACTCGTGCAAAGTTACATTGGTAGAGACGTACATCCATCGAGTAGAAGGACAATAACAGTTAATTTTGTTTGTAGCAAAGTTTTCAAGAAAAACAGTTGTAATGGCTCTTAGTTATAGGTTGCTTTTTGGTAAATTATTTTGGACAAAGACAATTTACCAAGAAACGCGTGGTAGAGTAGGGAAAACATGTTTACTGGGATGCACATCCCAAAACAAGGTGGATCTTCGGAAAACCATTCTCAATTGCGGATTGTGAGACAACAAGCAGTGAGAAAAGCTCTTCCTATCCAATACCATTTTGGAGCATGCGAGTGGATAAGTAATATATGAGCTATGTCAAGAAGTTGAAGGTTCTTATGCTCAGTTGCTCCATCTTGTTGAGGAGTATGCATGCAAACCATTGTTGGATCATGCCAAGAGGCATCCAAAATCCACACATATCATGTTGAGCGCCAATACATTGGTGGCACGAAGAGTTTAGATGAAGCAATCAAATCAAACTTTGATTAATTAGTGGTCATTGTATGATGTGGAGAACTTCTTCCCTTGATTTCATCAAGCAGATCCAAGTCATGCGGGTAGAATCACCCACAACCAGTGGTGGCTCTTGACAACAAATATTTGGGGGACAAAAGTATACTAGATTGAAAAAATTGATTAAACTTAAATCTTCAATAAGCGCACATATAAATGTAAGATGATCTTAAAAATTCAATATATAAAAAGTAATGACACATGATTGAATTAATATAAACAACTAAGTATGATATGTATAAATTGCAAAATGTGACGAATTACGAAAAGATGGATTGATATTCTTCCGGTAAAGTGACACGATTATAGAAAGCCACATCATCACATTAGCAAATCAATTTTGTACTAGAAGATCTGGCTAGCTCATCTAGTTCAACAATGCCTTAAGGGAAGTTTGAACTAATATGTAGTTGGTATTGCATTGACTGTGGGAAAGATGATCTAACCAATATGTAGTTGTAGTTCAACTATGCCTTACTTGAGTGTATTACTATTTGGCAATTGTAAAACAAAATTCCGTGTGTGCTCCGAAGTTTTGTACACAACAAGGAGTCTAGTAACATAAAAATACAAAGACTATGCCTCACAAATTTGTGGTTTGTTGTTGGTATATTTATTGGTTTGACAAAGTTGATTTTCTTAATTATTAACATCAAATTGGAAATTGCAATCAATAAAGTCTACCGATATTCTTGATTGTCCACACCATTTTAGGTCATTTGATCCATTCTTATCTTGCTCGCTAATGTCTCTATTTGACATACCATTGATCGTTTCTTCTACTGACGGTAGTTTGTTAGAAAAGTATAATAATTCTAAATAATAAGTGGATGGCCTTCCTTTATTTGCCATTGAGCGTTTGACGCACCAAATCAATCACGCTGAATACAACTCTGACTACTTAGTCAAGGTTTCTTTTTGAAAGCACTTAATTAAGGTTATTTATAATACTTCTATCAGGAACAAGGATACACATTACTAACTTTCTTAAGTTCAAAATGCTTGGGGGAGGCCTCCATCCCCCCCAAGTCCCTACATAGCTCTTCCCCTGTCCGTAATATTATAAAATATAAAAAATGTTTTAATTAAAATTTTGAAAAGGACCCAAACGAAAACAAAACTAGAATGGCCGCTGCTCCGGATACTAGGGCGACTCTGAAGGCGATCCCGGAGGCGACGGAGGGATTGTCGGAAGGAAACCCTAGTGACGGCGAGGTTGAACTGGGAAATGTTGGCAAGGTCAAACATCTGGGCATGAAACTGAACAAGGGAGGTTCCTCTCCATCAATCTGAGTTGCTCCAGAAGCTAAATCATGGGCAGATCTAGTGTCGAACAATAAAGGTCCGGGATCTGTTAAGCTAACCAAACCGGATGTTCAAGTATCAGACGGAAAACTTCTCTACTCCAGAAGCATTGTAGGGCTCAACCTTAAAAGGAGGAGCAGGACTGCGGCAGGTTACATTGTCGGTTTGAATCCGCATTGTCCGTCTCTCTTTCGCTACTTGGCCCGGATCTGGAATGTGAAAGGTTCTCTAGAAATCAGATCTAGGGGGAAAGGTTTCTTCATCTTGATGTTCTCGAATGACGATGATCTTGCGACGACGAAGCTTAAGTTGTTAGAAATCCCAGTATGGTTGAAGATTTTTGACTTGCCACTGGAACTGTCGGATGATGAGATGTGTTAAAGTGTCTATATTAGTCTATTAGTTAAATAGGCTAATTAGTTTAGTGGGCCTTTATATTCCAGCCCGTCTAGTTTAGATTACTTGGGTCCTAAGTAATAGGGCGTCTCTCCTCTCCTATATAAAGGAGAGGTCGTCAGTCTTTGTATCACATTCTATTCTATTCAATCCATCTTTTATATTTTAACATGGTATCAGAGCGGGTTAGATCTTGAGGAAACCCTAGCAGCCGTCCTCCCTCTCTCTCTCTCCAAGCCGTCCACAACAACCCTAGCAGCTAGCAGCCACCGCCTCTTAGAGAGAGCGACCAAGGGGGAGCGCCCGCCTGCGGGCGGCCGTCGCCGTCGCCATGGCTTGGCCGGCTGCCCGCTAGGCATATCCCCGCCTCCGTGGCTTATCCCCTTTCATATCCATTCATTCTTTTTCAACGATCACTGCTCCTATCTCTTTCCCGGCGCCATCAGTCTTGCTGCCCCATCACCCAGCCGTCGCCGCTGACAACTAGCAGCAGCACCAGCCGCCGCTGCTGGCAACTAGCAGCAGCACCAGCCGCCGCTGCTGGCAACTAGCAGCAGCACCAGCCGTCGCCTCCATCAGCAGCAGTCGGCGCCGCCGCCAGCAGCCGCACCAGCCGGCGCCGTAGCCGCAGCCGCTCTTGCTGCCATCCTCCAGCGTCGCCGGCACAGCCTCCAGTAACGTCTCTGTTGTGCTTCCAGCAGTCGTTGACTGCAAGCTGTAGCGCCATCTCCGCCGCCCAGCAGCTTCCGCCAGCCTAATCAGTTGTGCCGCAAACAGCAGCAACTTCGGCCGCCATCAACAGCAAACGTCCATCATCCGCGCCATCATCCCGAAGGAACAGCAGCCGCCAGCCAGCAATTAGCAGCACCATCGTCATCCTCCATCATCGCCGTTGTATCTGTGCTCGTAGGCTGCAGTGTTGCCTTATCCAAGCAACCGTATCCCCAGCCTTGATCGCACTTTTTCAACCGGCGCTCCATCTCATGACGTCTTCAGATCAGCCTTCATCGCCGCTTTGGAGAGGCTCCGCCTTGGCTCCGCATGCATCCTCTTGGCATGCAATATCTCCGGAGTCACGCAGGAGACCCTTTGTCATCTCCTATGTTGCGACAAAGTGCTTCATCAGCCGAGCGTCATCTCCAGCCATCATCCGCAAGCTGCTGCTCCTCCACTTCATCATCATTCCGACGATCTTCATCCGCAAGTTGTTGCTGCGTTGTGCGTCATCATGCTACTGCTGCCATCCACAGTAGGCGATCACCCATCACTCTCCACCGCTACCAAACAACCATGTTTACTACCCCCATATGCATTATCCCTCTCTCTATTCGGATCCTTAATCGGTTCTATTTTTTGCTAATCGGATCCTAATTTGACCCTAATCGAATTTTCTTTTCGGGTCGAGACCAGATCCATTTATTTTTCTACCCGGATCTCATGTTTACCCATTTAGTATACTCTCTTTGGCTATCGGTTTCATTCTCCACATATTACCCATCTCCATTTCACATATTTCTCTCTTTTCCCACCATTTTCTTTCCCACCCACCCATATTTTGTGAGCATCCCTTTTTCACATTGCGGGGGGGTCATATGTCCAGTTCTCCACACCAAACACTCACTCTTGTCGTATTTGGTGTGCGGGGGGGATAGAGAGGAGAGAAAGAGATGAGAAGAGAGAGCGAGCATGAGAATATATGAGAGAATGTATGAGAGAGAGTATGAGATGATGATATATGTATTCAGATTTTATATATTCCAGGCTATCTTCATGGAGCTTCACATCATTCAGCACACCAGTTCTCTACTTGAGCCAGCAGTGAAGATCCAGCGTTGACACCGTATCCGCGTTCGTACCGCGTTATGTACGTCAGGTGTTGATGGTGTATTCCTTCAGCTGCATTCACATGAGACAGATGGGTGCTTCTTCAGAAGCTCAGAGTTTTATCTTCACCGAGCTGCTTCATCACGTCTTCTCCGAGCCGCATCTGCTGTATCGACATCGCCTGTAGCTGATCCTCTTGGGACCTTCCTTGATGGATGATCTCCTTTCCCGTCAAGCCCCCAAGTTTCATGCGTCAGAGTTTTATGGTTCCTGCATCGTATCAAGCAGCAGATCGTCCGTCCGCGTTCGTGCCGCGTTAAGCACGTATTCTAGTGGCGAATTGCTGTAGTATCAGGTCCATTCTTCAAATGTCCTCATTCCAGATGCACTTCAAGGAAGACCTTCTTCAAAGCTCGAGTATCTTCAGCCTGCAGAGTCATCATCACCATATGATTCAAGGGGAATATTATTTCAGGGGGAGTAACATATTTTGTATGGGAGTGATATTTATCTTCATCTTTTATTTATCATTTCTTTTTATCGAGTCTTTTAACTCTCCAAGCTTGGACATGTGTTTCACCCATGCTCCAGCTTGAGGGGGAGTGTTAAAGTGTCTATATTAGTCTATTAGTTAAATAGGCTAATTAGTTTAGTGGGCCTTTATATTCCGGCCCGTCTAGTTTAGATTACTTGGGTCCTAAGTAATAGGGCGTCTCTCCTCTCCTATATAAAGGAGAGGTCGTCAGTCTTTGTATCACATTCTATTCTATTCAATCCATCTTTTATATTTTAACAAGATGTTTACCAAGATAGGTTTGTATCAGGAGAAACCACTTCGAGTTGATAAACTCACTGTAGAATTTACGAGGCTGGAGTATGTGAGGCTCTAAGTTTTAATACCGGATGATTTCTCTTTCCCTAATGAGCTGGAGATACATAGCGATGATGGTCTGACTGATAAGATCCTGTTTGAGTATCAATGGCTCCCGGCTAAGTGTGAATATTGTGGCATGGTCATGAATCGGGATTAAGTCTGTCCAAGCCTAAGGAATCTGTTCGAGTCCGAGTTGCAAAAAATGTTGACAAGCAGGTGTGGGTTCCCAAAGTGAAAGTTGTTAAGAGTATTGATGAAGAAGCCGAGGTGTTTAGTGATGCGGTTGAAGACATTAGCATTGTGTTAGTTGTTTCAGATGTCATTGATTCTGGAAGGGCTTCTATGCTTGAGATTTTTGTTCCTGCTAATACTTCCTTAAATGATCCAAAAGGCAAATCCCCTGTTTTGCAGGTAACCCCAACACCATCTCCAGAGTGGGAAACACACAAAAAGAAATCCAAATCCCCTCCGGGAGTGGTTCCTAACCCGATTTCTATGGTTGAGAATATTCAACTCTCGTAACAAGTTTTCTCTTCTTTCTAACTTCAATGAGGGTGAGAATTCTGTGATGGGTGAGGGTGGTTCTCTTGACATTGTTCAAAATGGATAAACCCCTCTCGATCATAGCTTGGAATGTGAGAGGTATTCACAATAAAGTCTCTCACATTCAGAATGAAATTGCCAGAAATAAAGTTGACATTTGTATAATTCTTGAGTCCAAAACTAAGGAGGAGGATATTGATTCTATTGTTAATGCTATTTGATTGGATGCTAAATATACTATCAATGGTGATTATTATTCTTATACACGTATCATTGTCATGTGGAGGGATCCTGATATTCTTATTAACAAAGTGCTTGAGAATGAACATATCGTTCATTGTGAGGTTACTCTTGAAAGTATGAGTACTAACTTCCTATTATCTGCAGTCTATGGTGCGAATGGTGATTCTGATAGGAGTGTACTATGGAATTCCTTGAATTCAATTAGTGCCTCTGTTTCTTCTGCTTGGTGCATTTTTGGAGATTTCAATGATGTTAGGTTCAGTAATGAGAAGTGGGGGAAACACCCACCTTCAGCAAGGAGTATGGCGGTTTTTAACAGTTCTCTTGATGTCACATGGCTCATGGAAATCACTACCAAAGGCCCTTTTTTCACTTGGGATAGCCATAGTAAGAAGGGTGTGAGCATTTTCTCGAAAATCGACAGAGTCTTCTGTAACCTCAACTTCCTTAGCTTGTTTCCTTCTTTGTGGGGTGAGATTATTCCAAATGTAGTCAGTGATCATCGTATCCTAGCTGTTCATCTACATCCTTCTAAAAAAAGATGCTCTCCTTATCATTTTATCAATGCTTGGGTTAGCCAACCCGATTTCTTAGATATTGTTGAAGAGACATGGCATACAATTTCTCCTGCTAGAGCTCCTATGTTCAGGGTTTATCGAAAACTATTTTCTGTTAGAGAGGCTCTTCTTAAGTGGAACAAAAAGAATGTTGGCATCTTTTCTTCTAAAGCCAAAGAGTTTGTAGCCAAAGCCCTTGATCTACAAAGGGAAGTTGACAACCATCCAGATGATTCTGTTCTGCAGAGTGCTTTGTTGGAGTTACAAAAAATAGCAAATAAAGCTATTGTTGAAGAGGAGTCATTTCTCAGACAAAAGTCAAGAGTGACGTGGCTCAAGGAAGGTGACATGAATTCTTCTTTTTTCTACGCTTCTCTCAAAACCAGGAGAATTTACAATGGCATTCACATTCTTCATGAAGATGATAAAATTATCAATGAACTTTTTGCTATTTCTGAACATATTGTGAGTTATTATAATACTATCTTTAGTTCTTCTGTGAATGACAATGTCTCTTGGGATGATTCTTGGAATGTTCCTCTCTTATCTGTTGCTAATGTCGAGAACCTAAGAAAGTGGATGACTAGAGAAGAAAGTGAGTTTTTTGTTAAGAATTTGGATGTTGACAAGGCACCAGGCCCTGATGGGTTTAATGGCATGTTTTTCAAAACATGTTGGTCCATTATAGGGGATGATATCACTAAGGCTATCCTGAGTTTCTTTGATTCTGGTAAGCTATTGAGGGAATGTAATGAGTCATTTATTACCCTTATTCCAAAAGTTTATAGAGCTTCTAATTGGAATGATTTTTGCCCTATTTCTTTGTGCAATGTGATATTTAAGATTATCACTAAAATTCTTGCAAATCGACTAAGGGATGTCTTTCCTGATCTGATTGATAAGAATCAAGTGGCGTTTATCAAGGGCTGAACTATTGGAGATGCCATTATTCTTGCAAATGAACTGTTGAGTAGTTTTTCTAGCTCTAATGGCCCTAGTACAATGTGTATAAAAGCCATAGGAGTAAGACAGAGCTTGTGTCTGAGCTGTTCAAACTGAGGACGTGACAACGGTTTGGTCATAATGTCTGTATAAAATGAACAGATCGTATTCGATGTCTTAAAACAATTACAATGCTCTCTCTTTTATAGGATAAGAGAGTAAAACATAAAGCAGGGATAAGCAATATGGGATAAAAAAGGCTAATAGACAAGACAAGTCTAAAGCCCATAACACAACAAATTACAAAACCAGTAAAGTATATATACTAATAATCCCCCTTAAGCTGGAGCAAAGCTATCAATCATGCCCAACTTGTCCATCATGGTAGTGAATATGGTCTTCGAAAGAAGTTTGGTGAAGATATCTGCTACTTGATCAGAAGTATGTGTATATGGTGTGGAGATCTGGCCAGATAAGACAACTTCTGGCACAAAGTAGCAATCGACTTCAATATGTTTGGTGCATTCATGGAAGGTAGGGTTACTGGCAATGAATATAGCTTCTTTGTCATCATAGTACAGGGAATAGGTTTAGAATCAGAAATACCAAATTCTCTCAGAAGATTACAGACCCATAAGAGTTCACATGTATTATGAGCCATTGCTCTATACTCAGCTTCAACACTAGATCGAGCAATGACAATTTGTTTCTTGCTTCGCCAGGTAACAAGGCTACCTCCTACAAAGGTGCAGTAGCCAGATGTAGATTTGCGATCTATCTTGCTTCCTGCATTATCAGAATCAGAATAGCTGATGAGATTACAATGCCCATCTTTCCTATAAAACAAACCTTTTCCTAGAGAATTTTTGAGATACTTCAAAATATGACATACAACATCCTAGTGACATTGTCTGGGTTTATCAAGATATTTGCTGACCAGACCAACTGCAGAGGTGATATCAACCCTAGTAACAGTAAGATATAAAAGTTTCCCTACCATTCAACAATATTTTTGATGTTCACGGTATGGAGGAGAACTATCATCATCCTAGTTTGTATTAGGATCTAAGGGAGTAGCAGCATGTTTCGCCCCAAGAATTCCTGTTTTAGACAAGAGATCCATAACATATTTTTGTTGTGATAAGCATAGACCACAAGATGAGTGGGAAACTTCAATGCCCAGAAAATATCTTAATTTGCCCAGATCTTTGGTGACAAAGCGCTTTTCCAGGTGTTCTTTAGTGGCTTGGATTTCTGGTTGATCACTGCCAAATAATATGATATCATCAACATAAACAATCAAGATAACAAGACAAGATGCACTTTTCTTTATAAAAACAAAATGATCAAACTGAGATCGGAGGAAATTGAAAATTTGAAGAATTGTACTCAGTTTATCAATCCAGGCTCGGGGACTTTGTTTCAGTCAATAAATTGTTTTGCGTAGGCAACAAACTTTGGACGACTTCCCCTGATTAACAAATCTAGGAGGCTGCTCCATGTAGACTTCCTCATGTAGATCCCCATACAAAAAAACATTTTTGACATCTAATTGGAATGAAGGCCAGTCAGAATTTATTGCTACAGAAATAAGTATACAAACAAAGTTCAGGCGAGCTATCGGAGAAAAAATCTCAAAATAATCCACGCCATATGTCTGAGTGTAGCCTTTGGCTACAAGACAAGCTTTCAACCACTCATTAGTGCCATCTAGTTGATACTTGATTGTAAAGATCCAACGACAACCGACAAGTGAACAATTAGTTGGTGCATCAACCAACTCCCATGTCTATCTATTAGTAAGAGCCTGCATTTTAGATTCCATAGCTTGACGCCATGCAGGATGCTGAAGAGTCTGGGTAGCATTTTTAGGAATAGAAACCACATATATAGAAAAAGTGAAATTGGCAAAATTTGTTCCCAAGTTGGCAGTAGAACAAAATTCTCAATCGGAAGTTGAGTGCAAGATCTAATCCCTTTGCGTAAATATCCAAGTCAGAAAATACCTGAGGTGGAGGTGGATCTACTGACGAGGATGGGGGACTTGGAGGGGTCATGGAGGGAGTTGTAGCTTTCGGTCTTCTTTGATATACTTTCAGCAGAGGAGCGATGCAACAATCATATCCGATAAATTAGTATCAACAGTCATAGGTAAAGGAGTATCTACTAGTAAATCAGATGTCAAAGTGGAGCCAATTGTAGAATAGAATGACATATGCTCAAAAAACACTACGTCAGCACTAACCATCCACTTCTTTGTAGAAGGATCATAACATCGATACACTTTCTGTGTCCTAGAGTACCCCAAGAAAACACAGTTGGTTGCACGGGGATCCAGTTTGGTCAGGCCAGGGCGCAAGTTTTAAAGCAGGTGCTTCCAAAAATCCGAGGCACAGTAAAGAGAGGAGCATCAAGGTATAAAATTTGATATGGCACTTGATTGGCAAGAACATAAGAAGGCATGCGATTACTAAGGTAACATGGAGTGGATACTGCTTCTGGCCAAAAAAATTGGGGACATTGTAGTAAAAGAGAAGAGTTCGGGCGACCTCAAGAAGGTGACAATTCTTACGTTCTGAAACCCCATTCTGTTGGGGTGTGTATACACACGAGGTTTGATGAATGGTACCAATTTTTTGAAAAAACTGACTGACGAGGATTGCATAAATTCAAGGGAATTATTAGCACAGAAGATTTTTATAGGTTTATCAAACTGGGTATGAATCTCAGCAAAAAAGGATTTGATAGTATCAACTATGTGAGATTTGTCCTTTAACAAAAAATCAAGTAGTTCTGGAGAAATCATCAAAACTCATAAAGTACCGAAAGCCAGAAGTACTAATAACAAAACAGGGCCCCCAAATGTCAGCATGGACAATATTAAAAAGTTGCTTTGAGCCAATACGAGTTTTTTTTGAAAAAGTAGATCTAGTATGTTTTCCCAACTGGCATGTTTTACAATGAAAAATTGAATCTGAAATATCAGGCAGTAAATGCTTCAACTTAGCAGGAGAAGGATGTTCCAATCCATAGTGCCACTGTAAGCATGTAACAAAAGCAGTCAGTAGTGCAACAATTTTCGGCGTATCTAGGTAGTATAATCCATGGAACTAAATGTCGTCGACATGGGGCGAAATTTCGCCGATAATGTCGATGTCGACGGTCGGCGACGTCGAATCCATGTAAACATCCTTATTCCACAATATCCTCGACATTACATAAGTTGTTGACATTTCCCCATATGTCGGTGAAGTTGACCCAAGTCCATACAAAAATTCCACAATGTCCTCGACATTTATCGAAGTCATCGAAGTTGGCGACATTCTTCTGGTATTTTGTAGAGTTGGATGTGTGAGGGGGGAAAAGTGTTGGAGCTTGAGGTAAGATGATTTTGATGTTATCTTTTACTATTCTAAGCTAATAGTAATAGACTGACCCTCTCTCTGCTAAATCTACCATAGATTTACACTATTTTTATGTAGTTTGTTTATTGTCACAAACTTTATATATGGAAGAACTCTGTATTTCGGAGACGACTGTATGTAAGCATGCATTTATCTACATATGTAAACCTGTATGGATGGCTATATGTAAACATATACTGTGTTTTTTAGCTAGATTTGATGAAATCTGTTGATTTTCATCACAAAATGGCTATTTTTAGCTCAATTTTTGTCAAAGTTGCATCGAAGTTTGGTTGTAAAAATCCTCGACATTTCCTCGACATTTCCACAAACTTCCATGTCCACACCTGTCGAAGTCGGCTCGAAGTCGAAGTCCTGTTCCATGGTATAAGCCATCTGGTCCCTCATGGCCTGAACCAATCTTCATCCTCGTGCACAGATCCTGAAAGATAACACCATCCAGGTCAAAAGTAATAGAGAACTATAGGCTCTTAACAGTTCTACTCACTGATAACATATTAATCGGGAATTTAGGAACATATAGAGCTGACCTTAATAAAAGTTGACCAGGAGTGCAGATATGCTTAATTGCAGAAACAGGCGTCCGAGAACCATTGGTAAGGTTAACAGGTGGAAGATATGAAGTCAGTTGCTGTTCAGAAAATAATGTATGATTGCCAGAAATATGTGAGGTGGCGCCAGAGTCAATCACCCATGTGTGTTTATTGGACTGTGCAAAAGAGGCAAGAAGAGCAGAACCTCCATTGGTAGAAGCCTCAACAGAGGGGAAGTCAGACGAGCCTGAAGTAGCTTTTTAAATTCTGAGGGATCCAATCAGCAGAAGGCTGGTCCGACGAGGATGGGGCAGTGTCAGGCTGATCAGACGTCACTTGATTCGCCCATGCAGGTTTGCCATGCTTGTTTCCAACAAATGTCTTCATTATGGTTTGTGCGCTTGCAGTAGTTACAGTAGCGCTGCTTAGGTGAGGAAGCATCGAGGCCAGATGAGGAAGAGCATGAGGGACCTCGACCGGGCCCATCAGTGGAGCGACCACGACCACGTTCATGATTGCGACCACGTCCACGATAAGTGTTACGAGAACGGATGGCAAGAGCACTGCATCAGAGGAGTCAGGAGAATCTGGGGAGACAAATGGTAATCTCTAAACTCGTTTGAGAACATCCCTTAAAGTAGGCAGCGGATACCTGGACATGATTTGATCAACGACACCAACAAACGAATGTGGTAAACCAACAAGGAACTGAACTAGTTGAAGTTCATTATGCCGACGTTGGATTTCTTTAATATCAACATAGAGCAGGTGATAGAACTTAATTCATCCCATATCGCACAATATTGGTTGTAGTAATCTTCTAAAGACTCAATAGTGAAGTACTTCGTCTCAGCCAAGTGTTTGAAAATTTCAAACACCTTCAGGTTTTGTTGGTGTGAATAAACATTGGAAAGTTGATCCCACATGTCTTTAGCAGTCCGAAGTCAAAGAAGGGATTAGTTGATCTTAGGCTCGACACTGTTAACCATCCAGGTCATGACACCAGAGTCTTCCTTCATCCAGAGATCATACACCTATTTTGTTTTATCATCAACAGTCATAGTAGGAACAGCTGGAGCATCAACAGTAAGATGGTAGTAACGTCCTTGAGCTTTAACATAAAGCTCAAAGGAGGCGGACTAGGTATGGCAGTTGGATCCACTCAACTTAACTATCATGACGCAAAGCGTTCGTAGAGGATCAACAGATACCATTAGAACTTGCAGGAGATAGTAGGAATAAGTCGCAGACAGAAGAAGCGTGACGACAGGTAGCAGCAGACAACAGGTAGTAGCAGTAGTCAGTAGGCAGTGATAACCCAACACATGGGCAGCAAAGAGGAGTCGATCATAGATTTGGCAAAACCCGTACGGGGACAAACAACAATAACAGAGAATATGACGCATCAGATCCAGAAAAACAGCAAAGGGGTAGTAGAGGACAGAGAAAAACCTACACCACCATGAAGAGAAACAATACTCAACCATGAGGCGCAGACAATAGCAAACATAGAACTTTTTAGACCTTCAATGTGCTATTTTACAAGTTCCCGTAGACGTAGCCAAAGAAGAAAGGAAGAGAGGGAGATGAATAGGGAGGCTAGATGATGGTGATGATGGTGGAGGATGACGGTGATAAGGGTGAGGGCAACAACGGGTGGGAGGGATAGATGGAGGTGGTTGTGGAGAGGGGTGGCGTGAGATGGATCATTGGTGGCGGCAAGGTGGAGGGAGGAGGATGTGATATCTGGAAGGGCGGGGGGTGGAGGGTGGTGGTGGTGGGGCTGAAGGAAGGGGGTAAGGGGCAGTGGTGGGTTGGGAGAAGTGGAGGAAGGGGAGAAGGGGCGGCGGCGGGCAGGGGAGAGGAGGGTTAGCAGCGACAACAAGATGGGGGGTGGCCGAGGCAAGGTGAAGGGAGATGGGAGGGGTGGCGGCTAGGCTAGGGTGAAGGAAGAATAGGGTTAAGGTTTAAGAGGAGGGAGGGCTAAGGAGGATCAAAAAGCTCTGATACCATATAAAACGAAAAGATGGTATTCAATATCTAAAACAATTACAGTGCTCTCTCTTTTATAGGATAAGAGAGTAAAACATAAAGCATGGATAAGCAATATGGGATAACAGAAAAAGGCTAATAGACAAGACAACTCTAAAGCCCATAACACAACAAATAACAAAACTGGAGAAATATATATACTAATAGTCTGCAATTTGATCTTTGGTAGAGATGTAGCAGACGTACAAATTTCCATTAGCAACTTGGTCACAGACGAAGTGAAAATCAATTTCGATGTGCTTGGTGTGGGCATGGAAGATTGAGTTTGCAGTGAGGTAAGTGGCCCTAATGTGGTCACACCACAAGGTAGGAGGATGAGTGAGAGTTTGATGTAACTCAGTAAGAAGAGCTTGAAGCCAAAGTAGTTCGGTGGTGGTATTGGCAAAAGGCACGGTATTCAGATTCGGTGGAGGAGCGGGATACAGTTTGTTGGGGCGTACTGGGAAACAATATCATCACCAAGGTAGATGGCATATCCACAAGAGGACTTTCGATCATCAACACAGCCGACCCAAGCAGCATCAGAGTATGACATGAGGTTAAGAGTAGATGACCGCGAAATGGACAAGGACATAGAAATTGTATGCTTGAGATAACAGAGGATGTGTTTGACAGCGAACCAGGATCAATGGTCAATGGTAGGCACATACATGTATTGACAAACTTTATTTACAACATATGATATGTCAGGACGAGTGATGTTGAGATATTGTAGAGCGCCAATTGTTTGACAATATTGAGTAGGGTCGGAAAGAGAACCAGTCTTACTTAGTTTGGTGGTGGCGCACATGGGGTGGTAAGTGGTTTGGAATCTAACATATGAGTGTTGTAGAGGAGGTCAGTGATGTATTTCTTTTGGGAGAGTAATAGGCCAGAGGTAGTAGGTTCAACTTCAATGCCAATGAAGTGATGAAGGGGACCTAAGTTTTTGAGTGGAAATTGAGTGCGCAAGTACAAAATGAGATTTTGAATGTGGGTGGAGCTATTGGAGGTGACAAGGATGTCATCAACATAGACAAGGGTGTAGATGGTTTGTTGGTCAGTGTGGTAAATAAACAAGGAGGTGTTGGTTTTGGATGATGTAAAGTCATATGCACGGAGGACATGACTTGGTTTAGAAAACCATGCACGTGGAGATTGTTTGAGGCCGTAAATCGATTTCCGTATATGACACACATGTGTAGGGAGAGTAACATCAATAAAGCCTAGGGGTTGAGTGATATAGACATCCTCAGATAAATCTGCACGGAGGAAAGCATTATCCTAATATCAAGTTCGTGAATAAGAAAATCAACGATATGACAAGGGAGAGAACCACACAAATTGCAGTGGGTTTGACGACATGACTGAATGTTTCATGGTAGTCAATACCCTCTTGTTGCTGGTAGCCTTTTGCAACAAGGCGCGTTTTGCTGTGGGCAAGAGTACCATTTGGATGAAATTTATTGCGAAAGAGCCACTTACAACCCAACATGTTTATGGACAGATGGCGGGGAACAAGAGTCCAAGTACCATTAGTTAGGAGAGCATTGATTTCATTGGCCATGGTTGTATGTTAGCCAACATTTTTATTGGCCTCGGTAAAATTGCTAGGTTCATGACTGTGGTGGGTAAGAAAGGTTATTGGGAAGGGGTGATTGGTGGTTTTCAATTGTTTGGATGGTCGTAAGCCAGCTAGTTGGTAGTAGTCAATAGCTCTGTTGTTGTGTAGCATCTTAGGATGGGAAGGTGCTACTGGAGGGGCCATTGGGTGTGGAGGTGGCAGGTGGGTGGGTACCAATGGTGTTGAAGTGGAAGGAGAGGGTGACGTAACATTAGGAGAAGTACATATATTGGATGGAGTAATGGGAGCACTACGTAATGACATACCAGGTAATAGTGGATGGTGTATTGGGGATGTAATGGATAGCCACGATTGAAAGGGAGGTGTAAGTGGTGGGTTGTTGGGTAATTGGCGTGCATACGGAAAAGAGGTCTTGATAACCCAGACATGCCGCGCGATGTAGATGCGGCCAGTAATGGGATCAAGATACCGGTAACCAAAATGATTCGGTGGATAACCTAGCAAAACACAAGGTTTATAGCGGTAGTCAAATTTTAGGGTGTTGTAAGGACAAGTGAGGGGAAAGACGACACAATGAAAGACTTTGAGGAACCGGTAGTTAGGTGTCACACCGTGGCTAATGCTGTAAGGGGTTGCATGGTGAAAAAGTGGCGTAGGAAGACGATCGATGAGGTAAACGGCAATTTCGAAGGTGAACTGCCAAAATTTCTTCGGAACATGGGAGTGAGCTAGGAGGGTAAGGCCTGTGTCTACAATATGGCAATTTTTCTCTCAGCTCCACCATTTTGCTCATGGGTGTGTGGACGCGTGAAGCGATGAAGCATTCCGGTTTGGGCCATGTATTGCGTAAGAGCACATAATTCCCCTCCATCGTCGGTTTGAACTGCCTTGAATTTGGTGTTTAGTTGGCGATCCACATGTTTATGGAATTGTTGAAAAATAAAAAAGAACACCCGACTTGCGAAATAGGGGAAAAAGCCAGCAAAACTTAGAGTGATCATCAATATGGCCAATAGATGATATTGAGATATATATTACTGCGTTTACTATTTTGTGTATTTCTGTTTAAGTCTTTCCTTTACTCTGTAACATGGGCCATTGTATAAAGTGGTCTATTAGGGTTTTCAGTTCGCTTCCTTGTACAACCTCCTCCTATTTATAGGAGTGAGTTTCCTCCTTTGTGAATATAGAAAACACAGCTCACTTTCATATGGTATCAGAGCGGGTCACCTAGCCCTGATATGCACCAATCATCGCCGCCCTCTCTCTCTCCCCCTCTCTCCATGAGCCGCCACCATCGTGAATATCCTACTTGACTTCCGCTGCTGATCACTCCTAAGAAGATCCAAGCTTCTTTCGAGCCCCATCCTCTTCTCCAATAAGAGGATCTAGGAATATGGCTGGCGGTCTTTCTAAGGTTCTTATGCCCTGAAGAACTATTATTTGGAAGCACTGTTTGGTAGATTTGTGGTCATTCATGATCACCTATTCTAGGGCTCTACTCTCTTTATTAGTGGTATGATTGGGTAATCCAACATATCATCTTTGTTCTTGGTGAATCATAGTATATGCCACTTAGTCTAGGTCATCTTTGACCTTATATTGCTGGGTTCTCCATTTGTGCTCCTGATCTGCTACTGCCCCGACAATTGGCACGACATGCCTTTGTTTGACACGCCGTCTCTCAATTTGGTGAATCCACTGACCTACGGCTGTCCTGACCTCTGACACATCGTGTTTTAACTCATGCAATCACCACTTTCAGCATGCCTGATCAACCCAATACTGAGTAATCTATAAGTCTTTATAATTAATGGATACTACAAAGCTAGGGTATTAACGTCAAAGTTTATAACCACTTTAATATCATGATGTAATTGCTACACTAAACACATCAAAAAAATTTAAATCTGGCGTATCATCTAACACGTCGTGTCTTATTTTTGATACGTCGTGTGCTGTTCCAGGGGACTGTGTTTCTCTTTGACTTGTTGTGTCTTATTTCTGACACGTCGTGTGTCATTCCAGGCGATTATCTGCTTCTCTTTGACACGTTGTGTCTTATTTTTGACACGTCGTGTGCCATTCCAGGAGACTTTCTATTGTGAGTATTGCTACTTCTGGAGATTCTTTGGGTATCATCTTTGCTTCATGGCTTCATCTTCCTCTACGATCATGGAGACACATCCTAGATGTGTCACATCAGTCAAATTCAATGGATCAAACTACATTTTGTGGGCACGATACTTAAAGATTTATGCTCACTCATCGGGAAAACTTGAGCATCTCACTGAGCAGCCTCCTCCTAAAGATGAAACATTTGACCAAAAGAAAGTTGACTATAAGAAATGGGCAGAATGTGATTCTCAAGTTCTGTCTTGGATTCTAAATAGTTGTGAACCCCATGTAGCCACCAATCTTCTGTTTACTGACACCGCCAAGGAAGCTTGGGATCATATTGCTTAGGTTTATTCCAGTAAGGGAAATGCCTCCGGAGTTTTTGAGCTCTATAAATGCTTGCATTCCCTAAGACTTGTCGACGCTACCTCTTTTGCTTCACATTTTGATACCTTCAAAGGTATTTGGGGAGAGCTCAAACTCCATCATCCATTATCTACTGATCTCACTAAACTACAAAAACAACAAGATGAAGTTCAGTTATGCCAATTTTTGGCATCCTTGCCACCTAGCTATGAAGCGGTTTGTCAACAAATCCTTGCATCAGAACCATTACCCATGTCGGATGATGTGTATCTTTGGCTATCTTGCTCGCTGTCTTTTGCTACCAAAGAAGAGCCGATTGCTCTAGTTGTTGCTAGACGAGGGCGTGGTAACTCTACTCGTGGATGGGGCAGAGGCCTTAACACTGGTGGATGGGGGCCTCCTCCTTCTCAGCCCTATGGAAGAGGGTCTTCCCTTCTTCAACCTCGGTGCTGCTAGTTCTGTAAATGGACCAACCATACCGAGGACAAATGTTGGAAGAAACTTGGAAAGCCTGAATGGGCAAACCAAGTCTCTACTACTGATGATGATGAAGAATCTACATATACACCCAATGTTGCTTCTCCTCAGATGGTTACACTATGTTCTTATGACCTTGACAAGCTTATCAAAGCTGCTTCTACAACTACTACGACTCCTCAGGAGAACATTGCTCAACACTCTGGTGTTCCTTCTTGCCTTCGAGCTTCCTCATCTTCTGCAAAAGAAAATTGGATTATTGATTCTGGTGCCACAACCCATATGACTGGTAATAAAATTCTCTTCACTCATCTAAAGAAATCTACCTATCATCCACCAGTATGTCTGGCAGTTGGATATACTTCTCCAGTCACTAGAATTGGGGATGTTAACAATCATCTTCTTAAATCTATCTGTTTGTGCCCAAATTTCCATTAAACTTGATGTCTGTTAGTAAAATTACCAAATCTTTAAATTGCAGTGTAATTTTCTTTCCTTACACTATCTCCATGCAGGATCTCAGGACAAAGAAGATGATTGGTGGGGGATATGAAGGTGGAGACGGTCTGTACTATCTACAGACCTCGTCAAATTTGCATGATACGACTCTTATGGCTCACTCTACCTCTATTTATCAATGGCACCTGAGGCTTGGTCATCCTTCAGACCAAAATTTGAAGTCCTTATTTCCTAAGTTTGTCTTCTGAAAAGTTTACATGTCAATCTTGTCAACTAGAAAAACATCACTGCTCTGTGTATCCTCCTCATTATGACATTAGGAGTCCTAGTCTGTTTTATTTAATTCATTCTGACATCTGGGGACCATGTCGTATTAGTAATCGTATTGGTGTTCGATATTTTGTAACTTTTATAGATGATTTCTCTTGTGCCGCTTGCCTTTATCTTTGGAAAGATCGCTCTGAAATTTTAGATATTTTCTCCAACTTCTTAAATGAAATAAAGACTCGTTTTTCTGCTACTCCTAAATTTGTTCGCACTGATAATGCTTCTGAGTACGTGCAACATGGTTTTCAAAAAAATTTCACCTCTAAAGGAATTGTTCATCAAACCTCTTGTGCCTATAGTCCACTACAAAATGGTGTTGTTGAAAGGAAAAACAACCACCTCCTTGATGTCGCTCGTACTCTCCTAATTGAAATGAATCTTCCCAAGTCTTATTTGGCCTGATGCCATCTTTAACCAACTACCTCATCAACTGTATGCCCTCGTCCATCCTCTAAAATCAGATTCCCTACGAACTCCTCTACCCACATGAATCCATTTTTGCTCTACCACCAAAAGTTTTTGGCTGCCTTTGCATTGTCCGCAATCACCAACTTGGAATTGATAAATTGTCTCCACGAGCTGTCTGTTGTTGTTTTCTCAGGTACTCTCACACACAAAAAGTGTAGAAATGTTTTGATCATGTTGGACGTCGCTTGTATGTTAGTGCGGATGTCACCTTCTTTGAAGATACATCATTATTTTCTAAACCACATCCGCGTCTCCTCCTAATGCACCAATCTCTACTGTCCTGTCCTTAGATGAATCTTCCACCCCTGTTATGCAAGTCTATGAGCGTCGACGCAAAAGACCTCTACCTGATGTATCCCCTGCTATAACCTCTTCGGAAACTGACGATCCACCACTAGTTAATGGTAATTCTACTGACTCTATTTATATTTTTGAGTTGGACATGCCTATTGTCTTACGCAAAGGACAACGGTCTGGTACAAAATATTGTATTTCTAAGCATGTTTCTGCTGATCATCTTAATGCTTCCATGGCTAAATTTACTGTTGCAATATATGCTATCTCTGTTCCAAAGAATGTTAGGGAAACACTTCTACATCCTGGATGGAAAAAGGTTGTGAATGAGGAGATGAATGCTCTTCGATCTCGTGGGACATGGGTCCTGGTTGATCTTCCTCCAGGCAGCAATCCTGTCGGATGTCGTTGGGTATATACTGTTAAATATCTTCCAGATGGGATGATTGAATGCTTAAAAGCTAGATAAGTTGCCAAAGGTTACACATAGGAGTCTGGAGTTGATTATTTTGAAACTTTTTCTCCCGTTGCTCGTCTTAATTTCATGCATATTCTTATTTCTGTTGTTGTCAATCAAGGCTGGCGTTTACATCAACTAGACGTCAAAAATGCATTTCTATATGGTGACCTGCAACAAACTGTCTATATGTTCCGACCTCTAGGTTATATTGGTGAGGGGGAGTATTCTGGAAAAGTTTGTCTTCTTAAGAAGGCTTTTATGGCCTTAAGCAGAGTCCTCGAGCATGGTTTGACAAATTCTCACTTATACAACATCAATTTGATTTCACAAGGTCTCAATGTGATCATTCTGTTTTTATCAAAACCACCTCTTCTGGCATTATTATTCTGATTGTATATGTGGATGATATCATTATATTTGGTAGTGATACCACAGGGATTGTTGATACAAAGAAATATCTTATGAAGCACTTTGTAACCAAAGACCTTGGACGTCTTCGGTATTTTCTTGGCATTGAGGTAGCATATAACAAAAATGGAGTATCTCTCTCACAGAGGAAGTATACTCTAGACTTATTATCTAAAATAGGAATGTTGGGTTGTCGACCTGCTGTCTCACATATGGATCAAGCACATGATCTATGGACCGAGTCCACTCATCGCTTAGAAGATAAGTATTTCTACAAGAGACTAGTTGGCAAACTTTTGTATCTCACCGTTACCGGACCGAATCTATGTTTTTCTATGGAGGTTCTTAGTCAATTTATAGATTGCCCTCGACAATGTCACTGGGAGGCTGCCTGTCGTGTCCTGAGATACTTGAAGAACGCATTGGACAGGGGTTATTTTATAAAAGAAATGGACACCTTGATGTTATTGGATACTCTAATGCTGATTATGCAGGATGCAAGTCTGACAGAAGATCCAAATCTGGTTATTGCACCTTCGTATGAGGTAATCTGGTTACTTGGAGGAGCAAGAAACAAAATGTAGTTGCCAGATCTAGTGCTGAATCTGAGTATCGTGTAATGGCACATACTACTTGTGAACTATTATGGATTAAATCTATTCTTGCAGACTTTGGGTTCCCTATCACCTCCGCTATTCCAAAGTACTGTGATAATCATGTTGCTACTTTCATTCCCAGCAATCCTGTATTCCATGAGAGGACCAAACATATTGAAGTCGACTGTCATTTTCTTCGGGATGCTGTACTGGAAAAGAAGATCGCTACTCCTTTCCTGCCATCACATGAGCAAACTGTCGATATATTCACCAAGCCTCTCTCTGGCAAGCGAGTTGAGGAACTGTGCAACAAGTTGGGCATCATTGACAATTATGCTCTAACTTGAGGGGGAGTATTGAGATATATATTACTGCATTTACTGTTTTGTGTATTTCTGTTTAAGTTTTTCCTTTACTATGTAACATGGACCTTTGTATAAAGAGGCCCATTAAGGTTTTCAGTTCGCTTTCTTATACAGCCTCCTCCTATTTATAGGAGTGAGTTTCCTCCTTTGTGAATATAGAAAACACGGCTCACTTTCATAGATGACACTTGCGGGACTGGACCCCATACATCCATAAACAGAAGCTCCAAAGGAGCAACACTACGAGTTCTTGTTAAAGAAAGATGAAGACGGCTGGATTTGCCTAAATAACATGAAGAACCATTGAAACCAGATGAAGCAAAACGGAAGCTGCTGGGAGGAGATGATCTGGCGTGTAGTGCGAAGACTGGGATGACCGAGGCGTCCATGCCAACGCTCCAACGAGGGACGTCCAGTGAGATGCACTATGGGCTGACGGTGCTAGCGGAGCTGGTAAAGTTCGTCACGCGAGCGGCCTTGAAGAAGAGATTGATGGGTTTGCACATCCTTAACAAGAAAATGAGACGGGTGAAACTGGAATTTTTAATTGTTATCACAAGAGAAACAGGAAACAGAGAGCAGAGGCTTGGTTAAATACGACACATGCAAGACATTTGAAAGATAAAGAGGGTTATGGACGTGGGCTCCACACACTGGGCACGGGTCACGGCGGGGAGTGGAGCGGCCACGACCACAACCACGACCACGAGAGGTTGTGGTGGCTGGCGGCGGAGAAGCAGCGTGAGCCACATTGGCACTCGGAGGAAGGCTGGCGTTGGCGAGCTGTAGCCGGATCTCATGGCTGGTAAGGAGTCTAGTCAGCTCCGGGTAGATGACAGGGTCGGCACGGGCAGAGAGAGAGTGTCACAACCAATTCTTTGAAATCAGGTCCGAGGTTGTTGAAGATAATGGCATTGAACGTCGCCAGTGCCAGAGGCTGCCTGGCTGCGGCGAGTTGGTCAGCCAAATGTTTGGCAATACAAAGGAAGGTGGAGACGGGCATGTCAGCCTGCTTGAGCTGCTACAGTTGGTTGTTCAGCTGGACAATGCGGGTGTCTGACGGGGATCCATAGGCGAGGTGCATTGCCTACCAAACATCATAAGATGTGTTGAGGCTGACAACTTCTCTAAGGACTTCTTCAATAAGGGAGGCGAGAAGGCAGCTCAATAGTAACTGGTCTCGGCGCTGCCAGAGGGTGTAACTGGAGTTGGTGATGGGGTCAGGGTTGGAAGATGCAGTAGCCGGAGATAGTGAGGACGGGGAGACAGGGGGTGGGGTAAGTATAGGGGAAAGGCAGGGAGTAGAGCCATCCATGAGGCCGATTAGGTCATAGCTGCGAAGGAGGGGCATAAACTAAGCTTTCCATAACAGGTAGTTGGTGGGAGATAGCTTGATTGACAAGTAGTGATGGGCCTGGTGAACATTTGGTAAGGAGTGGAAGGGATCGGCTGCCGGGGTGGGTGGGTTGGAGGAAGAAAGAGAGGAGGCAGCTGGCTCTGATGCCATGTTAAGTTAGCTGAATGATTGCCTAAGTAAGCACCTTCTTTCTTGCTTGTGAATCCGTAAATTACAGGTTTATATAATGTACACATGCAGTTAGGTGATCGTCATGTTACGGATCTGAAATACAAAATATTGGAACTACAGTAAGTGCTGTTGAGGAAGACATGCCACGAACTGACCCTGTTCCTGATGTTGTGTTCATTTCTGTTGTGGTCAGTCCTCTGAATCTGGTGTTGTGTGTGCATGGTGATTGCAGGTTCCGGCATCTGAGAAGAACGTGGATTGATTAACAAGGAAAACTCCTAGAAGCAACAGAGAACCACCTTGGACAGCAGCTTCTACCTACCCGTGATGCAGCAGGGAGAGAGGGGGATTATGTCCCCACAACGACCAAGCTAGGAGAACCCCTCCCTCTGTGCAAGCTACTGGAGGCGTAGACTCGCAGAAGTGGGGAGATTTAAGACCAGTCACAGGAGAAACATAGCCTCTCCCCTTGGACTGACATCATTACTGCAAGGTAGTGTAGCAACAGTCAAGAGGAGGAAAGAAAAGACAAAGGTGCCTTTGAGGGTGGGAGAGATTAGGGTTCGGTTAAGTTCTCTTGTACAATGCTTGTGGTCAGATATGTTTACTGCCAAAAAATTATGTTACAGTTACTTATATAGAACTAGGGAAGCCTTATTGCATGGGTGAATTCACATGGTGGTCCAGATAGTAGAGTAACATATCTCAATTGTTATGATACCAAAGTAGGTTTAAATAGTTACATGTTATTAAATTGATGAAATTGAATGTGGGAATAGTTTGTTTATTTTTCAGTGTTGCTGGTACCCGTTGATTTACTATTTTTGACTATTGAAGTGACTGGAATTGAAATTGATGTTTAAATGTACCTGCCAGTCACTCAATTGGACTTCCTATTGTTTAGTTGATTTGCAGCTTCTATAACTAGTTTTTTTATTGGACCTTCTACAACTAGTTGCTAGTCATATAATCAATAGTCAGATAAGTACAGGTCATGAAGCATGGTCTCCTGCCTATAGTGCCACCTATGTCTTGCATTGCGGCATTAATCTCCGTGAATGGACACAGTAAACTTCAGATGAAGAAATAAATGTATTCAAGCGTGTTCTGTTTGAATTTATCCATTGGTGTATAAACAGCTTTTGGGATGCTTAGATTTGTGAGCACTTTTGGTAGAACTGGTTTGGTTCATGTATCTGGTACGACCATGTTCTCCTAGTTGTATATTGTTATCAGAAAAAAATGATATGTTGTTTCGTATTCGACCAATGATGATAAAATTTATTTTTTAGTATCGAATTACATCTACCAAAATGTGCAGTATGTATCGATAGTAATATCCAAAAGGTTTGCGACACATGGTTCTGTTCAATCTCATCAGAATGTTTATTGCTGCAAAACCCAGGGCAGGATTGCTGCTTTACCCAGTTCTCTTGTCGGGACAAAGATTTCTATCGGTCATTCTATTTTGGAAAAAAAAACTCAAATAACACACTTTCGCATAAATAATTACTCAAATAGTACTCTCCCAATCTTATTTCCCGAACTAGCACACTTTCGGCAGAAAGCGCCACATTTTGTGGCGTTTTACAGTATTGGGTCGGAAAGCGCCACGTTGTGTGGCGTTTCTATGGTGTGATTGACTCATATTAATAAAGCGTAAAGTATAAGTTGTCCGTTTGTTGAAAAAAAATCAATAAAGACGTCAAACAACTTGGCGTTTTACGACCGCGACACTGTAAAACGCCACACAATGTGGCGCTTTCTACCGAAAGTGTGCTAGTTCGGGAAATAAGATTGGTAGAGTGCTATTTGGGTAATTATTTATACGAAACTGTGATATTTGGGTTTTTTCTCCTTATAAAAATGCCTCTTTCCTCTGCTCCTGATTCCCTTTCGTGAGATACAGAGAAGTTTCCCCAGAGAACCCATCTACATGAAGAAAGGGTTGAAATCTGTACTCCTCGATGTTGTTGTTCCTCGGTCAAATGATTTAAGTTTTAACCATCTCATCTTGTTTCAGATGTTGCGGAATCCTTTCGTATACTTAAAGTTTGTTCGGTGCTTGTATGTCCTGAACCCAGACTGGAGCCCCTCGACGCTGTTGAACGGACAGGTAAAGAAGATAACTATGTCTATTTCCCTTGATGGCACGGTGAACGTAAGTTAATAATCCGAGCCTCTGTTAGCGGTTCACAAGTTGGATAAGGATAGCCTCATATTAGTTTCTCTCGCTCGCATGATTTTCTTATTGTCTTCTTGGTTTTTAGTGTTACCTTCTTCCCAAGTCAACGCCCTATATTTACTCACTCAAGATCATGTTTTCATAAGCGGCATCAGCCTTTCTCCGTGCTTCCCTCTGTTTCTTCTCTGCAACCAGTAATGCTGGCCGTTAGATTTCTACACCAGGATCCTCAGAACCTCCTCTTCGTGTCATTAAGACCAGCAAGTCTAGAGGAAGACGAAGGAAGACTCCCTTGGCGTTAGTTTGTAATAGTTCTCTGAGTTGATATCTTGCTTTGGACATTGGCCGCATTTCTTAGCTTGTTTGCAAATTGTAGACCGAGAACTTGGTTTACAAGCTTATTACTGGTCTATCCTTGGTCGCCTTTCTATTTTCTTCTCTTAAGGGAGGGTATTAGCATCTTTTGATCGTTTTCACTGATCTTAGCTACATGTGTGCTAGATGATTTTAGTTATTTTTCTTTTACCTTTCTTCGCTTTCACATATCTAAGGTCGAATATATAACTAGGGTCTAGGGGCATTTCGAATAGTTTTCATTTTCTTTTATAAACTAGATAAATGATTTATCTTATAAAAATCATAACTAAATATTTGTAATTTATAAAAATGAAATAAAATGTATTTTGAGATTATGAAATTTGCTCCTGCCACTAGTATAGCTTCTTTACGTAATTCCATCATAAATAAAGACATCATATTAATGATTTTCCTAATAGATTATAAATACTAAAATTCATAACTAATGATTTACAAGTCAAAAAAATAAAATAAAATATATTATAAACTCAGAAAAATATAATCTAAAATATGGTACAGTTTTTATACTCTAATTCATTAATAATAAAAAGGTGAATTTTAAGGTTTATACAATTAATGTAAGCCTAACTCTAATTCTATATATATATATTTAATAGGTGCTTTGGAAACGTAGACCTGGACCTAGGACTAAATTTGAACTTATGTAAACTTTATCTAAGGTATGTGTATCCTTTCTATTATCTTGAAACTTCTTTTATGACCAAAATATCCTTTCCCATACGAGGCATGAATAGATTTTATCTTTGTCATCATTTTGAAAATTCTTATTTTCTTAAACAATACTTATGGGTCCTATGACCGCACATGCTTTATGTTTGGATGCTCTCATCTTGTTATTTCATATGCCCTACACTTGTACTTGTCTTTCCCTATTTATGTGCATGCTTAGACTAGCTTTATTTCTTATAGTGGAACATATGTACAACCATATTTACAAGAGTGTGCTTTTCTGTCCAGGGTGGGCTTTTCCACCTATTATTTACAAAGGCGTACTTTTCTGCCTAGGGTGCGCTTTTACACCCATTATGTTTAGGTTGAGATCCAATGGTGTCTCAACCCTGCTTGAAATAACTTTAGTCTTTGTTTAATACATGCACAAATTTATTATTGTTATTTTTAATGGAAAATTTAAAGGCAAGATTCCCTATTTGACATTCTTTAGTTAGACATGCCTCATGTCTTGCCTTGATATAATTTTCTTGGCACTTATTTCTTTTGATCATTCCTTATTTTGATGCTCTTCTTTTAAACTTTCTAAAGTAATTCCTAGTTGTTATTTATTGCACATACTTAATTTTTTTAGGTCCATTCCTTTTATTTTCCTCCTCCTAGGTGTTGTTTCTCAACTCACCCAGAGGTAGCACAACCCCAGGTATAGATCTTGGAAGAATCAACTTGGAGACATGGACATGCTAGGTGAAGCTTTTGGGAAGATAGAGTTGAGATAGTTGAGTATCCCTCTACTAGATTCTTATGTTGTAACTTTCATATAAATTCTTTATGGGGGAATATTGTGTAAAAATATTTAAATTGAATATAGTCATGAAATATATTTCCACTGTTATACTCTGGTTGTTCTTATATGCCATCATTTGAGAAAAAAATTACACCTATTCCATCCAATGTTTTAGTATGTTTGGAATAGATGGATTAATTCCTCAAATTAAATAGGGAGTGGATCCCCTCTTGGGTACCACTCCTTACAATTTCAATGAGAGAGAAACTTTGTGCGATAAGAAAATTTAGAATGATTATTTCCAAAAGTAGTAGTGAACATGAGATGAAAGAAGTTGAGACTAATGAATATGAAATGAAAATCATGAAAATCAGTAGATGGATCTAAGAACCTAGCTCCATCCCTAAAATGATTACTATAGGATGCTAATGATAATGATCTCAAATGAGGGATTAACAAATGCGAAGTATAGTTTATTAAATTACAAGTTGAGGTTCAACTATGTGAATTGATTTATAAGAATGTGTTTTTAGATCAAAATTGTATATTACAATAATTATACTCTAAGTAGTATGCTCTGATGGATTTTAAATGAGATCAAATATGTTACAATAGTAACCCTAACTAAAGAAGGCTAGATAATATAAGAGGAATAATAATTGTTCTATTGATGGAAATGATTGTATATTCATCCATTTTCAACTACATATTTTAAAGTCTTTTTTCAAGGATTTTGTCTTACTTTTGCCAATTTTTGCATATAATCACATTTTACTTACTATTGGCTCATTACTCAGAATTCTAACCACTTCTCACTCTTAGTTTGCATATTCAACCCTCATTCACAATTTCTCTACCTTAGCGAACAAGGGCATGCTTCCTTACTTGAAAATCAAGAGCGTAAGGACTTCAAATACAATTTTTCTAGCATTTCAGTACTTGAGTTGAGCAATTCATTAAGTGAAACGATCGACTCACTCATACAGAACGCTCAATTCTAGAACTCTGAATGGTCATTTTTTGGTGTCGATCCACCAACCTAACAAATCCACTCATCATCTGAACCAGCCAATTCAAGGTTTGACTCAGGCAATCCATATCATGAACATGTCGACTTAGAAGTACGAATTGGCCATTTCAAACTCCAAAGAGCAAAATCAAATTCCTTCGTGACCAAGTCTTGGTCATACACCACCACCACCCTATCCTTAGGGTTTTGACCTACTTCCTTAGACCCGCACACATACCAAGATCCCAACTTGGCAACTCACATAGTGAACTAATCAGTTCACAATCCATGAACATACCTCTTCAAAAGCTACGGGCCAGATTCATTCTCTATCCTTAGGCTTTCCAACTCCTTCCCCTATAAAAGGAGGGGTAATCCACAAAGAATGGGGATCTGATTTTTTTTATATTTTTCTAATTAGCACTTCTTAAATTCTTATTTTGGAATTATTGCATCTTGTACTCTTGTTTCATCAATCAAATTTATAGTTCATTCATGTACTTGGTCTTCTTGTTTTGGGCAAGGAATTAAGAAAGGTAACCATTTCATTGTCACTAGACCATGGCCCTTCTTGGATTCTTTCCTCTTTTCTAACATATTGATTCCTTTATTCCTTCCTTTGTTCCCTCTTTAATTTCTATGGATCATGAGTAGTTCTTCATATTGGGGCATAGGGAGTAGCCCCATAGCCATAGTAGATTAGATCAACTTCTATATGATAAACTTGTTAGATGGTGTTTATTTGGATTATTGAACAACTAAAATGCCTTGATTTCTTGTTCTTATCAAATGTTAGCCTTGGGTGATGATATCTCAGACCCCAAGGCTCACAACAACCAAACAAATGCAGAAAGCTTTAGATGAGATCTCAGAAGGAGTTAAGATGATCGGGCAAGGACCTATAAACATCAAGATCAATGGGTTTGTAGGAAGTTCGAATTTTATAAATGCATTTCATAATGTTTCCACATGCCTTAATCTAACATGATTTCTCTTGATAATTTAATTGATCTATTTTTATACAGGCTATGGTTGCAAAACCCATAACCTTGATGTCTTTTATCATTGAATCAATCTCAGTTTTTCAATTGCTCACCTCCTAGTGTTCCTTTCTTACTTGCAATTTAATTATTCTCCTCGATAATCTTTCTCACTTCTTTTTAGCGAAACTCTTCTCTTACTAGTTTATCATTTAACTTTTTATTACCCTATTCATAGTGTAATATTTATACACATTTTCTAGCATAATAAACCTTTACTTTCATTTCCTATTCAATAATTGTTCAAAGTGACCTACTATGAAACTCAATCTTAATCACATTGTCTTGTCTGATTGACCCTTTTTATACCAATGAATTACCTTAATTGATCATTTTTCCATGCTCAAAGTTTAAACTCTAGGAATCAAACCCATGGTGAATTGTTGTGTTAATTGAAGCACATCAATTTTGGTATTGTTATCGGGGACAATGGATTCCTTTCCAAACCCCGTTTACTTTGAACAAAAACTTCTTTTCTTTTCTTTTTCTCTGCCTGGAGAGTCCCATTCTAGCAATGTTGTTCCTTCTTCCAAGTTTCCATTATGGAAGTCCATCTTTTCTACAATCATCCTTATATTGTTAAAATAAAACTTTCCATGTTCAAATTTAATGGTGTATGCCACACTCACCAAACATTGATCATGCACTACCCATTTTTGACCTGAAAATAGAAGGGACTTTTCACCATTTAAACCAATCAAACTATCTTAGGATGGACAAAGAAGAGTAAACCATAGTATCAAGCAAGCCCTTGTCGCTCAATCAGAGGTAATGTTTGCCGAACAAAAAGCTCGTGCATCACGCTACGCGAGGCCAAATGACAAAAACAACTGAAGGACTTCTTGGTCCCCAAAACTGCCCATGCATAATGTTTTGTTGTGCCACTTGACATCAATTCTCTACAATTTGAGATATGAACTCGATGGATCATAATGTTCAAGCCAACACATTCATCAGTAACAAGGTGATAATTGTCAAGACCACTTTCAAAGATTAACTGATCTTTGTTTCTTGCATAAAATCCTACATGCCACAAAATTGAGGTTGTTCAAATACTCCCTTTCGAACCAAGTTAGTAGATGGTACAATGCCATGTTGGGATAGTATCACCACTTGGGATGCACTTCAATCCAAATTTTTGGAAAAGTATTACCATCCTTCACTCACTTATGAAATCCGGGGACGATCACCCATTTTGCCATCCTCCTAGCTGAGACCTAAAGTATTACCATCCTTCACTCCCTTATGAAATCCGGGGACGATCACCCATTTTGCCATGCTCCTAGGTGAGACCTTAGGTAAAGCTTGGGAGAGGTTCAAGGATCTTCTCTATTATTTCCCGTACCATGATATTCCCCAATACTAACTCATTGAAACATTTTACCATGGTGTTGAGGACAACACCAAAGTTTTCGCTGATACCTCATCTAGAGGTAATTTTATTTTCCAAAACTTAGATAGTGCATGGAAGGTTGTTAAATGTATTTGTGAGACCCAAGTACAATGAGGGACCAACGGGATCCTCAAGGTAGCTAAAATGAGAATAATTTCAATATAAATGATATTGTTGAAAGTCTTAAGCTCCTTGTCATGAAACAAGATTGTCTAGAGTCTTCCTTCAATGCCTATGAGAGGAGAGGGAAAACTCAACAAATCAAGTTTGTAGACTCTCTCTATGTCATTTTCAAGGGGTATGATTACGCTACCCAACAATGTCAACTTCTCTATAACATCTCCATGCAACTTGAAGCCGGACAACAAATGGAGGACCTCAACTCCATTCACAATATACCTAGTCAAGCTATTATAACCCGAAGTAGGCCACAACCACCATGGGTTCCAATATTGTGATGGACTGGGTTTTCGCTTAATTTCGAGGATGAAATTTATTTTAAGGTGTGTAGGTGTGGAGGACTCAAATTTTGGAATCTCTAAATACTTAGTAATACAAGTGAATCTTGTGAGTTTGACTTACATTGAGGTTTCCAAGTATTTTGCAAAGTTTGAGTGCTAATTGATGTTGATTTCAAGATTAATATCCCAAAGTTTATGTCATTTTGAGGAATTTAATTGAATGGTCAAAGAGTTGAGTTTTGGCACCAAATTTGAGTAGAATGTAATTGAAGTTGTGACTGAGTTATGGTCTAAGTTTCATGAAGATTGGAGGATCATAGAAGAAGTTATTTAGGTTTGAAAATTGTGAAATAATGTGCATTATTGATGGTTGATTGATCAAAGTTTAATATAAACAAGGGTACATGATGTGTCACGCACAAATTTTATTAGGTAGTGCAACCTGTAGCATCAGTGAGCCACATATTGTCTTAGTGTGGGGCCTTTGTCATCCCTTGGATGTGAGCTTTGAACGGTTGTGCCATTATCTTCAAGTTTCCCATCTCCCGGAGTCACGAGGCTGTGTGGTGTGCGAGGATTTACCTCACCATGATCTGTGAACATGGGATGATAGAAAAGAGTATGCCGACAGTTGTCCTCATTTCATTCAGAGGAATTGAAAGACCACTCTTTGAGTCGATTGGAGTAAACACAAGGGGGGGTCCACTTCCCCGTCTCCAGTGCTTCTCTACCATGAGGAGCAGGTGATGACCGAAGGTGCAACATGGAGAAACATGGCTCGTTGAGGGAACCAGAGTAAGGAAAATGACAAGGAAGACTGGAGGAGAAGCCCTGGGCATTTTCGATCTCCTCCAGGTTGGGTTCCATGGATGACAAATTGGACCTTGCTAGAGTTACAGTTGGACGAGTGGGTTCATTTGGAGCCCGATGGAGTTGAGGATGTAGTTCATTTAGATGCACTACCTTTAGTTTCCAGATGTCGTTTCCCCCTTCCAACCCATCGTGGTGGCATTTGCACTGGTGAGCTCCCTGAGAGGGAGATTTGAAGCTGCTAGCTCTGAGATCGGCATTTGAAACTCCAAGGGAGGAGGCTTCCAGTCTTGTAGTAGTGCAAGGAGGGGGATGTCGATCCCTCATGGGTGCCATGTTCCACAACGGTGCCCTAGTAGGAGCACTATAAAGAAGAGAGGAGGATCACCAGGCGATCGACGGACTCGTGCGCTGAGAATCGATGAAGCGGGCGTCGGGCGCAGTAACAACGCGAAGGAGAAAGAAGAGGCCAACCAGTTCGGCCCAGCCAGAAAGCAGACCAAGTTGAACCGGGTCCACGTGCGTTGAGCTACCAATTCCTAGCTTAAACCACTGGGTCACTGGCCAAAGAAGGGAAGCGCCCCTTGGTGGACACGTGGCAATGGCCGATTTTCCTGAAGGTAAGAAAAATCCCAAAAAACCTCAGATCTTATATAAATCACAATAATTAGCACATTTATTAGAAAATTATGAACAAGGTAACAAAATTTGCAGAAAATTACATAGAACATCATAATAGTATAATATCAGGCTTTTGATGCACTAATATCAGTGATATCATGTAAGTTGTGAAATCCTTATTTCATAGATAATAAATATCAAAAAATGGCTTAAAATTACGATAATATGTCAATAAATCTATATTCATGCTTACAATCCATTTAAGGTCAGTGATTATGTTGTTAATGCACGAAATCATGCAATTTACTTTATATGGATAATTAGGGCTAGTAACCCTAATTAATATGCAATAATTACTAAGATGCTCAAGAAATCCTGGAAATTATAGAGTAAGCTCATATCAGTATATGGAACCTTATATCAAACTATGAGATCATGATGATGCACATAATTCATGATAATATGGTGATGATACGTAATACATGGTTTGAAACCCTAATTTAGGTTAATTAATAATGTAACCTAGGGTTAATATGTGCATAAAATATTATGAAGCTAATGTTCAGTTGATGAACCCTAATTTGTAACATAATTGGAAAATAAGATCAAAGAGATAAATACATGAATTAGATGAGACAAATAATGATGCACATATCCAAATGAGTAAGCGAACCCTAAAATGGATATAAATAGGGTTAAGATGATGGGAATCTAATGCATGGCATATATGATCTTATCTTAACCAGGGTTTGACTAAGAGTGGTAATTGATATCAGGAGTGTGATGACTAGGTTATCTCTTAAGCAAGGTACGTCATTACCTCTTACTTGGCTTATTATACACTATTCTTTTGTTATGTGTGTAGTAGAATACTTGGCATATGGTATTGGATGAAATGATTGTTCTTGTATGATATCTTTCTTGATTTTCCATATTTATGGCTATGAACACATGAAATATAAAATATCTAATCCATCATATGATAGCACTAAACTCTTTGGTAGTACAGTGCATTGAAGTGAGCTCAAACTCCTTGGGAGTAGATCATCAGGCCTAAAAACATCAAATCCCTTGGTGATGACCGAAGGTGCAGCATGGAGAAACATGGCTCGTTGAGGGAACCAGAGTAAGGAAAATGACAAGGAAGACTGGAGGAGAAGCCCTGGGCATTTCCGATCTCCTCCAGGTTGGGTTCCATGGTTGACGAACTGAACCTTGCTAGAGTTACAGTTGGATGAGTGGGTTCGTTTGGAGCCCGATGGAGTTGTGGATGTAGTTCGTTTAGATGCATTGCCTTGAGTTTTCAGATGTTGTTTCCCCCTTCCAACCCACCGTGGTGGTGTTTGCACTGGTGAGCTCCCTGAGAAGGAGATCCGAAGCTGCTAGCTCTGAGATCGGCATCTGAAACTCCAAGGGAGGAGGCTTCCGGTCTTGCAGTAGTGCAAGGAGGGGGATTTTGATCCCTCATGGGTGCCATGTTCCACAACGGTGCCCTAGTAGGAGCACTGGAAAGAAGAGAGGAGGATCACCAGGCAATCAGCGGTCTCGTGCACTGAGAATCGACAGAGCGGGCGTCGCGCACAGTGAGAACGTGAAGGAGAAAGAAGAGGCCAACCAGTTTGGCCCAGCCAGAAAGCATACCAAGTTGAACTGGGTCCAGGTGCGTTGAACTGCTAATTCCTAGCTTAAACCACTGGGTCACTGGCCAAAGAAGGGAAGCGCCCCTTGGTGGACATGTGGCGATGACTGATTTACCTGAAGGTAAGAAAAATCCCAAAAAATCTTAGATCTTATATAAATCACAATAATTAGCACGTTTATTAGAAAATTACAAACAAGGTACCAAAATTCACAGAAAATTACGTAGAACATCATAATAGTATAATATCAGGCTTTTGATGCAAATATCAGTGATATCATGTAAGTTGTGAAATCCTTATTTCATAGATAATAAATATCAAAAAATTGCCTAAATTACGATAATATGTCAATAAATCTATATTCATGTTTACAATCCATTTAAGGTCAGTGATTGTGATGTTAATGAATGAAATCATGCAATTTACTTTACATGGATAATTAGGGCTAGTAACCCTAATTAATATGCAATAATTACTAAGATGGTCAAGAAATCTTGGAAATTATAGAGTAAGCTCATATCAGTATATGGAACCTTATATCAAACTATGAGATCATGATGATGCACATAATTCATGATAATATGGTGATGACACATAATACATGGTTTGAAACCCTAATTTAGGTTAATTAATAATGTAACCTAGGGTTAATATGTGCATAAAATATTATGAAGCTAATGTTCAGTTGATGAACCCTAATCTGTAACATAATTGGAAAATAAGATCAAAGAGATAAATACATGAAGATGAGACAAATAATGATGCACATATCCAAATGAGTAAGCGAACCCTAAAATGGATATAAATAGGGTTAAGATGATGGCAATCTAATGCATGGAATATATGATCTTATCTTCACCAGGGTTTCACCAAGAGTGGTAGTTGATATCAGGAGTGTGATGACTATGTTATCTCTTAATCAAGGTATGTCATTACCTCTTACTTGGCTTATTATACAATATGCTTGTGTTATATGTGTAGTAGAATACTTAGCATATGGTATTAGATGAAATTATTGTTCTTGTATGATATCTTTCTTGATTTTCCATATTTATGGCTATGAACACATGAAATATAAAATATATGATCCATCATATGATAGCACTAAACTCTTTGGTATATAGTGCATTGAAGTGAGCTCAGACTCCTTGGGAGTAGATCATAAGGCCTAAAACAATCAAAGCCCTTGGTGGCAGATGTATGAGATATATGATCACAAACTCTTTGGGAGTAGATCATAAGGCCTAAAAACATCAAAGCCCTTGGTGACAGATGTACGAGATATATGATGGAAATGTTCTTAAAATATATGTGTTCACTTTTGTTAATGAATATCTTTGTACAAGTATACACTTTTCATATGTTTGTTTAATGCTGCCAAGTATTAGTTTTATCTTATTGCCAAGATAGTAATGAGAGGTATATAAAAGACACGTAGGCATACTCAATACAATATTCTTGAATATTGTGCTGACGTGTACCACATGTAATCTTTTGTTTAGGTTGTGGACATATGCTCTTGAAGAACCAAGATAGTTGAGAGTTGTATGGAGAGTTGTTGTACAGGTGGACCTATTGTTTTAAGATCCTATTGTTTAGTTGTAGTACATGTTTGTGTAAAAGTTTGTTGTTCAATATGTAATATCAAATGTTGTAAAATTTAATTTTATAATTATATGTTGAATGGTGAACAAGTGTCGTATGGTTTTATTATTGTTCATGTACATGTGCTACTGTTATTTCCTTTTGACTTCCTCTAATTTTCTTATTCTTAGCCTAGTGTGGGGTGTTTAAATTGGGATTCTCATTGAGGTGAGGGTTTCAATTTGGACGTCACGTATTAGATTAAGTTTTTAAAAAAATATGGGGATGTCACAAATATGGCAATCCAATAGGATCTGAAAATTCTTCTCAACTAAGACGTCCCCAAGTCAACAGCTCAATCCATCCACCCCCAAGTTTCCAATACAATAACAACTAGATGAATTTTGAGAACCATGGGAATTACTAAGGATCATGGTGTTTACCAAGGGAAACAATATCAAAGTTGAACCAAGCACACAAATGCCACAAAATGCTCCCATCCCCTCTCATAACAACATGATAACTTCCCTAGAGAAGATCATCCTTTCACAACAAGCCCACCAGAAGGCAACTGAGGCTTAATTGTCCCAACTTCTATCCAACCAAAGACCCCCTATGACACTTTTGTCGGACAACCTAAAAGCAACCCAAAGTACCTTGAACAACTAAAGTGTAAGGAAATATGACAACAAATAGGCAGTGGAAACAAAATTTTTACTATCATATTCCCCATTAAACCAATAGATCACATCAACAACTATCCTAGTCTTCACCATAGATTGAAGGTTGATGTTGTCCTCCTAGCAGCAGACAACGACCTACATGCCTCTATGGAACTCCACACAGACTGTCTAGAACTCATATCGTCCTACTAGAATGGACATGAAGGAGTTGTTCCTCACATTGTCATACTAGTCCCCAACTTGCTCTTCCACAATTATTCTCCCTTACTATCCCTTCCTTTATCAGGTAGGACTTTCTCAGGTTCTCTTAGTTACCACAATCGGAGAACACAAACAATTGTCAGAGGAAACTAATGTGTCTGAGAAGCCCCCAATGCCCCTCTATTTATAGGAGGGGTTAGGATTAGGGTCCCATTTTGTGTGGGAGTGGAAGGGACCAGAATCTTGAATTTTTGCAACTTGTGAACGTAGAATGAAAGGGACCAGAATCTCAAATTTTCACAACCTGCGAATGGAAAACTGGTCATTTTTCCTAGAGAATTGGTCGGTTGGCACGTGAGTCGATTGGTTCGCCTAAAAAACCAGTCATTTTGCATGTTTCCCAATTACATATGAATGGGAAATTCTATTCCAATTAATGCATCACATGACGTCAACACTAATCCTTGATGCAATTGAATTGCACCATAAATTGGTCGTCTCCCAAAGTGAGCCAGTCATCTCACAACCACCATCCAATCGGTTCACTAGGTGAACATGTCGATTGGAGCCCCAGTTCCTACAAAGCTCAGCCAATACAATATCCAATCAACTTGACACTCCAAACTGTCATTTCATCACATGAGACATCAGTTGGGAGTCTGGTCAGTTGATTTGTTGCTTGAATTGAATACCTAAATACTTTAGTAATCAATTCAATTATCTTTCATGATGAAAACTCATCTTCTAGGTTAGTTCCTATGATGAAAACTCTTAACATCTGTATGATATCATTGTTTAAGTCATGTACTAGAAGACATATGTCATTGAGTAATATCATTTTCAAGACATTTATTATGTTACATTATTATCTCATAACTGAATAAAATAGAATAAATTGGAAGCTTTCCTTTATTTTTAATCAAATCATTTACAAATTATTCCATTACAATCATCATATGATTGGCTCTCTGGGAATACATATCAATAGACTCCCACTTGCACTTAAATCCAATCACCCACAAATCTTATCCTAAGTGGTCTAACATGTCCAACATGCTTTGTTGTGAATGTGTCTTTGTCAAGGGGTCAAAAATATTACTTTCGGTTGGTGCTATGCAAATCTTCACATCTCCTTGTTGTACGATCTCTCGCATGAGATGGAACCGTCTTTGTATATGGTTGGAGCACTGATGCGATCAGGGTTCCTTAGCTTGTGCAATAGCTCTGTTGTGGTCACAATATATCTCAATTGCTTGAAACAACCCCAAGTTTAAGGATGAACTTCTTGATCCATACAACCTTCTTTGTTGCACTCGACACAACAATATACTCAGCCTTTATTGTAGAATCGGCAACTATCTCTTTCTTGGAATTCTTGCAAGGCACAAATATGTTGTTTAGGCAAAACACTAGTCCCGATTGTGACCTGTAATCAAATTTGTCAGTTTGGAAGCTTTCATCAATGTAACCCTTTACCATCAACTCCTTGTCTTCACCGTAGACAAGGAATTGATTCTTAGTTCTTCTCAAGTACTTAAGGATGTTCTTCAAGACTGTCCAATGAGCATCACCTAGATCTGACTGATATCTACTCATTATGCTCAAGGCATATGAGAGATTGGGATGGGTGCACAACATTGTGCACAACATTACATAAATGATTGATCTAATTTATGATGAATATGGAATCAAACTCATGTGTTCCCTTTCTTCACAAGAATTGGGACTTTTAGTTTTAGAGATGGTAACTCCATCATGCATGGGCAGGTTTTCTCTCCTCGATCTCTCCATGTTGAACCACTTCAACACTTTATCAATGTATGTGCATTGATTTAGTCCAAGAAGCCTTCTAGATATATATCTATGGATCTTAATTCCCAAGATGTAGGATGCTTCTCCCAAGTCTTTCATAGAAAATGTATTTCCCAGCCATGTCTTTACCTTTTATAAAGTATGGATGTCATTCCTAATCAACAGTATATCATCTACATACAATATGAGAAATGTCACTATGCTCTCACTAACCTTCTTGTACACAATGTTTATGTTCATTTTTGACTAAATACAAACTCTTTAACTATCTCGTCAAGACAAAGATTATAGATCTGAGATGCTTATTTCAATCCATAAATTGACCTTTGTAGCTTACAAACATTATTTGCATCTTTCATATTTATAAAACCCTCAGGTGGTGTAATATACACATTCTCAAAAAGACTCCGGTTAAGGAATGTGGTTTTAGCATCCATCTGTCAAATCTCAGAGTGATGATAAGATGCAATCATGCAATAGAAGAATGACCCTGATGGACTTAACCATGGCCTAAGGAGAAAAGGTTTCATCATACCTTGAACTTGTCTGAAACCCTTTGCAACCAATATATCCTTATATGTTTGTACTTTACCATCCATGTCAATCTTCTTCTTGAAGACCCACTTGCACCCTATGGGTATTACCCCTTTAGGTAGATCCACTAAGGTCCATACCTTTTTGGTACACGTGGATTCTGTCTTAGATCTGAAGGCCTCAAGCCATTTCTCAGACTCTGGTCCCTCAGTAGATTCTATATAGGTTTTTGTCTCATCATCTATGACCAACTCACTGCCTTCCCGAGTCACAAGATATCCAAAAATCTTAGGTTCAAGGCGTGCCCTATTAGATATATGAGGTACCTATGTTACTTGAGGAATTAGAGATTCCACAACACTTTGTGATTATCTCTGTGCCTCTTATACATCTATTAGTTCAATTCTTTCTTGTTGGTCTCAAACCTCTTCGAGATCCACTTTCCTCCCGTTGATTCCTTTGGAAATAAATTCCTTTTCTAGGAATACATCTTTGACAAAAAACACTTTGTTGTCAGATAGGGAATAAAATTAATACCATTTATTCTCCTTAGGATATCCAACAAAATAACATTTATCTAATTAAGGGCTAAAGTTTATAGAAAGAAATTCCTTACATAGCCTTCACATCCCCAAATCTTCACAAAAGACATATTAGGACACTTCCCATACCATATCTCATATGGTGTCTTTTGAACCAATTTAGACGGTACTTGGTTTAGTGTAAATATGGTGGTTTCAAGAGCATAATCCCATAAGGTGGTCGGAAGCTCAGCTAAACTCATCACTGATTGCACCATTTCTAGCAATGTGTGATTCCTACTTTCCGATACACCATTATGCTAAGGTGTTCAAGATGGAGTCCATTGATGTATGATCCCTTGGGATCTAAGAAGGTCCTCAAACTCTTGGCTTAAGTATTCTCCACCTTGATCTGAATGAAGTGCCTTAATACTTTTGCCAATTTGGTTATGTAGTTCATTCATAAACTCCTTGAACCTATCAATAGTTTCTTATTTATGTTTCATCAAGTAAACATAATTGTACTTACTGAAATCATTAGTGAAGGTAATGAAGTACTAATACCACCTCTAGAGGTTGTTCTAAAAGGCCCACATACATCAGTATTTATGAGTCCTAATAGAACACTAGTCCTTTCATTGTTACTGGTGAAAGGGGTCTTAGCCATCTTGCCCAACAAACAATATTCACACGCCTTTATTGATTCAAAATCAAAAGAGTTCAGATAACCATCTTTATGAAGTCTAGATATGCAATTCTCATTTATGTGCCCTAGACAACCATGCCAAAGGTATTTTTTGTTTAAGTTGTTGAGTTTTAGTCTTTTGGTATTACATTATAAATGTCTATCTTTAGATCTAGAAAATATAAACCATAAGATATTGGGACACTGCCATAAAAGATACCATCTTTTAAATTAGAACATTGACCATTGTTAATATGAAATTCATATGCATCCTTTCCCATACAAGATAAATAAATGATGTTTCTATTTGTGTTAAGTACATAATAGTAGTTCACTAACTCTATTACAAGCCATGTGGGAAAAGATAAACTATAGGTTCCAACTACAGTGGCAGCAAATCTTGCTCCATTTGTGACTTATAGTTCAACCTTGCCCTTTCCAAAGGCCTACTTCTTTTCATAGCATGCATGTTCAAGCATATGTTAGATCCACATTCTAGTATCTAGTATCCAAGATGAAGAAGTAGATAAGTTTATCTCAATAACATATATACCTGAAGTCGAGATCTCTATCCCAATCTTCTTCATCCTGAATGCCTTCAAGTACAAAAGGATAAGTTCCTCTTGTACTTTTGTTTCTCCTCATCTTGAATGTTGGAGATATGGATTTGAGCTTAGCCTCATGACTCTTCATGGCCTTGCTTTCATACTTGGACTCAACTCTGTTATTCACCATCACAGATTTTTCCTTCTTCATAGTCACTTTGGCAAGAATCAACATGCCAAGCAAATCTAGCATTGGTCTAGCCATATTATTCAATGGTAACACTTAATAAAGTAGCTATGTGATTCTGGCAATGATTTTAGAATCATATCTATGGCCAAATATTATCTCAAATAGAATCCTGACTCTTCAAGATGATACACATGTCCAATCCTATTGAGCACATGATCTTCTACTGAGTCTCCCTTTGTCATTTTACACTCAAAGATTGCCTTTATGACATAGTTCCTTTCTTGCTTTGTGATATTATGGTTCACTTTCCTAAGATGTTACCATATCAAGAATCCCCATGTCCTTACATTGCTCATGCAACTCATAGTTCATGCAACTTAGCATAATGTACTTTATGTATAAGGCTTCATTTGCATGCTTCCATAAGCATCCACTTGAGCCCTAGGCACATCAGGAGAAGGTCTTTCTGTACAGGTTTATCAAGGACATCGAGCTTGCACTCTTCATTGAGAACCCTTCTCAATGTCCAAAACCAGTCATGGAAATTTGTCCCATCAAGTTTTTCCTTCTTAAGGACTAATCACAATACTGATTTGCTCGTCATTTTATTCTACAAGAGAAAAATTACATTTTGTCAAAAACCCTTTTTTGATTTGATTTGATGATATACAATTAGGTCTTTAATTAATTACCGCTTCTCACTATTTTATTCAAATTGATATTCCTCACATACTAATTTGGAAAATTGTAGCTTACACCCTTCTAGTGAGCCAAGATCCAAAATAATTGAACTATTAATTGGACAACGCCATCTTCCATAGTCAATTATTAAGGCAGGAAACTTTTTCCAATTGCATCTTATGCAACTCTTGGATAGATGATATGTACGACTCATTTCCATAATCATCTGGATGTTTATAGTGCTTAATCTCATTAAGATCACACATTTATTCCTGACCTAAAATCCAATACAATAATAATGCTCCCCGCTTGGTGGACCCACATTATTACCATCACACTTCCATGAGATAGATGACGCATCAACCTTGGGGTGCCCATGCTTAGTCGATCAAGCTTTTCATATGTGATGCTAATGGAAACCATCAAAGACTTAATATTTGAGTGAGGGAGTTGGTATTTATAAATACATATACTTTATCTAATCACCACATATATAGTACGTATCATATACATGCTACATCCCATAAAGAAAACATGCAATAAACAAAAAGTGATGGTTATGCCCATTCTAATGTAATTCCATAGAGCCACAAGGAATTACCACAACCTAAGGTTTGCGTCACCTACAAAAACCTGTTGTTGATGAAGATCTATGCTTGGCAATCTGGGTTGATATGTTCAACCCTTGAACCGATCGACTTCCCTCCTGGCCAGTCTATTGGTTGTCTCATCAGTTGTCTAGTCTACGGTCCACCATCTTCTGGGTCCTCCAGTCGATCGGTCGGGTCCATCATCCGATCAGTTTGACTCATCCACATTGGTCCTCCAGCCGATTGACTCTCCTTAGAGACGTTCAATTGTCTTGGTCTGAGCGTCTTTTCTTCTTCATCATAAAAAGAAAGTAAACTATCCTACTATTACATGATTATAGATAAACCTTGAGTTATATTTGAGGGGAGAAAAGGTAGGATAGAATAATACTTTTATAATTGGAAGATAAGGTAGAGGTTCGGTATGCAAACTGAGATAAAATGGGAATACCAACCACGCAACCATGCACAAATATTAGGATTATTGGCCAAACCACACTATACATCCACCATCAAAACTCGCTTATAGGACTATGTGTGTAAATTGCATATATGTATCATATATATATACATACCCTATATTCACTGCTCGCGTAGGTAGCTAAATTTTGTTACCCATGGATCTATTTTGTAATACGAAAACACCTAATTGTAATGAGACAATCCAAATTGTAAAACAAACACTCATTTTGTAAATACATCATGAAATTTTTATTCTCCCTTTAAATACAATAAAATGATATATATCACATTAGTTTATGTAGTATTATGAAACGAGTCTTTTCTATTACAATTTTGGTCATCTCATTACAATTGTGTCTGTCTCATTAGAAATATGTGCCTTGATATTACAAAACAGATGCACGGGTAACTAACCTTAGTTACGCACATGGGTAGTGAATGGATGACCATATATATACATACAAACACACACATATATATATGTGTATATATATATATGTATATATATATAGAGAGAGAGAGAGAGAGTCATGCTAGAATACATTCGAGTGTAATAGAGACCTAATACACTCAATTCATTTTCCATCATGCAATGTTTATTTTGAAAATATAAAGCATTGACCTTTTAAATATCATATGAACATACTACATATAAAATTTGAGCTCATTTGAATACTTATAGGTCATGCATCTAAAGGCGACAAATATTATGCAATTCAAATTGTTTTTATGCATTGGTTTTGCTCGCCATGAAAGAGTGAATAACAAAAATCTAAATGAGCTCAAATTTTGTGTGTAACTTGTATTTGTTATAACAATGAATATCAACAGTTTGCATTTGTCAAAAAAATAAAAAGTCTAGATATGTAAACACCACTTGAGCATACGGTATGATCTATACACTCGATTGTATTATAGCCAAACTCTCTCTCTCCCTCTCTCACTCTCACTCTCTCTCTCTCTATATATATATATATATACACTCGTGCATACAGATCACACCGTACACCCCGATGGTGTTGTCCTACGTAGACCATGTTTTTACAAAATCTACTCCATTGATCTTCATGGTTACAATAATAATAGGCCACACAGAACATTTGAGCCCATTGTGAATGAGCATAAGTCACTCATTTAAGGACAACAATATCAAAACACAAAACTAATTTGAAATGTATGATTTTTTCCCTCTTTAGATGCATGATCAATAAATGTCCAAATGAGTTGAAATTTATTATGTAGTATGTTCGTAAGATATTTAAGAATATCAATGGTTTAGATTTCCAAAATAATTGATCTGTGATGGAAAATTATTGAGGTGTATAACATCTCCAATACACTCAAGTGTATTCCAACTTTGCTCTCTCTCACTATATATATATATATATATATTTATATAGTTTGAGATTATGCATGGTATTTGAATGGACAAAATTATTTACATTTCATGCAATAAATAAATGGTAAAACCAAAATTATGATCATATCAATTATCTCAAAATATAGTAGATTGACGTGACTCTGATACCATTGTAGGGAAATATGATGACAGAATAGACAGCGGAAACATTAATTTTATTTCTATATTCCCCATTAAACTAGTGGATTGTGTCAACAACTATATCATGGAAAGGATGGTTTAGGATATACATGGTCATGGATTAAGTCCAATGGCATCTCCTCGTCATTTTAGTCATGCAGTTATCTTCTAGTTGCACTAGGACTCACTGTTGCGCCTCCTGATCTTCACTGCAGACAGTAGGTTGACGTTGTCCTCCTAGTTGTAGATAACAACCTCCATGCCTCTATGGAAGTCCGCACAGACTTCCTAGAACTCTCGTCGTCCTACTAGAATGGACATGAAAGAGTTGTCCTTCCCGTAGGTGTACTAGTCACCAACTTGATCTCCCAAAATTGTTCTCCCTTTCTATCCTTCCCTTTATCGGGTAGGACTTGCTCAGATTCTCTCAATTACCACAATGAGAGAAGACAAACAATTTTCAAAGGAAATTCATGTACTTGAGAAGCCCCCATTACCATTCTATTTATAGGAGGGGTTAAGGTCAGGGTTCCCAGTCTGTGTGGGAGTGTAAGGGACCTGAATCTTGAATTTTCACAACGTACTGACAGTAGACCGGTCAATTTGCCAAGCAAACCAGTCAATTGGCACGAGAGCTGATTAGTTCGCCCAGCGAACCGGTCATTTTGCATGTTTCCCGATCACATACGAATTAGAAATTTTGTTCTAATTAATACACAACATGACATCAACACTAATCCTTGATGCAATCGAATTGCATAATGAACTGGTCATTTCACTTCCACTAGCTCGGTTGGAGCACCAGTTCATGCAAAACTCAACCAATACAATATTCAATCAACCTAACACTCTGACCGGCCATTTCATCACGTGAGACGATTCGTTGGGAGTCCAATTAGTTGATTTGTTGCTTGAATTGAATACCTAAATACTTTAGTAATCAATCAAATTATCTTTTAGTATCAAAAACTCTCTTCTAAGTCAGTTCCTATGTGTGTGACCTTGTAGGTCACATATTACATTGACATTGAATGTACATAACCATTTATAACATCACAGGAAAAGAGTGGTGCCTAGTCATATATCATTTCTACCCAAGTAAATGGAAAGTTGGAGAATAACTTCAACCTACAATTTGTGTATGGTGTTATAGTGTTTGTATAGTTCCTTTGTCATTGATATCTAGATTGAACTCGAGGCATGGAGTAGTCATCCTTTTCAACATTCAATCTTATTTCTTGAACCAAAGTGGACTATTTGAGATATATGTCAGTTCAATATCACATATTGACTCACATGTGCATGACCATTCATTTCTCAGTTTCACTAATCATGAGGCCAAGGATATCATACTTGTATAGGAGGGACAAATCCCATCTACATCACTCACAGTTAGTCCCCATGTGTCATAGTCCCCTAGCCATCATTAATATGGAAAACCTTATTCAATATTTGTTGTGTGACTTCGACATCATCTTTTCACATACTATCACACACAAATTTGGTTCATTCTGATTTCAATTTAGCCTCTTTTCATATTACTTTTACCATCTTTTTGTTACTTTACTTATCGCATAACTTGCACTGCAGATATGTCTCAAAAGAACTGATTTCAGAGCTTAATTTTGCTAAAATAGCAGAATGCACGGCGTGCAGGATAGATGCATGGCGTGCACCACTTTAGCAGAAGTTCTGTTTCACCCAAACAGTAGAATGCATGACGTGTTCGGGCCTTGAACACGGCGTGCGAGTTTCCAGAAATGTACAGAAAAGCATGTACACGGCGTGCACTCAACTGCACGTCGTGCACCTGGAGCGTCAAGCAATCAAGAAAACTTCTGGAAAGTCGCACGAAGTGCACTGCTTATGTGCACGCCGTGCGTAATTCATCTGGAGCAACCCATCAGTGTTGGTGCACGACGTGCACCTGGCAGTTTTAGAAATTCAAAAAATATGAGTTTGAGTTTAAATGAAGGAGGGAACGGAAGGGGCAGTTATGCTCGGTCATTTGTGTCAGTTCCCTCGTCCCAGAGCAAGCCTAGAGCAGAGGAGGGAGATTTGGAGAAGAGAAGAGGTGGTTCCTTGCCAAAGAAGCTCATCTCTTCTTCTCTTTTTCACCATTGTCTTCTCCAAGGTGCAGCCAAGCTTCCCCAACTCTGTGCAGCTTCTTGGGAAAGAAGCTAGTCCATTTTGGAGCAGCTAAAGAAGGAGAATTTCATCCCCAAGCCATAATTCTTCCTTCTTGTGGTTACAACCTCCGATCTCTTTGTTTTTTCGCTTCTAAATTACGTTTAGAAATGAATTTTCTGTAACAAATATGCAAGGCATGGTTATGGACGAGTAATTCTTTTTTTCTTAGGCATGGGAGAGTAGCTCCCATGTCATAACATGTATGGAACAAGTGATTTCATACTAAATACTATGCTTCTTGTTTTTCTACCATGAATTTACCGGTTTATTTATTCTCTTGTATGTATTGCTGGCCTTTATATATGCATGTTTTCTGCATTCTTTCTCAATCTGAGAAGATAGGTAAGAATGTATGGAGGTACCCTTCTTGGCAACTCTTTCTCTACCACGGGAGTGGAGAGAAATGAGTTGAGGAACAGGTTGTGATAAAAAATGAAATTTATGCACAAGAGTGCATCTTTGAGTTGTGATCGTTACACTTGCATCGGGAGGTGAAGTGTAACACAACTTTTCCTTTAACAAGAGATTATGTATGTTTATATTATCATGTTCCTATGATATGTTATGATATGTGAGTGAAATCCTAACGTCCAAGATCCATTAATATCTGAACCTAAACTTTTCTAGAAATCTTTTCATTGTTAATTTTTTAATCTAATTTTTCTACAATTAGATAAGCTTCACCATCTCTTTTAAACCGATCTAGATTGTTGAAATTTAGTGTTGTTGTGCTCATTTAATTGCCTAAGATCCTTGTGTTCGACCTTGACTAGAACTACTCTTGTATACTTGCGGGATATAGCTAGTTGAGTAAAAGATCATTCCTATGATTAAAAACTCGTTAGTGTAAACAACCAACAAGTTTTTGGCGCCATTGCTGGGGAGCTACGGTAGTTTATTTGGAGTAATAAGTACTAACCAGTATTCGAGACTAGATCATCATTTCTATATTTTGAATTTCATATACGTTTTAGTTGTGTTCTCAATTCCTCTTTTTATTTTTTTTAGGTTGCATGCTTTGTTCACAACGAGGTCTTCAAACATCTGCATTGTTAGACCTTGAAATTGAACATACTCATTCAAGTTTGAGAAGAGCAAGAAGAGTAGAACAGCCATTGCTAGAAGGTAATTTGTCGTCACCATCATCACCACCACCATCTTCTTCACTCTTTGAGGAAGCTACACCAAGCGATCCAGCCATGGAGGATGACCGTCCTTTAAAGGATTTCGTTATGCCGGTCGCCACAAACATCTGTGGGGTCATTGACTTGCCTTTTGTTGAAGCAAACAACTTCTCAATTGCTCCTTCTATGATGCAAATGATACAGTAAAGTCATTTTGGAGGCACAACCAATGAAGACCCAAGTCTTCATGTTGTTGAATTCTTGGAATATTTAAATACCTTCAGAATTAACAGGGTATCTCCTGAATGAGTGAGACTTATGCTTTTTTCCTTCACTCTAAGATATAGAGCTAAGGCGTGGCTTTTGTCTCTTCTAAAGAAGTCAATCAAAAATTGGGACCAACTCTTAAATGCTTTTCTTGCAAAATACTTCCTACCTAGCAAAACAACCCAATTGAGGAATCAACTCACCAATTTCTCTCAAAATGAAGGAGAAACTCTTTATGATACATGTGAACAGTTTAAGGATCTTCAATGCCTTTTCTCACACCATGGTTTAACTAACTGGTTGTTGCTTCAAACTTTCTATAATGGACTATTCTACAACACTCGGTTGACACTAGATGCCGCAGCTGGTGGTGCATTAATGACTAAGTCTTATAGAGAGGCTTATGACATTATTGAAGACATATCGCTAAATCATTGCCAATGGGGAGGAGATAGTGGAGTAAAATCAGCCTCTACAGCTAGTTCTTCAACCAGGAAACAATGAGGGAAACATACTGTTGATGTCATTAATCTTATTGCTGCTAAACTAGATGTTCTTACACAGAAGTTTGAGAAGATGACTACTATGCAAATCCAATCAGATGAAGTTATATGTGAAGCTTGTGGTAATGCAGGACATACTTCTTCTTCATGTTTTGTTGCTAATGCAATTCAAGGGAATTTTGAACAGGTCAATGCTATTGAAATGCAAGGGAATAAGCAATACAATCCCTATTCCAACACATACAATCCGGGATGGAGAGATCATCCTAATTTCTCCTATAGGAACACAAGAAACACTCAAAACTTCCAACAAGGACAACAGCAACCGCAGCAACAACATGTAAACCATCTAGGGAATCCTCCAGGTTTCAACAATAGGGGTTACCAACAGCCACAACAACCCCAAGGTTCTTCCCTAGAAGCTATGATGGAAAAATTTATATCTACTCAAATGCAGCAGAATGAAGAACTTCGAGGAAATGACAAGATGTTGAAAGATTCCATTGCTCAACTTTCTACAAAAGTGGATGGTATTTCCACTCACACCAAGATGTTGGAGAACCAAATAGCACAATAAGCTCTAAATCAACAAAGGACTCTGCAATTCGGTTCTTTTCCAAGCCAACCAGAAGTGAACCCAAGGCAACAACCTAATGCAATTATTCTAAGAAGTGGAGCTGAGATCGAAAGACCCTCTCCATCCAAAGAGAAGAACATGGAGGTAGTCAATGCAGGGGAGTCCAACACCCCTAATTACGGCAAGGAGAAAGGTAAAACTGAAACACCACCTTCTTTCAAGGTAACTGCACCTTTTCCTCAAAAGCTTACCAATAAGAAGGAGGACTTCAAGTTTAGGAAGTTTATGGACATTATTAACAAATTACATGTCAACCTTCCTTTTGTTGAAGTTATTGCTGAGATGCCTTCCTATGCTAAATTCCTAAAAGATATCTTGACTAAAAGAAGAAAAGTTGATCAGGTTGAAATAGTAATGCTTTAAGAAAGAGTGAGTTCTATTATTCAAAACCTCCTTCCATAAAAGCTTGATGATTTGGGAGCTTTTACACTGCCATGTAAGATCAACAATACCACTTTTGACAAGGGTCTAGTAGACCTTGGTGCTAGTATTAGTCTCATTCCGTACACCTTATGGCAAGAATTGGATCTTGGATATTTGAAGCCAACAAAGATGGCTATTGAGTTAGTCGATCATTCTATTAAATACCCAAAAGGTATAGTGGATGATATACTAGTGCAGATCAGGAAGTTCTATATACCGTGTGATTTTGTTGTTCTTGATATGATGGAGATCCCTTCCAACCTAGTTCTTTTTGGAAGGCCATTCTCGAGGACCGCCAGATGTCTTGTTGACGTTCAGGAAGGAAAGCTCACTCTATGTGTTGGTGAAGAAGCAATGGAATTCTCTATTCATGATGCAATGAAAGCACCCCGCATGTGTTGAAGAAATCTATTTGTTAGATACTATTGATCCAATTGAGGATGATAATGAAGATATTGCTGATTTGATGATCAATCTTTATGATGATTATGTGACTAAACTCAAAAATTCAGAAATTTCTGGAGCACTTTCTATTTCTAAAGCACAAACTATTAATGAAAATTCTCCACTTGTTGATGATAAAGTTGATGAAGGTACAACAGGGAAAAAGTTAGAATTAAGAGCCCTTCCACTCGGGCTAAGGTATGCATTTCTTGACCCAAACTCTACATCCCCTGTTATAATAAATAATGAATTAACCAATGACCAAGAAAATAAATTACTTGTTGAACTGTGTTTGTTTAAAGACGTCATTGATTATTCCATAGATTATCTAAAAGGCATTCATCCTTCAATCTGTATGCATAGAATTAATATGGAAGATGATACTAAACCAACAATTGAACCACCTAGGCGTCTAAATCAAAATATGCTTGAAGTGGTAAAGAAAGAGATTTTCAAATTAATTGATGCTGGAATCATTTATCCCATCAGTGACAGCCCCTGGGTTAGTGCCATTCATGTGGTTCCTAAGAAGGGAGGTGCAACTATCATCAAGGGAGACAATGACGAGTTTATACAAACATGTATGGTTACCGGTTTGTGTATGTGTATTGACTACCGACGTCTGAATAAGGCAACCCGCAAGGATCATTTTCTGTTGCCTTATATTGATTTGATGCTTGAACGCCTCGCTAAGCATTTTTATTTTTGTTACATGGACGGGTATTCTGGTTTTTTTCATAATCCTATTTATCCACCCAACCAAGAGAAAATCACATTTACTTGTACCTATAGAACATATGCCTATCGCCGTATGCCGTTTGGTCTTTGCAACACTCCCGCTACTTTTCAACGGTGTATGATGGCCATATTCTCTAATTTTATTGAAAATATAATGGAGATTTTCATGGATGATTTTCGTGTATACATTGATTCTTTTGATCAATGTTTATTGAACCTGTCTTTAGTCTTAGCCCACTGTAAAAAGGTTAACCTAGTGCTAAACTGGGAGAAGTGCCATTTCATGGTACAATCCGGTGTAGTACTAGGACATGTCATATCTAACAAAGGTATTGAAGTGGATAGGGAAAAAGTTGAAGCCATTGAGAAGATGTGTACTCCATCTTCAGTTAAAGACGTCTGAAGCTTTCTTGGACATGCAGGTTTTTATAGAAGATTCATTAAGGATTTCTCTAAAATTGCAAAACCACTGTGTTCCCTGCTTGTAAAAGATGTCGAGTTTGTGTTTGACAACGACTGCCATACAGCCTTTTCTAAGCTCAAAGAGGCCCTCATTTCTGCCCCAATTATTCAACCTCTGGATTGGGATTCCCCTTTTGAGTTAATGTGTGATGCAAGCGATTATGCAATGGGGGCTGTTCTAGGATAGCGTAAAGACAAGAAACTCCATGCCATCTATTATGCAAGTAAAACCCTTGATGAAGCACAGATCAACTATACAACCACGGAGAAGGAAATGCTAGCCATCATTTATGCTTTTGAAAAGTTCCGACAATATTTGGTGGGATCAAAGGTGATTGTATATACTGATCATGTTGCCATAAAGTATTTGTTGAACAAGAAAGATGCCAAACCACGTCTTATTCACTGGATTTTTCTTCTACAAGAATTTGATCTTGAGATCTGAGATAAGAAAGGTACATAAAATAATGTTGCGGATCATCTTTCTAGACTAACCACAGAGGCTGGAGATCAATTGCCCATTGAAGATCATTTCCTAATGAAAAACTCTATGCATTGTCATCTACTCAAGTGCCATGGTTTGCAGACATCGCCAACTTTCTTGTTACTGGACAACTCCCACCTGATTTGACGTATCAACAAAAGAAGAAATTCTTTCATGATGTGAAATTTTACTATTGGGATGATCCATTATTATTCAAGCATGGAAGTGATGGATTGATCCGTCGATGTGTTGTTGAAGAGGAAATTCCAAATATTATTGTTGAATGTCATGCCTCACCTTATGGAGGACACTTCGGAGGAGGGAAGACTGCTTCTAAGATACTACATGCTAGTTTTTATTGGCCCACATTATTCAAAGACATCAATCTATTTGTCAAATCTTGTGATAGATGTCAAAGAACAGGGGGTATATCCCGTCGTGATGACATGCCTCTCAACTCTATCTTAGAGGTTGAGGTGTTTGACGTATGGGGAGTGGATTACATGGGACCATTCACATCTTCTTGCGGGTAGCAATACATTCTTGTTGCTTGTGAATATGTATCCAAATGGGTTGAAGCCATTCCAACCCAAGCGTCGGATGCTAAATCAGTAATTAAGCTTTTTCAAAAGATTATTTTCCCTCAATTTGGAGTTCCTCGTGCCGTAATTTCAGATGGAGGCACACACTTTGCTGAAAAACAATTCAACAACCTTCTCTCTAAATATGGTGTGACTCATAAGATCTCTAGACCCTATCATCCTCAAACATCCGGGCAGGTAGAGGTTTCAAACAGGAAGTTGAAGAATATTCTTGAAAAGACTGTTTCTAGTTCAAGAAAAGATTAGGCCTTAAAAATTGATGACGCATTATGGGCATACCGCACAACCTATAAGACCACCATAGGGACTACTGCATTCAAGATAATCTATGGCAAATCTTGTCACCTTCTGCTAGAATTGGAGCACTGTGCTTTGTGGGCAATTAAGTTCTTGAACTTTGATATGAACAAAGCAGGAGAGAAATGCTTTTTGCAGCTGCAGGAACTTGAAGAACTCCACCTTGATGCTTATGAGAATGCAAGGCTATACAAGGAAAGAACAAAGGTTTGGCATGACAAGAGGATCCGTAGGAAAGATTTCCAAGAAGGAGATAAAGTCTTGTTATTCAACTCTAGATTAAAGCTATTTCTAGGGAAACTAAAATCAAAATGGTCTGGCCCATTCTTGGTGCTAAATTTTTTTCCATATGGAGATGTTTAACTCCAAGGCAAAGATGGCAACTTCAAAGTGAATGGACAACATTGTAAACTTTATTCTTGTGGAGATGAAGTAGAGAAGGGAGCCTCTTACTCCCTCCAAGATGCTTGAATAAATTGAAGAGTCTTACTCCAGACTCTAAATGGAGGACCTTGTGGGAGTTGACCCCACATTAGGATAGATTTCTTTTAAGTTCTTTGAGTCAAAAATACTTTTAAATTTGGTTAATAAGCCTATCATGGATTAATGTAATAATTTAGACTTGATTGCCACCATATCTATCTCTATTTCGTACTTACTGACTACTATTTTCTGTAGAAATTCCAAAATGCACGGCGTGTCTTTCTTTAACACGACGTGCACTGATGCGTCTCCGCTAGTGGTACTTTTACACCCAGGAGGTCGGAGCGCATGGGATATGGGATTGTGCTTTCAAAATTTATATGGTCCCACACTGACTACCTATGTCTACTAAGACACTACACCCACAAGCGCACGGGGTCGTGTCGTAGTATAGGTGAGGCGGCAAGTACGGGGTCGATCCTCGAGGATAAAGGGGGCGCTAGAGTTAGACAGCGTGAGCTACGTTCCTAGTGCGGAGAGTAGGGTTTTTAGGGTTTTAAGGTTGATTGTTGGTTGATTAAACTAAGAGAGCGAGTAAGAAATGCAAAAAGGAAACTAAATTATGAAAGAGCAAGTAAATTAGCAAACTAAGTTATCAAACTACCTAAACATGGACAAGAAGGGTTACACTACTCTAGCAAGCCAAGAAGCAAAAACGAACTAAACTAACCACTAGCAAGAGCAAAAGCCTAAGTTAGCACTGAAGAGTAAAATTAAGCAATTAACTAAGTTAGACTAGAGCAATTGAACTAAGCTAGCATTAACAAGCAAACTAAGCAATTAGGGTTTTAAGCAAGGTGATTAAGGTGGGTGGGCTGTTTGGGGAATGTCACTTTGATTTTAGTTGGGGGAGTTCATTAAACATGCATGGTGCTCAATTCATATCTAGATTACCAAACCAAACAACGAGGTCAATGTCATTAGAACATACCCTATACTACTAGTAGAAGACTAGGGTTAGGTGTAGTTCTAGTGAGATTGGCCAAATCTAGGTTTCTAGGGTAAGTGATAGTGGGCAATTGAGGGTTGAGGGTAGAGATGGGAGTGGAGATGAAGGGGTTAATCCTCATGCCACTAGCCACTCTAGCCTTTATAAGGCCGTAGGCAATTGCATCACTCTCACTTACACTAGCCACTTAAATCTCACACTCATTTGTAAGAGGAGGGGTGTGTATGTAGGAACAAAGGGGGTTAGCTAGGGATCCACTAGTTGGACCTAGGAGCCATTCCTAAGATTGCCACATACACCCCAATTCCTCCTAGAAATGAAGTGTCATCAAAAACCTCAAAACAAGCAATTCATACAAGAAGCACAAACCACATGCAATAAGATAGGAAAAGAGATGGAAGCAAGAAGTAATCATCATAAATATGAATTGAGTTCATTACAAGAATTTATCCCCCAACATGGTATCAAAGTAATATTTTAATCCCAAACAGCCCACCACAAGGGGGCTTAGCTATACATGATCATGAAAATAGGAAAAGAAAGGGGTAGAAGAAGTGGGGACTCCATGAAGCTTGATGTAGAAGCCTTCTTCTTCACCTCCAAGCAGCTGCAGACGTCCTCCCTCCTCCAATGGTGCAGGGGTGCATGGAAATGGTGGAATGGATGGATAGAAACCTAGAGAATCTAGGGTTCTATGGTGGAAATGAGTGGAAAGTGGGTGGAAATGGGGTTGAATGCAAGGAAGAAGATGGATGGGAGTAATGGAGGCAAGGGAGCAGCTAGGTGACGGCTAGGGAGTGCTCTCTCTCTAGCCCTAGAAGCAACTAGTGCTTATATAGGAGCTAGGGTTGAGTGGGGGTAAAATAGGAAAATCAGTGGAAACGTCTACTGGAAAGAAGGCCACCACGACCGTGATGAAGGGCCACGGCCGTGGTGAAGACAGTATAACATGGTCATGGTCAGGTGGTACGGATATGGTGAAGGGAAACTGGAAATGAATGGAGTGGCTCAATACGACCGTGGCGAGGAGCCACGGCCGTGGTGAAGTGGATGGGTCACGGGCGTGTTGTGCGGCCACGAGCGTGTTGTCTGGCGAACATTCCCCTATTGATTCCTTGGCAATAAACATTACGACCGTGGTGACTCTGGCTTGTCATGGTTGTGGCCAAGGGCCATGCCCGTGGTGATTCTGGGCATTTCTCCTGTTGGAATTGCTGCTCCTTGGCAATAAACATTACGGTCGTGGGCAGTGGCCACGGCCGTGGTGAGGGCTTGAGCAGGCTGATGAACTTCAAACTTTGTCAAATTTGGATGTCCTTGCTTGGTGATGACTCTTTGGCCACTAAGGTAGGTTGGGGGAGCTTTGGGGCCTTCTTTGGGTCCCTCCATCACACTCGTCCATCCATTGTGGTCCAAATACCTGAAAATAGTGCAACGAACATCCATAAGCATATTTACAATGATAATCAAATTGGGGGAAAATACTTGTAATCTAACATGTTTAGATGCAACTTATATACAAAATGGCACAGGATGGAGCCCTAAAATAGGGCTGCATCACCACCCCAAACTTAAAACATACTTGTCCTCAAGTATGCTCCAACTTAATCTCTCTTTTCCGTTCTTTTCAACAAAAACAAATGACAAATGCAAAGCAGCAGAAGATTATTGAATATATATAGTCTTGGAAATGACTAAGTGCATGTGTCTCACATCTCTCCTCTCCTTCTTTCACAACCCAATCATGAATTGAGCACTGAGCATACAAACTTCAAATATAAAGCTTAGAAACACAAGTTGTCCATATGTCCTTTATGTCATTCCGGGTAAACCGTTTCATGTTGTTGTTAATCACAGGTGACTAGGAGTGTTGTTTCACTTTCATGCATTCGGTCTTATGCTTCAAACCACACTAGATGATCCACTTGGCTGTAGAAAGGGTAAAGTGAGCTAGATTTGATGTTTTCTAGCTCAATGGGTATAAAAGAAGAAGAAAGGGTTGCAGTAAGATTTGGAGTGCTTTTACACACTCTTCTTTTCTTTATTTGAATGCTCTTAAACAGGAGCATCCTTTTATTTTATTTTTGCTTTTCTTTTTCTTTTTCTTTGCCCTTGGTGTAGATAGGGCATATGGTGGATAGAGTGAAGTGGGGAGATAAAGATGTGGCCACCCCAAACTTTTGGAGGTGGCCACGGCTAATATGTGCACTTTGGCATCTTTTTATGAGGCGGAGGGGTATGAAGATGGTGGAAGAATAATCGGATCAAAGAGGGGTCATCAGTGTAGTTTTCAACATACGATTCCCTGCATGAAAGCTAATTCAACACTTCACCAAGTAATATCACATCACATGATAGAATTAACACAATATTCATATTTCTACCAAGTGATTACATTGGCTTTAAGCGTTTGTCGCTTGCTCAATTCATGATTCAACCAAAGCATTCACAGACTTAAGAGATGTGGTTCACATGTAAAAAGTCACAACTAAGACCATATATCAATAATATCTAAGAATGTAGCATGCATTTGTCACAAGAGTAAACTTTTTCATTTCAAACATTGGAGATTAAGTCAAAACATCCTATCGGAGCAAGAATATTCAAATCTGGGCAAAATCGGCCAAAATGGTGCCAATTTGCACTAAATCACATCTAAACCTACTTTAGGGAAAAAGTAAGTAAATCCTAGCTAAAACATGCAAAAATTAGCAAAAACCTACATGAGATGCAATGCATGGCTGAAATTTTGAAAAATTACGCAAAAATGACGAGAATGAAAACTACATGACATGCATGGATATGACAGAAAAAGCAATAAAATGAAAACTAAACTAAATGGCGAGATGTGGAACAAAAATCACTAGATAGAGAGAAGGGAGGTATGTACTGCCCTACCCACCCCAAACTTTAGAATCATGTTGTCCTCAGGATGAAACTATAGCTTAGGGTAGATAGGGGAAGTGTCAGTGCTGCTACGAGGACTAGTCCGGCCCTTGGGGGTGATCTGGAGGAGGGAAGGTTCCTGTCGGAGGATGCTGGTACTGGTAGTACTGTCCCTAGTATGTGTTCTGGGGCAGAGGGTAGGCTGCTGGATATTCCGCTACACCACCCCAGAAATCTTCACCCCATTCGGGGTTCCTTGCTGCCTGGGCGTGGTTGTAGTGGTACATGTGGTTGACTTGGTAGTGTAATTGTTGTTGGTCTTGCCACATGAGCTGCTGGGTGAGCTGCACCTGCTGCTGTATCTGATAAAGATCCTCAAGTTGTGCCTGGATGTGTGACATGTCATAGGCGTTGCTCGAGGGCTGATGCAGCTGGGATGTTCCCTCATCCCTCCTTCGTCTTCGTCGGGGTTGCTCTTGTTCTTTAACTGGCTGCTCCTGCCCCTGCGCATTTGACTCTGCCATTTCTTCATGTGCGGCAGCGGCTCCCCTGACGTAGGTCTCTCTGGGGTGATCTCTCTCCCATTTTGCTATTTTGTCTCTCAGCTTGTAGTAGATTCCCAACACGGATAGAAGAGGCACCGCGTGGTATGGGAGCTCCAGCTCGAGATCCGGCAGATTGGTAGTGAGATAAATCATCTTATTTCCATCCTTCTTGACGGTGAGTGAGCGGATGAGATAATCCATATCAACATAATCTATAGGACACCCATCTTCGAGCCCAGAGAGATCATGGCCCAACTCGAGTGCAATTGAAGTGACCAACCCTCCCATGAAAAATGGAGTCTTGCTCTTATAGGGTATGGACTTCATATAGTCAATAAGTAGCACTCCTAGGTTGATGTGCTGCTTTTCTTTCATGGATTTCAGGATAAACATTTCTTTTTGTGAGATCGTGCCCTGATTGTCATATCTTCCCACGATGGTATTAGCAAGGACTTTTTGCGTGTAGCGGATGAGAGGGTTGCTTAGATTTGAAGTCTTCACCCTCCCTGCATAATACCCATCTCTGCCTGTCATTTGTTTCCAGAAAAGCACATAATCATACTTCGAATCTTTTTCCAACAAGCCATCATCAAGTTCCTTGGCTTCCTCTGGACTTGCCGCAAAAATGTTGTTCAAGTCCTTCGATGTGAGACTATAGAAATGGCCTAAGATGGCAAACTTCAAAGCATCTTTTCCTCTCACTCTTGTCTTTTCCAGCGTAGCAAAGAACTCCTTGGTCATCTGGTCATATGATATTTGGGGCGTGAAGAGAACATGCCACAGCCCCACGGTCTTCAAGATCTCTTCTACAACATCCTTGATGCCCAAGGTATCAAGTATCTTCTCACTGCCATACCTCGTGGCGACTATTCGCCTCATCAAGCACTTCAGGTATTTGTGAGAGATATGCCTTTGCCTCAGCCCCCTCCCATATGCAGTTCCCTCGGGTACCTTGCCCATGATTTTTAGTCGTTCCTCCTCCATCTTTGCCAGAACATCATCATCCTCCATGGACAGTTACATATCCTCATCTTCACTATTTTCATCGTCCGCCGGCGTGTAAGTTTTTGAACCCGAAGTGGTGTCAGATTGTACCACTGTGCCAGTTGCTCCTCTCCGGGCTGCAATTGTCGCACGGACTGTGACTGCTCATCTTGGCCCTCTGATGCACGGGATGTGGATAAGCGTGATGTGGATGGCCCCACTTTTGTTCACCGGGCTCGCGGGGAAGCTTCTGGTATCACTTCATCGACCATTTGATCGGGGGTAGCCTCCTCGGACTCCTCCTCTTCTTCTTCCTCTCCTCCCGCATAGGTCTCGTCGGTGAGGTGGATGCCGTCAGATGAGAGGGATGCGGAGGTGAGTGGAGATGGTGTGTGGGACGGTGCGGTGACGTTGGTGGAGGCATTTTTGGAACGCCGCCCTCCAGTGATGACGTTGAGGGTCGCCTTCGCCCCACTCTTCACCATCTTCCTTGCCTTCTTCATGATTTAGATTGGAATTTCAAAAATGAGTAGGGAGTGGTATGGGAGTGGATTGGGGGGTGGAATGGAGAGGTAGAAAGGTTAGGAAGGTGATTGGGAGGTTTAATTTGGGTTTGGTGGATGAAAAGTGGGATTTAGTGGAGGTTTTAGGTAGGGAATGTGGTTGGGCGGTTTTGAGAAGAAGGTGGAGAAGGAGGTTCGATTGGGGGTGTATTTGTGGTGGAAAAGGGAGTAGGGTGACTGGAGGAAGGTATGGTGGAGAGAGGGGGGTGATTGGGGGTGTTTTGGAGGGCTGGAGGTGGAGGACGAGTGCCCACGGTGGTGCTGGCGGCGTCACGGCCGTGCTCTGCGCGGGGAAGAATAAGAAAAGAGGAAGGGTGGTTCGGAGAGTTTATATAGAATCTTGCTGAACCCGGTCCGGCCACGGTCGTGGTACTTCCATCAAAGAACGGGCGTGGCGTCAGCCCACGGGAGTGTTGTCGCTGAAGGAGCCTCGTCTGACCTCAACACGGCCGTGGCTAGAGGACACGGTCGTATTTCTCTATGTTTGCCACGGCCGTGGCCGAAGGCCACGATCGTGGGCCAAATCTCTAAAATTCTTGTTGGCTCTTGTAACTTTCGACCAACAAACATTACGGCCGTGGCCTTGTGCCACGGCCGTGTTGGGCTCTTGGACAGCCTCAACTCAGCAGCATTTCATTTTTTTCTTCGATATCTCTCTATTTAGTGTGTATCATCTGCCATTTCATCAAAACTAAAAACAAAACTATCAAGCACAAGTGTGCGTGTGTGTATTTGTGTAAAACAAAACTAAAGTATCAAAAGAAGGGTTCGAGAATCTCAAACCACGTGGGTTGCCTCCCACTAGCGCTAAATTTAACGCCTTCAGCTAGGCTTATTGATTGTTGGAATTTTTCACTTTTTCAGAATCTTCAAAAGATCCTTGTAGTAAATCCCTTTCTCATCCTCGTCCAAGCATTCTTCTTCCTCGGATTCTTCTTCTATAAGCATGACAATATTAAAATCTTGATTGGCCTTGTCCGGGCCAACCTCAACAACAGATTTCAGCCTCTGCCCATTAACGGTGAATTCCGTTGCTCCTTCTTTTACACAAATGATCACTGCCCCGGATGGGTACACCTTCTTGACAAGGTAAGGACCTTCCCATCTAGAACGAAGCTTTCTGGGAAAGAACTTCATCCTTGAATTGTATAGGCATACCCATTTTCCGGGCTCAAACTCTTTCTTCTATATGATCTTGTCATGTAGAAACTTGGTTCTTTCCTTGTAGTTCTTTGACATTTCATATGCCTCATGCCGCATTTCTTCTAGTTCATGCAATTGAAGCTTTCTTTTCATTCCGGCTTTCTCTTCATCGAAGTCCATCGTCTTCAACACCCACAATGCCTTGTGCTGCATCTCAACTGACAAATGGCAACTTTTACCATAGACAAGCTTGAACGGTGTAGTGCCAATCGGGGCTTTGTATGCAGTCCTATATGCCCATAAAGCTTCATTGAGGCGAAGTGACCAATCCTTACGGTCCGGTCGCACCGTCTTCTCCAAAATGAGCTTTATCTCCCGATTCGCCAACTCAACTTGACCACTCGTTTGAGGGTGGTAAGGAGTAGCTACATGATGGTTCACTCCATGTCTCTTTAGAAGCCCTTCAAAAGTGCGGTGGATGAAATGACTCCCGCCATCACTAATCATAGCCCTTGGGACACCAAAATGACTAAAGATGTTGGATTTTACGAAATCACATACCACCTTATGATCATTTGTCCTTGTTGCCACAGCCTCAATCCATTTTGATACATAGTCTACGGCGACCAAGATGTAGGCATACCCGAAAGAAGGAGGGAAAGGACCCATAAAGTCAATCCCCCAAACATCAAACACTTCTACCACAAGAATAGGTGATAGAGGCATCATGTCCCTTTTTGAGATGGTGCCCACTTTTTGGCACTTGAAGTAACCTTTGCAAAAATCATTAACATCTTTGAACAAAGTCGGCCAGTAGAATCCACATTGAAGAATTTTGGCGGCCGTGCGTTTCCCTCCAAAATGGCCTCCACACACTCCGGAATGGCACATAGATAAGACTTCTTGCTGCTCCATCTCCGGAATGCACCTCCTAATGAGTTGGTCCAGGCAATACTTAAAGAGGTGAGGGTCATCCCAAATGTAGTTCTTTACCATAGCAAACAATCTCTTGCTTTCCTCTCTTGTCCACATGCTCGGTACCCTCCCACTAGCTAGGAAATTCACTATGTGCTTGTACCATGGCTTTTGGACAGATGAGACTAGGAGGAGTTGTTCATGTGGCATTGTCTCTTTGATTGGACTTGTCATATCAAAAGGTCCATCAAGATGGGATAGATGATCTGCAGCACCATTTTCTATTCCTTTCTTATCCACAATTTCTATGTCAAATTCTTGGAGCAACAAAATCCATCGGATCAACCTTGGCTTTGAGTCTTTCTTGGACATAAGATACTTCAACGCAGCATGGTCCATGTAGATTGTCACTTTGTTTTGCAAGAGATACGGCCGGAACTTGTCAAGAGCGAAGATCACTGCAAGCAACTCCTTCTCGGTAGTCATATAGTTTCTTTGAGCATCGTCTAATGTTTTGCTTGCATAATAGATAGCATGAGGAATTCGGCCAATGCGTTGACCCAGCACAACCCCCACCGCCATATCGGATGCATCCGTCATGATCTCAAACGGCAAAGAGAAATCTGGGGGCTGCATGATAGGAGCAGAAATAAGCCTCTCTTTCAAATGATTGAAGGCTTCAACACATTTGTCATCAAACTGAAATTCAACATCTTTCTCAAGTAATCGACATAGTGGTCTTGAGATTTTGCTAAAGTCCTTGATAAAATGCCGGTAGAAGCCTGCATATCCCAAGAAAGATTGAACATGTCTTACGGTCGAAGGAAAGTCGATTGTAGAAATAAGGCCCACCTTGGCCTTGTCAACTTCAATCCCATCTTTCGAAACCCGGTGTCCCAGAACTATACCCTCAGGTACCATGAAATGACTTTTTTTCCTAAGATAGAACTAAGCGAACTTTCACACATCTTTCCAGAACCGCAGCTAGATGTAGCAAGCATTCATCAAAGGTTTTCCCGAAAACTGAAAAATCATCCATGAAAACCTCAAGTGACGAATCAAGCATGTCAGCAAAGATCGAGGTTACGCATCTCTGGAAAGTGGAAGGGGCATTGCACAATCCAAATGGCATTCTCTGGCAGGCAAAAGTACCACTTGGACAAGTGAATGTCATCTTTTCCTGATCCGCCGGATGCACAGCAATCTGAAAATATCCTGAGTATCCGTCAAGAAAACAGTAGAAGCTCTGCCCAGCCAATCTCTCTAATATCTGATCAAGAAACGGAAGTGGGTAGTGGTCCTTCTTTGTCTTTTCATTGAGCTTCCGGTAATCCATGCACATTCTCCACTTCGATTGCTCTCTCACCGGCATAAGCTCACCATTGGCATTTTCTGCAGCCGTAATCCCACCCTTCTTGGGCACAACTTAGATGGGACTCACCCATGTATTGTCAGAAATGGGATAGATGATCCCTGCATCAAGCAGCTTTACAACCTCTTGAGTTACAACATCCTTCAACTTTGGATTTAGCCTCCTTTGCATTTGACGGGTCGGCCTCGCATCTTCTTCTAAGTATATGTGATGCACACAGATGGAGGGGTCAATCCCTCTCAGGTCAGCAATAGACCATCCAATGGCTTGGATGTTCTTCCTCAAGACTTCCATCAAGGCATCTTCTTGCTCAGGTGAGAGAATGGAGGAAATGATCACCGGGAGGGTGTCATTTGAGCCAAGGAACGCGTACTTCAATCCTTCAGGAAGTTTCTTCAACTCAAGAATGGGGGGTGCTTCAAGGGAGTTCTTTAATGGTGCAGAAATAGACGGAAGGTCCTGACTTGCAGCCACTAAGGCTAGCTCACACTCTTCATCATCTTCATCATCGTCGTCAGGGAACTCAACAATTGGTTCAAGACCTCTTCCTTGAGTGGCAGTCTCAATCCACACATGTAGGAACTCTTCAACAATCTCATCTAGGCATTCCACCAAATAACAATCTTCTTCGGTGGCCCCTATCACTTCAGCTGTAGTAGAAGACTTGAAAATGTTCAACCGGATCTTCATGTGCATGAAAGTAACATACATGGTCCCAGTTCTCACATGGAACATGACATCAGCTGCGGCTAAGAAAGGTCTCCCCAAGATGATTGGCACCTTTCTAGCTTCCTTTTCCATATCAAGAATGATAAAGTCGGCTGGGAAGAAGGCAGAAGTATCCTCATCAAGACGGACCAGCACATCATCCACACGCCCTCTAGGCGTCTTCACAGATCGGTTGGCCAACTGTAGAGTGCAATGGGCTGGCCTCAACTCCCCCATTTGGAGCTCAGCAAACAGATCATACGGCATCAAGTTTACGCTAGACCCCAAGTCAAGAAGAGCATGGTCTATGCGATGCGCCCCGATGTAGCATGAGATGATGGGAGCACCGGGGTCTTTTCTTTTCCGGGGGATGGTGTGTTGGAGAATGGAGCTCACTTGCTCAGTGAGCTTGATCTTCTTAGGCATCCTCCCTGTTGTCTTTCTTTTGAAGGTGCACAATTCTTTAAGGAACTTTGCATAGGACGAAATTTGCTTGACTGCATCTATAAGAGGTACATTGATTTTCACTTGCTTGAAGATCTCTAGAATATCTTCCGCATGCTTCTTCTTTTTTTTGCAGCAGAAGGCTCCTCGAGTGCATCAGGATATGGAGGGAGTTGGGAACCCAATCGGTCCAAATCAACAGTATCATCCACCGGTATCACTGGAATCACAGTATCACTGCTCGGTATCACAGTATCATTACCCGGCTTCACAGTATCAACATTGCCTCTTATCACAGTATCATCAATCTACGTCTCAGTATCAACCTGCTCTGCCTCAGTGTCATCTCTGCCAACAACTGTACCATGGGGCCTCTCCAAAGTCCTACCACACCTCAAAGTAGTCACAGCCTTCACATGCTCATGGGTGGTAGAAGGGGGAGCTTGTGGAGGTGGTTGTGGTTGTTGGGGCGGTGTAGGCCTTTGGTGAGGGGAATTAGGATTTTGAAGGATGAATTGGGGTTGTAGTTGTTGTTGAGGTGGGGGGTGATATTGTGGAGGTGGTTGTTGGTAAGTATGAGGTGGAGGTGGAGCATATTGATAATTGAGCGGCGCTTGAGGAGGTGGAGGAGCATATTGAAAAGTCCCATCATTGTTTGGATTTGGCATAGGTTGAGAGGGAAGTCTTCCTTCTTCTCTTCTAGCCAAAGAGAGAGAAATCTGATCCAACCTCTACTCAAGTCGGCTTATAGACTGGTCATGTGCGTTGATGTCCTTTTTGACTTCATCTAGGCTTCTTAGCCTTCCAAGAACCTCATCCTCAAACTTAGAGTTGTAGCGTGGCTTATGTTGCCCCTGTCCTTGTCCATCCTCATTTGGTTGTTTCCAAGAGAAATTTGGGTGGTTCCTCCACTCGGGAGTGTAGGATTGGGACATTGGTCCCTGGTTGTTGCGGCCACCAAAGGAATGTAAAGCGTTAACTTCCTCGTCTACAGTGTCCACAGCCTTTGCGGGTTAGCTAGAAGAGCCACTCACTTGATTCTTCATCATTTGCATCATATCTTCCATCATTTTCATCATATCGGGGTTGGTGGCATTACATGCGGGAGCCACGGAGGAAGGCCGAGGAGTGTAGTTCCGGCCGCAGTGCCCCCCTTTAGTGGAAGCTCGGTGGCGAGAATTCTCGGCAAGATGTTCAAACAGTGGCCATGAGTCCTTGGGCGGCTTGGCCATGAACGTGCCCCCGCAAGAAGAATCTACATTGTTTTGGCTCTGCTCCTCAAGCCCGGTGTAGAAGGCTTGAACCAGCTACCAAAGCGGGACCTCATGGTGAGGGCAGTCACGAAGGAACTTATGGAACCTCTCCCATGCCTCATGGAAGGGTTCGTTCTCTTTTTGGGCGAAGGATGTGATGCACCTTCTCATGTAGGATAACTTGGCTATCGGAAAGAACTTCTTCATAAACTCATTCTTTACTTCATTCCATGTGACGAGCTCTGGCCTCGAGACGTACCACTCCTTGGCTTTCTCCTTGAGGGAGAAAGGAAAGAGCGTTCTGCGGATCGAGTCGTCGATGGTAGCAGGCGTGCAGAAGGTCGAACACGTTTCTAAGAATGCGTCTATATGGTGATGAGGATTTTCATTCTCCATTCTGTAGTATGTGGGCAGAAGTCCCAAGAGTGCCGGCGGAATGGAGAACTATTGACCGGGCATCTGGTCCACCAGCGTGGCTATGGGGGAGTTGTAGTTCCCTGGCGTGAAATACTCATGAAGCGGGCGGTGTGGTGGTGGAGGTGGAACATCCGGTGGCGGGTTGTTCTGTGCCATCTCGGCCTCTCGGTATAGGTTGCGGTGAGCTTGACGTCTTCTTCTCCCAATCTCAGGGTCGTAAACCACCAAGTCGGTGCAAGTCGAACGCGTGCTACGCATGCACAGCTGTCACCTGCGCAAGTCACAAACAAACAACAAGGAGCCAAGTTAGCAAACCAATATGCAAGAGTAACAAAAAGAATAAAGAATAGCAATGGTGAGGGCAAAAGGAAAGGCTAAGCTACACTATCTAACTAGGCCGAGCGCCTCTATCCCCGGCAACGGCGCCAGAAATCTTGGTGCGTCTCCACTAGTGGTGCTTTTACACCCCACGAGGTCGGAGCGCACGGGATATGGGATTGTGCTTTCAAAATTTATATGGTCCCACACTGACTACCTACGTCTACTAAGACACTACACCCGCAAGCGCACGTGGTCGTGTCGTAGTATAGGTGAGGCGGCAAGTACGGGGTCGATCCGCGAGGATAAAGGGGGCGCTAGAGTTAGACAGCGTGAGCTACGTTCCTAGTGCGGAGAGTAGGGTTTTTAGGGTTTTAAGGTTGTTTGTTGGTTGATTAAACTAAGAGAGCGAGTAAGAAATGCAAAAAGGAAACTAAATTATGAAAGAGCAAGTAAATTAGCAAACTAAGTTATCAAACTACCTAAACAGGGACAAGAAGGGTTACACTAATCTAGCAAGCCAAGAAGCAAAAACGAACTAAACTAACCACTAGCAAGAGCAAAAGCCTAAGTTAGCACTGAAGAGTAAAATTAAGCAATTAACTAAGTTAGACTAGAGCAATTGAACTAAGCTAGCATTAACAAGCAAACTAAGTAATTAGGGTTTTAAGCAAGGTGATTAAGGTGGGTGGGCTATTTGGGGAATGTCACTTTAATTTTAGTTGGGGGAGTTCATTAAACATGCATGGTGCTCAATTCATATCTAGATTACCAAACCAAACAACAAGGTCAATGTCATTAGAACATACCCTATACTACTAGTAGAAGACTAGGGTTAGGTGTAGTTCTAGTGAGATTGGCCAAATCTAGGTTTCTAGGGTAAGTGATAGTGGGCAATTGAGGGTTGAGGGTAGAGATGGGAGTGGAGATGAAGGGGTTAATCCTCATGCCACTAGCCACTCTAGCATTTAGAAGGCCCTAGGCAATTGCATCACTCTCACTTACACTAGCCACTTAAATCTCACACTCATTTGTAAGAGGAGGGGTGTGTATGTAGGAACAAAGGGGGCTAGCTAGGGATCCACTAGTTGGACCTAGGAGCCATTCCTAAGATTGCCACATACACCCCAATTCCTCCTAGAAATGAAGTGTCATCAAAAACCTCAAAACAAGCAATTCATACAAGAAGCACAAACCACATGCAATAAGATAGGAAAAGAGATGGAAGCAAGAAGTAATCATCATAAATATGAATTGAGTTCATTACAAGAATTTATCCCCCAACATGGTATCAAAGTAACATTTTAATCCCAAACAGCCCACCACAAGGGGGCTTAGCTATACATGATCATGAAAACAGGAAAAGAAAGGGGTAGAAGAAGTGGGGACTCCATGAAGCTTGATGTAGAAGCCTTCTTCTTCACCTCCAAGCAGCTGCAGACGTCCTCCCTCCTCCAATGGTGCAGGGGTGCATGGAAATGGTGGAATGGATGGATAGAAACCTAGAGAATCTAGGGTTCTATGGTGGAAATGAGTGGAAAGTGGGTGGAAATGGGGTTGAATGCAAGGAAGAAGGTGGATGGGAGTAATGGAGGCAAGGGAGCAGCTAGGTGACGGCTAGGGAGTGCTATCTCTCTAGCCCTAGAAGCAACTAGTGCTTATATAGGAGCTAGGGTTGAGTGGGGGTAAAATAGGAAAATTAGTGGAAAAGTCTACTGGAAAGAAGGCCACCACGACCGTGATGAAGGGCCACGGCCATGGTGAAGACGGTATAACATGGTCGTGATCAGGTGGTACGGCTATGGTGAAGGGAAACTGGAAATGAATGGAGTGGCTCAATACGACTGTGGCGAGGAGCCACGGTCGTGGTGAAGTGGTTGGGTCACGGGTGTGTTGTGCGGCCACGGGCGTGTTGTCTGGCGAACATTCCCCTATTGATTCCTTGGCAATAAACATTACGACCGTGGGCAGTGGCCACGGCCGTGGAGACTTTGGCTTGTCATGGTCGTGGTCGAGGGCCATGCCCGTGGTGATTCTGGGCATTTCTCCTATTGGAATTGCTGCTCCTTGGCAATAAACATTATGGTCTTGGGCAGTGGCCACGGCCGTGGTGAGGGCTTGAGCAGGCTGATGAACTTCAAACTTTGTCAAATTTGGATGTCCTTGCTTGGTGATGACTCTTTGGCCACTAAGGTAGGTTGGGGGAGCTTTGGGGCCTTCTTTGGGCCCCTCCATCACACTCGTCCATCCATTGTGGTCCAAATACCTGAAAATAGTGCAACGAACATCCATAAGCGTATTTACAATGATAATCAAATTGGGGGAAAATACTTGTAATCTAACATGTTTAGATGCAACTTATATACAAAATGGCATAGGATGGAGCCCTAAAATAGGGCTGCATCATGCACCTCAGCAGATAGCACACTAAATGATGTTCTGGAAACATGCACGATGTGCATTTCGCGACGCACGTCGTGCACCTGGGAGCTGTAAATACGAAAAATGTTTCTGGAAATGTGCACGACGTGAATTTCTCAACACACATCGTGCACCTAGTTTTCCAAATGACAAGAAAATGTTCTGGAAACATGCATGACGTGCAATGATAAATGCACGATGTGCATCTGTGTACAACAAATGGTCTGTAATGTGTTTACAACCACTGCACGTTGTGCATCAGAATCGCACACCGTGCACCGGAGCGTAAAAGACAGTCCGAACTGAAGAGGAACACACTGTGCATATAGCATGCACGTCATGTTCCTTTTATAAAAGGCTAGTCAAGTAGGGCCGGAATGCATGACCTAATTCTCCACTCCAACCCTAGTAGTCGTGCACTCCAACTGTGCACTGCCATCGTCCTCCACGAGAGCCGTGCATCTCTGCACGTCATTCCCCCATTCTGCAGCCATGCACCATCTAGAAGGAGCGTCCGCCTTCTTCTCTGCTAACACTGCCGCTCAGCTACAACTTCGCAGTGCACACCATCTGCCTTCTTCTCTCCCAGCTGCCGCCCTAGCACCGCAGCTTTCTCCTTCACCACTGGTTGTGCTCCGCAGCTAACAAGAGGAGTACTCCGCCACTCTGCCGCAACTTTCTCCTTCACTCTGGCACCATCAAGAAGCAAGAGAGAATCCCGCCAATCCACCCCAAAATTGTCCTCTGCGACTGGGGCCAGCTCCACCGTCTTCGTCCGCCTCCTCTCTGCAACGCCCGACAACAACAACTCTCAAAGAATCGACACCACCGACCTTCATATCTGCCAAACCCTTAGCTGCCAACCCAACAACGACACCCGATTCTGTATGTTGTTTATCTGTAGGTGCACGTTGTGCACTCATTTTGCACACTGTGCATTCGTCTTCCAAGGTAGACAGTCAACTTTGCAGTGCACGTCGTGACAGCATACTGCACATCATGCAGTATTACAGCAACATGTCGCCTATCAAGAGAAGCGTAGGCAAATGCCATGTAGGACCTCCTTCATCCAGAGCATGCCCATCTACAAGTGCAACATCTTCTGAGATGGCACCAACAGTGTTTGTACCCTCCACTCAATTCCAAGTCACCCCAGAGGAAGATGTTGATTATTAGTTCCTCATCACCAGGCATGTTCTACCTTCCCGCTATGTCTACGGGGAAACCCTTGACAAGTTGGGTTTCAAAAATGAGGTAATAGAGCATCTACAGTTCTTAGGTCTACACCTTATTTGCACTAGAGTGTCAAAGACCTACCCCCGCCTGGTTTATGAATTTCTAACCACCTTCAAAGTAGAAGACAACCCACAAAACCACCATGAGCCATATCCAAAAATCAATTTTCGACTTCTAGACAAATCTTTTCTATGTATCTTAAAAGGTTTTGTGCTTTACTTAAGTGCAACTATGGAGAGTATACTGATTATCCACCCGCCTTCCATAGTGACACTTTTTGGTCTGAGATTACTAGTGAAACGGTGCACAGAGCTAGATATGCCCAAGCTTCTTCACTCCATAATCTAGTTTTTAGAGTTATGCAACATCTTTTAAGCACAAGGCCCTTTGCTAAAAATGAGACTCAAGGTGTCATAGGAAAAAATGATCTTTTCTTCTTATGGTGCATAGTAAAGAATGAGCAAATCAGTTCTGGCTACTACATTGTAAATAAGTTTCTAGAGACCAAAAAGAAGAAGAAAAGAGAGGCAGGTGACATCATGTGTGGTGGGTTGATCAGTATACTTTCAATGCAACTAGGCTTAGAGGTGGGTATCCTAGAACCTACACCCGAAAAAAACCTTGTAGACATCAACTATCTTATTTCTTGTGGCTTGATATCAAGGCATGGCGGTAGCATAAGTAAATTCAAGGTTTTTATCACAAAGAAGCAGTTCATCGTCATTCCCGATTCAACCCGCAATGATATCGGGAACAAAGCCACTTGGAAGGTGGAGCTACAGCCTGAAGACGATGAAGAGACACCAACCCGAGGCACCAGTAGCTCTACGCCAGCACCTATGCCAGTAGCTCCTACTCCACTTCCACCCTCCCCCAGTACTCAGACGGAGTACACATGGACGATGCCTGACATGAGGCACCTTTACGGTTATGTTCATCAGAGGTTTGACCACATTGACAGCCATTTCGTCCAGCTAAACACGTTGTACACTGCTATGTATGACATGGTCAACCGGATGGACGCTTGGCATATCTCTCAGGGCCACTACCCCGCCCCACCGCCGTATCAGTCACCGCCTCGGCAGCAACCCGAGTTTCCACCACCTGAATGCCCACAGCAGACACCTCAGTTTTCATAGCAGCATTCTGACTCTTCCACCCAGCCGATGGACATCCCCGACATTGTCAGCCAATTCTTCTCTGATCAGGAGGGCGGCAGCTCTTATTTCTGATCACATCGATTACAGGTACCCAATTATGAACTCCATAAGTTCGATTGATGCAGTGAGGACACTACTGATTTCAAGCTTAGGGGGAGCACAACCGGCCGGTAGATGTAGTTTTTCTTTCAACTTTTATTTATTTGAGTTTTCTTTTTATTCCTTATTATGTTCCTTGATGGTAAAAATTAATATGTCTTGAGACTATCTTGTTATAATGAACCCCCCTTGTATGTTGGAACTATTCTGTCCTTTATGTGTTTTGTCTACATGAAAAGGAAAATCAAGAGCATGTATGAATGAAATGGAAACTGAAAAATCCCCATGTACATGATTTTGCCTTGTGTTTGTTGTTCGAAATCTCAAATTTTTTTTTACATCCTTGATTTCTCAATACGTGTAACAATTCCAAACTTTAAGCAAATGAATCAACTTGGCAACATTTAATAGAATATGGGATACTCTTGCCAAACCTTTAGTGCATCTACAATAAAAAAAAATTCAATGAAAAACTTTCAAAAGATTGATTTAAATCTTGCTAGCTTTAACATTCTTGTTGACTCTTTGGTGTTGTACCATCAATAGTTTATCTTGACCCCATAAAATATGGCAAATGGCCCACATATTATGCTATCCTAGTGTGAGTCTGATCTGGCAATGATGGTTAGGTGATATGCAAATCAAAAGAGGGTAAAAACAACACCCCAACCGGCTTCCCTCGTGAGCGTAAGCCTAAATTAGCAACCGAATGCGGGAACCCAAAATTTCCATCATTATATCCTTAAGAAAAATAGTGCAACTAAGTATTGTTAATGTTAGCATTGGTTTCATCATCTTATACATGTACTAGATGAAAACTTGGTACTGTACATGCACTGATTGTTTGGCTTGATTATCCAAATTCTATTTAAATGTCTTCTAGTTGATCATTTTGTTTGTTTTGGAACTAACCATGCTGGACTTAATTTCTCTATCTTGGATGTTGAAAGTTTGATATGACGACATGGAACACAAGCACAATGTGCATAGTTGGCTGAGCTGATTACATACCTTCTTTTCTTTTAATCCATGCATAAAATTGATTTTTCTTCTTGAATGTAGCCCTGTTCTTTTAGCTTGAGGACAAGCAATAGTTCAAGCTTAGGGAAATTTTTTGTGTGATTTCTACATCATATTTTCACATACTATCACACACAAATTTGGTGCATTCTGATTTCATTTAGCCTCTTTTCATATTACTTTTGCCATCTTTTTGTTACTTTACTTATCGCATAACTTGCACTACAGATATGTCTCAAAAGAACTGATTTCAGAGCTTAATTCTGCTAAAATAGCAGAATGCACGTCATGCAGGACAGATGCACGGCGTGCACACTTTAGCAGAAGTTCTATTTCACCCAGACAGCAAAATGCACGGCATGTTCGGGCCTGGAACACGGCGTGCGAGTTTCCAGAAATGTACAGAAAAGCATGTGCATGACGTGCACTCAACTGCACGTCGTGCACCTGGAGCGTCAAGCAATCAAGAAAACTTCTGGAAAGTCAAACGGCGTGCATTGCTTATGTGCATGCCATGCGTAATTCATCTGGAGCAACCTATCAGTGTTGGTGCACGGCGTGCACCTGGCAGTTTTAGAAATTTGAAAAATACAAGTTTGAGTTTAAATGACGAAGGGAACGGAAGGGGCAGTTATGCTCAGTCATTTTTGTCAGTTCCCTTGTCCCAGAGCAAGCCTAGATCATAGGAGGGCAATTTGGAGGAGAGAAGAGGTGGTTACTTGCCAAAGAAGCCCATTTCTTCTTCTCTTCTTCACCATTGTCTTCTCCAAGGTGCAGCCAAGCTTCCTCAACTTTGTGCAGCTTCTTTGGAAAGGAGCTAGTCTGTTTTGGAGCAGCTAAAGAAGGAGAATTTCGTCCCCAATCCAGAATTCCTCCTTCTTGTGGTTACAACCTCCGATCTCTTTGTTTTTTGACTTCTAAATCATGTTTAGAATTGACTTTTCTATAACAAATCTGCAAGGCATGGTTATGGATGAGTAATTCTCTTTTTCTTGGGCATGGGAGAGTAGCTCCCATGTCATAGCATGTATGGAACAAGTGATTTCGTACTAAATACTATGCTTCTTGTTTTTTTACCATGAATGTACCGGTTTATTTATTCTCTTGTATGTATTGTTGACCACTTTATATGCATGTTTTCTACATTCTTGCTCAATCTGAGAAGATAGGTAAGAATGTATGGAGGTACCCTTCTTGGCAACTCTTTCTCTACCACGGGAATGGAGAGAAATGAGTTGAGGAACAGGTTGTGATCAAAAATGAAATTAATGCACGAGAGTGCATCTTTGAGTTGCGATCGTTACACTTGCATCGGGAGGTGAAGTGTAACACAACTTTTCCTTTAACAAGAGCTTATGTATGTTTAAATTATCATGATCCTATGATATGTGAGTGAAATCCTAACATCCAAGATCCATTAATATCTGAACCTAAACTTTTCTAGAAATCTTTTCGTTGTTAATTTTGTTAATTTGAATTTTCTGCAATTAGATAAGCTTCACCATCTCTTTTAAACCGGTCTAGATTGTTGAACTTTAGTGTTGTTGTGTACATTTAATTGCCTAAGCTCCTTGTGTTCGACCTCGACTACAACTACTCTCATATACTTGTGGGATATAGCTAGTTGAGTAAAAGATCATTCCTATGATTAAAAACTCGTTAGTGTAAACAACCAAAAATATTATATTGGGTGATGTCAAAGTATACCGAACGACATGTGATGAGTGTAGTGACTTTAGGTCTAAGAACCACAATAACCACCAACACTGTGAGAGATGACTATGACTACCAATGGTTTCCATGTCTCAATCACATGGTGGGTCCGCCTGACACACTATTATTTAACATGCATCTATGTGCTTGGTTTGATATCACATATTATGACTAATGAGATTCTGTCATCAACCCACAAACACTCTAGTTTTATGTGTTATTGTTGTCTATCTACCTTCCACAATAACATCTGACAAGGGACATAATGAGAATGTATATGCTCTTAAAATATATATGATCTCATTGTTTAAGTCATGTACTTGAAGACATACATCACTGAGTATTATTGACATTTATTATGTTACATCATTATCTCATAACTGAAAATAATGAAATAAATTGGAAGCTTGCCTTTATTATTAATCAAATAATTTACAAATTATGCCATTCAAATCATCATATGATTGGCTCTCTGGGCATACAATCCAACATAAAGGTCATCTCCACTCATTCTAGAAATCACTATGCTCCTCCCCCTCCTCCAGGGAAACCCCCAATTGTTCCCATAAGTTTTTAAGACGATGACATCGTGGTTGTTGAAAAGGAACCTTCACAAGACTCCACCACTCCTACCCCTAAAGCTCCACAAGTGGAAGCTAATGATCTTTCCAGTTTATAATCCTCATCCACCATTCCAAGCATGCCTAAAACAAATTAGGCTAGATTCCCTATTCATGAAGTTTAGAGATGTCATGGAAAAACTACATGTGAAAATTCCCTTCTTAGATGCTCTCGTTGATATGATGACTTGGTCTAAGTACATGAGAACTTTGTTGACTAGGAAGTACACCACCAAGGAGTATGAGACTGTCAAACTCACTAGGACCACCTCTAATATCATCCATAACAATATACCTAAAAACCACAAAGATCTCAATTCCTATGGGATTGGGTATTATCTAGGTGACAATGCTTGTAGGAAAAGATCTTGTGAACTTGGGAGCTAGTACTTCAATCATGCCTTATAGTCTTTGCCAATGATTATATTTTGCTGGCATGCTTCCCGCTGCCATGACTATCCAATTAGATGATTCATCAATGGCAAAACATGTGGGTATCATTGAAGATATACTTGGAAAGGTAGGGAAGGACACCTACATTCCATGTGACTTTGTAATCATAGACATCAACTAAGATCTACACTACCCTCTCATTTTCAGCTGTCACTTTTTAGCCACCACCCAATCCTTCATAGATGTTGAGGATGGAACAATTTTTCTATGACCAGGTAGGCAAACCCTTGAGTTCAGGGTCTTTGAAAGCATTAAGGAATGAATCCTACATGAGGAGGTCTATCTTGTTGACTATGTCGACAATCCTTCCCAATCAAGATAAGAGTGGCAATTACTTGAGGACCCCCTCTACACCGCTCTTATGGCCCCTTTTGAATGTGGTTTTGAAGATGAACAATTAGATTAGTACAGAGCTCATCTAGACAACTTTGAAGAGATATCCCATGAAGAATTCGAGGACCTTAAGATGATCTCCCTTTTGGAAGAGAAACCTGAAGTTCCTAAAGCCCCAAAAATGAAACCCCTCCTAGAAGGACTCAGATATGTCTTTCTTGATTAACATCAAATCTACCCTATCATAATCAATTCTGACCTTACTTTTGAGCACGAGAACAAGCTAATGACCGAGATGAGAAAGAAGGAGAGCTACTTTGGGGTACTAAATGAGGTGAGACAAAAGCGATTAATCAATTCATTTGCATGCATAAAATCCCTATGGTAGAAGAGTATAATCCATCATGGGACCCTCAACGCAAATTAAATACAAATATGAAATAGGTTGTCCTGTTATAAGTTATCAAGATTTTGACTACATGAATCATCTACCTGGCCTACAAATCCCCATGGGCTAATTGTGTCCAAGCGGTACCCAAGAAAGGGGGGACCACTGTTGTAAAGAATGACAATAATGAGCCTATCCCTAACGTTACTGTTACAGGATGTATGATGTGTATTGACTATAGAAAGCTGAATAAGGTCAGTGGGAAAGATCATTCCCTTCTTCCCTTCCTAGATCAAGTACTAGAGTGCCTTGTCCATCAAGAGATTTTTGCTATTTATATGGTATTTAGGTTTTATCAGACCCCCATTCATCCTAAAGATTAGTAGAAGACCACTTCCATTTTCCCCTTTCACACCTATGCTAATAGGAGCATATCTTTCAATCTTTGTATCTCCACCACCACTTTCTAGTAGTGCATGTCCACTATTTTTTCTAGGTTGATTGAATCTGTTATGGAGGTTTTCATGGACGACTTCTCCATTTATGGAAATTGTTTTGATTCTTTCATGAGACATGTATCCCTAGTCTTGGAAAAGTGTGAAGAATCACACTTTCTTTTAAATTGGGAAACATGTCCTTTTTTCATGATAGAAGGAATTCTCCCTGGACATCAAGTTAGCAATCAAGGTATAGAGGTGGATAGGGCTAAGATTCAGGTGATAACCAAAATTCCTCCTCCTACCTTTGTCAAAGACATTCCTTCCTTCCTTGGACATGCTGGATTTTATAGGCATTTGATTCACGACTTTTCAAAAATCACCAAGCCTCTTACCAACCTTCTCTAGAAGGATGTTCCCTTCACTTTTGACTAGGATTGAATGACCAGATTCCTTATCTTAAAGGTTTCTCTCACCTCTACCCCCATCATCTGTGCTCTAGATTGGGTCTTTCCCTTCAAAATTATATATGACGCCATTGATTATGCCATCAGTTCCATTCTTAGACAAAGAGTTGACAAGAAACACCATGCCATATACTATACATCCAAAATCTTAGATGACGCACAACATAATTACACAACGTTTGAGAAGAAAATGTTAGACAATATCTATGCCTTAAAAAAATTCCACTCTTACCTAGTTGGGTCCAAAGTGGTCATCTACAAGGACCATGCTGCCATTCGCTACTTAATGACTATAAAAGATGCTAAATCTCTACTCATTCGTTGGATCCTTTTACTTCAAGAAATTGACATAGAAATCCTTGATCAAAAAGGCTTTCATATTGTTGGTGGCCATCTTAGCCACCTTAGTTTGTGTCATGCCAATGGAATTATTATTAATGATTCTGTACCAGATAGTAAACTTCTTAAGGATGAATTCCAATACCCATGGTTTGTTGATTATGTTAATTATTTTGCAGTAGGTGACCTATATCATGATTACACAAGACATGCTAAGGAATTCTTTTACATGATGTTAGACAATTTTATTGGGATGACCCTTATCTTTTTGGATTGCATGCAGATGGTAATTATTGCATATGTGTCACTGAGGAAGAGGCTCATGATATCCTCAATTAATGTCATTTTGTCCCCACTGGAAGGCACATGAGCTCTCAAAAGATTGCTAGAAAGGTGCTCCTGTCTGAATTCTTTCAGCCCACCCTATTTAGAAATTAATATGAGTTTGTCTTAGCTTGTTATCAATGCTAGAGAATGGGAAATATCCAAAAGAGATCAAATTCCTTTGAGTTCTTGGCAGGACATAGAGATCTTTGACGTCTGGGAAGTGGATTATATGGGGCCATTTCCTTCTTCTTGTGGATATTACTATATGCTTGTAGTTGTGGATTATGTTTTGAAATGGATAAAATCCATCCCCACCAAAACTATTGGCTCCAAATTTGTTATGAAGCTTTTCAAGGATATCATCTTCCCTAGGTTCAGGGTGCCTCACACCATGATTTCTGATGGGGAATCATATTTCTTGGAGAAAAACCTTGAGTCCTTGCTTAGAAGATATGGTGTCCACCACAAGATCTCCTTAACTTACCACCCTCAGACTAGTGGTTAGGTTGAGGTTTCAAATCATCAAATAAAATCCATTCTAGAGAAAATTGTCAATCACACTAGGAAAGACTAGGCTTTGAAAATCAGTGATGCCTTGTGGGAATACAAAACTTCTTACAAAACATCCTTAGACACCACTGATTTTCAATTGATCTATGGGAAATCTTGTCATCTCCCTGTAGAATTGGAATATAAGGCCATACGGTCTATCAAAACTCTTAATTTGACCTTTTTGCGCTGGAGAGAACCATTTTCTTCAAGTACAGGAGTTAGAAGAACTTAGGATCACAACCCATGAAAATGTCCAGATCTACAAGGACAGAACCAAAATATGGCATGATGGACATATTAGGTGCAAAGACATTCATGAGGGTGACCAGGTCCTAGTCTATAATTTTAAGTTGAGATTTTTCCCTGAAAACCTTAAATCTAGATGGTATGGACCCTACCTAGTAAAGTGTGCCTATCCACATGGAACTTTTCTTCTTTGGGACAAATAGAAGTTGGAATTTTTGATAAATGTGCATATACTTAAGAGGTACATCACCACTGAAGGATTCATGGTACAAGGAGCACAATCCCTCCCTATTCTTGAATGTATATAATTAAGAGAACTCAAACCTAACCCAATCTTGATCCAGAATCAGATCCATGAGCACACGCATTGGGCCTTCGATGTAGAACTGGGCACTTGTTAGGAGGCAACCAAACAACTCTTTTTGTTTCACTTGTTTACCTTTATTTTTATTTTTTCCATTATTGCAATTTATGGCTAACCCTTACATTTTTTTAGGTTCCTAGTTCAGTTTAGTTCAAAAAAGAACTGAGTCGAGTGGTTGGTCACCCAACTGAGCAATTCAATTCGGTGGTTGATTCAAAATTTGAATATCTTCATCTCACCCCCACCACGCATGAATCAAGTGATTTTGGTTACTAATTGATCGATTCACAGACTCTAGAGGGTCATTTCAAATGAGTGTCTACATCAAAACTTGAATCTTATCTCCCACCAAATGGTGTGTGAACTAAGCGACTCATATAGCAAATTGATTGACTCACGACTTAGGAATGCTCTATAAGATATGCCAAGCGGGAGAGGTCGACTCACACCATAGAAATGCTCCCTCAAGCTTTTACTCCTAAGTGACCTTCAGTGGTTCACATCTTTGCATCATTGACCTTGTCTTCTCTCCAGTGAGATGGGGGTTTCACATCGCCAGCCAAACATCTCACATCGCCAGAAGGGCATTTTATACTACCAAACGGTCGATCCGTCAAGAGCAAACCTAGCAGAGCTTGGGACATTAGCTCAATGATCTTTACTTGATGCAGTGTTTTTAGGAATCCGGGAACATTTAATATGGCCATTACACTCTCACCAGACCCTCCTACACTGAGTATGGGGCCTACCAGGCATATCTTGACCCCAACTCTCACTATTGGTGCAACTACTACTATGAGCCTCCTTCCTCTTCTGCTCCCCCACCACATCGATCTCTGCCATAATAATGATTTTCTTAGATCCATCTTAGGTTTGGGATTTGATCCAAATGAGCAAAATTCTATGTCTGAAGGGGACGTGGGTGGTACATACCAATTCCACACCCTATCTTCCTTTCCTAGCATATTTACTTTGTCATTTTATTTGCTTGTGGTTGATTTCTTTCTAAAAAGTAGTTTTCTTTTATTCCTTAGAGCACAGGAACAACCTTCTTACACTATCTTCACCCCCTCACCTTGCAAAGAAAAATAAAAGCCACCTTATGTCAAACACCAAGTCTGGGGTGGCGTGATCACCCCATATAACCATTTCTTCCACACCCCTCCTAAATCTAATAGGGGTCCACCATGAAAAGATGCCAAAGTGCACACTGAAAAAATGCAGTCAATGTAACTGCAGTACATGAATAAAAAAATCCCAAGTTGAACAGGGGAGGGATCATCTTCTTCCATACCTCATTCACCTAGTTCCTTTATAAAAATTACAATAAAATGTGTAAGTATCAAAGTAAAGGGAGATGAATCTTGTTTCTTTACAAAGTCTTGATATATAAACAAGCTATGGAACATGTTTCAACAAGAAATGTGAAATTGTGTTTTGTGATTCTAGGAGATTGTGTCACTTGGTCGAGAAAGGACGTAAAGAACAAACTAATGTTATAAGGGTGAGGAAATACATGTTGTTAGTACAAATTGGAATGATTTGTGATTCTGGAGGACAAGCAAACATTCAACTCTGGGGTATTTTGATGAATGTATAATCATTCCTTTTCAACTACATCTTTTAAAGTCTTTTCCTAGGATTTTATCTTATTATAGCAAATTTTCCAGAAATAATTGCAATTCATTTACTCTTGGCCCATTAGTTAGAATTATTATCATTTTTAGTCTTATTTTGTAGATTCAACCCTCCTTCACAATTTGTCTACCTTAGAGAACAAGGGCTTGCTTCCTTACATGGAAATCAAGAGCGCAAGGACTTCAAATACAAATTTTCAAGCATTTCAGTACTTGATTCGAGCAATTCACTTAGTGAACCGATCAACTAACTCATACAAAATGCTCCATTCCCGAACTCCAAAAGGTTTATTCATGGTGTCGATCTGCCAACTCAACAACTTCACTCACCATCTGAATCGGCCAATTCAGTGTTTGAACCAGGTGTTCCATACCAAGAACCGATCGACTCAGAAGTCCTAACTGGGCATTCCAAGCTCCAAACAACTAAATCAGATTCCTTAGTGATCAAGCCTTAGTCAAATGCACCACCTCCCTATCCTTAGGGTTTTGACCCTCTTCCAGTTGTTGTGCACATAGAGATCTAAATCGGGAAACTCACACAATGTACTAATTAGTTCACTATCTGTGAATAGACCTTTTCAGCAACCGCCTACTATATTTCTTCTCCATCCTTAGGGTCTCCACCCCTCCTTACCCTATAAAACAAGGGGGGAACTCCACAAAGAAATGTGATTATAATTTTTTTAGATTGCTCTAGTTTTAGCACTTGTTACATTCTTGTTTTGGATTTCTTGCATCTTGTACTTTTGTTTCTTCAATAAAATTTCTAGTTCAATTCTTGCTCTTGGTCGTATTGTTTTGGGCATGGAATTAAGAAAGGAATCCATTTCATTGTTAGTAGACTAGAGTCCTTCTTGAATTCTTTCCTATTTTCTAGTTTATGGCTTCCTTTATTCCTTACTTTTTTCCCTCTTAAATTTTTATGGATAGTGACTGACTAGTTCTTCAGATCAGGGCTTGGGGAGTAGCCCCATAGCCATAGTACATTAAATCAACTTCTATATGATAAACTTGTTAGATGATGTTTATTTGGATTATTGTAAGATAGAAACGACTTGATCTCTTGGTTTTTTTTAATGTTTTCCTTGGGTGATGAGATCTCAGACCCCAAGACTCAAAACAATCAAAAAATGCATAAAGCTCCGAATGAGATCTTGAAAGGAGCTTTATAGGGATGATTAGGCAAGGACATGTAAACACTAGGATCAATGGGTTTGTAGGAAGTTTGACTTTTATAAATACACTTGAAAATGTTTTCACATGACTTCAACTAACTTGCTTTGTTTCCATAGATTCCATCGCTCTAGTTTTACGCGGCTATGGTTCTAAAACCCATAACTTTGATACCTTTTGTCATCAAATCAATGTCAATTTTCCAAGCGCACACCTCTAAGAGTTATTTCCTTACTTGCAATTAAATTCTTCTCATAGAGAATCTTTCTCACTTTCTCTTATAATAACTCTTATCTTACTTGTTCTTAGTATAACTTTTTATGACCATGTTTATAGTGTAGTCTTTCTTTACTTGTTCTAGCATAATCAACCCTTCAACCAATGGACTTTCAATTCTTGTTCAATAATTATTCAAAGTGACCTAGTTAGAAACTCAATCTTAATCATGTTGTCTTATGGGATCAACACTTTCTATATTAATAAATTACCTTAATTGGTTTTTGCTGTTATCAAAGGTCATAAATTACCTTAATTGGTTTTTGCTGTTATCAAAGGTCATACATATGATCTCACTGTTCAGGTCATCACCCCGAAGACATATGTCATTGAGTATATTATTCAGTATACATCTATAAGTTTTGTGGTCATCTCACAATATAAAACACAAACATATAGATTGAAACTTTCCTTTATTGATATGATCAATATAGTATTACAAATCATTTACATAGTATCCCATTACAAATGATAGTCTCTATGGGCATACATACCAATAGATTCCCACTTGCACTTATACCCAATCACTCATGAATCTCAATCCAAGTGATTGAACATGTCCATTATGTTTCTTCTGTGAAAGTGCTTTTGAGAGCGGGTCAGCCACATTGCTTTCTGTAGGTACTCTACAAATCTTCACATCTTCTCACTGTACAATCTCTCGTATGAGATGGAACCATCATAGAATATAATTGAATGTTGGTGCGATCTTGGTTCTTTAACCTGTGCAATTCCTCTGTTGTTGTCACAAAACAACTCAATTGCATCACTAGCATTTAGAACCACTCCAAGTTCAGATATGAACTTCTTGATCCACATAGTTTCCTTTACAGCATTAGATGCGGCAATATATTTGGCCTTTGTTATAGAATCCACAACCATCTCTTGCTTGGAACTCTTCTAGCTCATAGCTCTGTTGTTTAGGGAAAACACAAATCCAGATTGCGATCTATAGTCATCTTTGTCAGTTTGGAAGCTAGCATGGGTGTAACCCTTTACCAAAAGCTCTTCCTCACCACCGTATACGAAGAATTGATCCTTAGTCCTTCTCAACTACTTTAAGATGTTCTTTATGGTTGTCCAGTGACATTCACATAGATCTGACTGATACTGGCTCATCATGCTCAAAGCATACGACACATCAGGATGAGTACATAACATCGCATACATGATAGATCTAATTGTTGATGCATATGGAATCTTACTCATGCACGCACATTCATCACATGAACTAGGACATTGGGCTTTATAGATCATAACCCCATGGGACATGGGCAAGTTACCTCTCTTAGAACTCTCCATGTTAAACCTCTTTAGCACCTTGCCAATGTATGTGCTCTGGCTTAGGCCTAGAAGCCTTCTAGATCTATCTCTATAGATATTGATTCCTAGTATATAGGATGCTTCGCCTAAATCCTTCATAGAGAAGGTCTTCCCCAACCAAGATTTTACTATATGAAAAGTAGGGATGTCATTTCCCATCAATAGTATGCCATACACATACATTATGAGAAATATGAATGTGCTCCCACTAACCTTTTTGTAAACACAAGGTTCATCTTCATTTTGACTAAAGCCAAACTTTTTGACTACTTTGTCAAAACATAGATTACAGCTCCGAGATGCTTGCTTCAATCCATAGATTGACCTTTGTAGCTTACAGACTTTATTGGCTTCCTTCAGATTGATAAAACCCTCAGGTTGTGTCATGTACACATCCTTGAGTAAATTCATGTTAAGGAATGTTGTTTTAACATCCATCTTCCAAATCTCATAGTCATGATAAGTTGCAATGGCAAGCATGATCATGATGGATTTAACCATGACAAATGGTGAGAAGGTCTCTTCATAATCAACATCTTGAATCTGACGGAATCCTTTCACAACCAATCTACCTTTATAAGTTTGAACATTTCCATCCATGTCGGTCTTCTTCTTGAAGACCCACTTGCACCCTATGGGTTTTACCCCTTCGGGTGGATCCACCAAGGTCCATACCTTGTTGGTGTACATGAATTCCATCTCAGATCTCATGGCATCAAGCCATTTCTCAGATCCTGGTCCCTTAGTAGCTTCTAGATAAGAAGTTGGCTCATCTTCTATGCCCAATTCATCACAATCTTGAGTCACGAGAAATCCAAATCTCTCAGGATCAAGTTGTGTCTTACTAGACCTACGAGGTTCCTGTGTTACATTTGAAACTTGAATTTTTACAACAGTTTGTGAGTCTTCATGTTCCTTATGTACCTCCTTGGGTTCTCTTCTTTCTTGTTGATCTCAAACTTCTTCAAGCTCTACATTCCTCCCACTGATTCCTTTGGAAATAAATCCCTTTTCAAGAAATACAACAGTCCTAGCAACAAACACTTTGTTGTCAGTTGGTGTCTAGAAGTAGTATCCCCGAGTTTCGTTGGGGTATCCAACAAAATAGCATTTTTTAGATTTGGGTCCAAGCTTTTTAGGAAATTATTTCCTAACATAAGCTTCACATCCCCAAATTTTTAACATAGACAAATTGGGATGATTCTCATTCCATATCTCATATGGTGTCTTTTGAACTGATTTGGAAGGTACAGTTAAGTGTAAATGTTGTGGTTTCAAGAGCATATCCCCATAACGATATTGGAAGTTCGGCTAAACTCATTATTGATCGTACCATGACCAATAATGTATGATTCCTTCTTTCTGACACACCATTATGTTGTGGTGTACCAGGTGGAGTCCATTGTGATACAATACCATAGTCTCTCAGAAGGTCCTCAAACTCTTGGCTTAAGTATTTGCCACCTCGATCTGAACAGAGTGCTTTAATACTCTTACCAAGTTGCTTCTCTACTTCATTTATGAAATTCTTAAACATTTCAAGAGTTTCTAATTTTTGTTTCATAAGATATGAATAGGGATACCTATTGAGGTCATCAGTGAAGGTAATGAAGTATTGATAGCCTCCTCTAGCATTTGATCTAAAAGGTCCACATACATCTATATGTATGAGCCCTAGTAGATCATTGGCTCTCTCACTCTGTCCAGTGAAAGGAGTCTTGGTCATCATGCCTAATAAACAAGCCTCACATGTCTCTAATGATTCAAAATCAAAAGAGTCTAGATAACCATCCTTATGGAGTCTAGAGATGCACTTCTCATTTATGTGCCCAAGATGACAATGCCATAAGTATGTTTTGTTTGAGTTGTCAGTTTTAGCCTTTTAGTATTTATGTTATGTATGCTAGTCTCAAGTTCTAACAAGTAGATACCATGTGACATAGGGGCATTGCCGTAAAAGATCTCATCTTCAGAAATAGAAATCATTCCATTCTTAATGTAAAATTCAAATCCACTCTTGTCTATACAAGATACAGAAATAATATTTCTATTAATGGCATGCTCAAAATGGAAATTATCTAATTCTATTGCAAGGCCCGTAGGCAAAGATAAACTAATAACTCCAACTGTGGTGGAAGAAACTCTTGCACCATTAGCGACCCGCAGTTCGACTTGGCCCTTTCATAAAGGCTTACTTCTTATCAGATCCTGCATATTTGAACATATGTGAGATCCACATCTAGTATCTAGTGCTCATGATGAAGAAGTATTTAAGTTTATCTCAATAAAGTATATACATGAAGTGGAGATCTCTATCCCCTACTTCTTCTTCCTTAGTTTCTCCAGGTAGAGAGGATAGTTTCTTTTCCAATGTCCAGCCTAGTGACAATGGTAACAACTGCCTTCTTTGGAGATCCCACCTTTATCTTTGAGCGCGGATGACATTGGCTTATGCTCAGATTTAGAACCTTTCTTGGCCTTTCCTTTGCCTTTTGACTTTCCCTTTGTCCTGTTGATCATCATCACAGACTTGGGCTTGTCTTTCTTTATATGTGCTTCGGTTGTCCTCAACATGCCCAACAATTCTGAAAATGGCTTGTCAAGATTGTTCATGTTGTAGTTCATGACAAAATGACTATATGATTTAGGAAACAATTACAGAATCACGTCAGTGGCTAACTTTGACCTAGGGGAAATCCCAACTTGGATAGGCTTTCCATGTACCCAATTTAAGTGAGTATATGGGTGCCAACTGAGTCTCCCTCTTTCATCATGGTTCTTAACAAAGCCTTGGAGACATCATATCTCTCCTATCTTGCTTGATGTTGATACATGTTCTTGAGATGTGTTACCATATCCATGACATTCATGTTCTCATGCTACTCTTACAACTCATAGTTCATTGAGCACAACATCAGGCACTTGACAACCACGACATCATTGAGGTGCTTCTTGTAAGTATAATCAGAGTACCAATCAACCAGGAAGAAGAAGCAAAATATATCAACTTGCATGGGGAATCAAGCCCCACTAGTGCATGATGCAGAGAATAGTACTAAAGAAGGAACAACCTCAGAAGAGTCATCCATCAATGAGGACTCCTCCAACAATGAGGATGCATGTGGCAATGATGAATCTTTAGCCACAAGTGCATTGATAGGAACTGAGGCCTCCGAGTATGCATCCTTCAAAGAAGAGGAAATGCATAATTTGAAGAAGAGGAAAGCACCTAGTTCTCCTTCTATGGACAGATCAAGCAAACTGACCAGGATATTAGAGACCAAAAAACTAGAGACTGCAACTACAACTGAACCTTCAACCAGGTCATTCCGCATGCAACAGAAGTTGTCCACAAAGAACAGCCCAATAACTTCTTTTTACCTAGAGTTGACGAACATCTGGATACCTGGGAGGATATTTGTAGTAACAAGAACCTCAAGGCCACACCAGTTTGAAGAAGAGAACACACTCAAAATACTAGGGATATATGAAAGGGTGAAGGAGCATCTCCCGAATGTAGGACTCTATAAAGTCTACGTCAACTACCAATTCTTGTATGATAAACTCACTATAGAGTTTATGTCATCACTAAAGAAGCATATAGTTATTTATGATGAAGCCATAGAGTGTGGGAGACCCTTTAATTAGTAGTGAGTCACTAACGAAGAAGATATTATCATTGAGACTTGACTAAACTCAATTTTCATGTACTCTAATGAACAAGATACAAATGCAGATAAGGCTTTAGGAGATAAGGAAGTTTGGGGTTTCAATACTGACAAAACATGGGAGAAATTATCAAAGGAATACAATTTCAATGTGGGGTAGGCAAAAGCCGCAAAAATGCACTCTAGAATGATGTGCATAGTGCACAAACTTTTTTCCAACACCCTCTTTTTCAGAACCAGCACTGGAATCATCCCCAGAATGGATCTCTAAGTCCTATGGAGCATATTATAAAAGATTCTAGTCAACATTGGAAATCTTGATAGACAGACTGGAAGCGACAGTAAGCCTAGAGGATTCATGAGATTTATGAATGGGTAGCTTAATTGCCTACATCACCCATCATCTAGGATACCTAGTGAACTACAATTTTTTAAGAAAACCACTCGAGATAGTCTGATAGATGCCAAGTATTTGACAATTTCCAACGTTTTAAGAAGAGAGGAAAATAAGTACTTTTACATATTATGTCGGGGAATGACTTCCTTCCCCTTTTGAGATGTGTAATGATAAACTGCTATTTGGGGAAAATGAGATCCTGAAGATGAAGAAAGGGGAAGTACCTCTCCAATCCGCAAGTGAACAAGCATCGCCAGGCTGCAACTGACGCATTTAGAAGACACAACTACTAGACTGGAAAAGAAAAAGCTTATGATACACTTTCCAAAGAAAACAACATCAAAGTGAAAGCGACCCCCCATACATCATGCATCACATATAGAGATTGAACGACTGGAATCTCTAGTGGTCATACCTTCCACCGTTATGCCGGAGGTATCACAACGATAGAAGGAAGTCGATCCAACAAATGCACCCAAGTTGAGTATGCTAGAGATACATGAAGATGTCGGGATAGAAGTTGATTTCATGGATGCCTTCATTAATGGAAGCAAAAACTTCACACATGAGGTACCACAACAACCAGAACAATGTGAGGAGGAACTTGTAGATCCCTCAGTCAATGCCACTGTGGAATCTCACCCATTGTATCCAAAGAAGCTAGCAGTAGTTCAAAGGAGATATTCCAGTCAAAGAAGACATTGATGAAGAGGTGGAAGACAAATAAGAGAGAACCTCTCACCATTCTGACTAGTCAAACCAAAATCTTCAAGACGGGAGGTCTCCAATCGAGAAGTACCCCTTTCATTGCATGAAGCCAAGCATAGCATGCACGTCCGCAGAGAACAAGAAGTCTCAGTCCAAGCAAAGGTGGAAAAGTAAGAGGCAAGATTGAGAAGGAACATAGAACAACCACGACGAGCCCCTGTCACGAAAGTATTAATAGGAACTGAGGCCTCCGAGTATGCACCCTTCAAAGAAGAGGAAATGTAGAACCCGAAGAAGAGGAAAGCACCTATTTCTCCTTCTATAGAGAGATCAATCAAATCGACCAGGATATTAGAGCCTGCAAAACTAGAGACTACATCTACAACCAAACCTTCCACCAGGTCATTCCACACATGGCAGAAGTTGTCCACAAAGAACATCCCAATAACTTCTTTTTACCTAGAGTTGATGAACATCTGAATACTTGGGAGGATATGTGTAGTAACAAGAACCTCAAGGCCACACGATTTGGTAAAGAGGGCACACCCAAAAGACTAGGGATATATAAAAGGGTGAAGGAGCATCTCCAAAATGTAGGACTCTATAAAGTCTACTTCAACTACCAATTCTTATACGATAAACTCACTATAGAGTTCATTTCATCACTAAAGAAGTAGATAGTTATTGATGATGAAGCCATAGAGTGTGGGGGACCCTTTAATTAGTAGTGTGAGTCACTAAAGAAGAATACATTATCATTGATACATGGTTGAACTCAATTTTCATTGACTTTGATGAACAAGCTACAAATGCAGATAAGGCTATAGGAGATAAGGAAGTTTGGGGTTTCAATACTGAAAAAAACATGGGAGAAATTATCAAAGGAATACAATTTCAGTTTGGGGTAGGCAAAAAGCACAAAAATGCACTCTAGAATGATATGCATAGTACACAAACTTTTTTCCAACACCCTCTTTTTCAGAATCGACACTGGAAACGTCACCGCAATGGACCTCCACATCATGTGGATCATATTATAAAAGAATCCAATCAACATTAGAAATCTTGATAGTTAGACTGGCGGTGACAGTAAGCCCATAGGGTTCATGAGATTCCTGCATGGGCAACTTAATTGCCTACATCACCCATCGTCTAGGCTACCTCAGTGAACTAAAATTTCTCAAGAAAACCATTGGATATAGTCTGATAGATACCAAGTATTTGGCAATTTCCAACTTTTAAAGAAGAGATGAAAACAAGTACTTTTACATATTCTGTTGGGCAATGACTTCCTTCCTCTTTCGAGATGTGTAATGATAAACTGCTTTTGGGGAAGATGAGATCCTGAAGATGAAGAAAGGGGCATTACCTCTCCAATCTGCAAGTGAACAAGCTTTGCCATGCTATAGCTGACACATATAGAAGACACAACTACCAGACTGACAAAGGAAAAGCTTATCATACACTTTCCAAAGAAAACAACATCAAAGTAAAATCGGTCCCCCACACATCATGCATCACATCTAGAGATTGAATGACCAGAATGTCTGGTGGTCATACATGCCATCATTATACCAAAGGTATAACAATGATACAAGGAAGTTGATCCAACAAATGCACCCAATTCGCGTATGCTAGAGATACATGAGGATGTCGGGATAGGAGTTGATTTCATGGATGCCTTCATTGATGGAAGAAAAAACTTCACACATGAGGTGCCACAAGAACCAGAACAGTGTACGGAGGAACTTGTAGATCCCTCATTCAATACCAGTGTGGAATCTCGCCCTCTGTATTCAAAGAAGCTAGCAACAAGTTTAAAGGAGATATTCCAGTCAAAGAAGACATTGATGTAGAGGTGGAAGACAAAATAAGAGAGAACCTCTCACCATTCTGACCAATCATACCAAAATCTTCAAGATGGCAGGTCTCTAATAGAGAAGTACCCCTTTCATTACACGAAGTCGAGCAGAGCATGTGTGTCAGCAGAGAGCAAGAAGTCTCAGTCCAAGAAAAGGTGGAAGAGCAAGAGGCAAGATTGAGAAGGAACATAGAGCAGCCACGACAAGCCCCTATCACAACAAAGATTTATGGAGATAGAGTAGGAGATAGATGATATATGCGAGATTGTTCTAACTTTAGCTCTAAACATTTCATATTTAACTGTAATTTTTTCTACACTAACCTTATAGGTGGACAAGATATCCATCGATGTCTAACCCTTGCTAAGCCAACTACAATAGATAGAGTTGTTGGCCATAAATCAGATGCAGGTAACGGAGGCCCTGACGAGAATGACAAGGGAAGTCACTCTTCTTTGGAAAGAGCATGACAAATTACATGAAGAAAATGAGAGGCTATGCACCGAGGCTACGAAGCAAAAGGAGGTGCCACCAACATCATTGTCTAGTGACAAATTGCTGCTAAAGTAACAATGACTCACTAACAAATAAACTCCACCTTCAACTACAATAGAAGTTGACATGCAGTTGAAGGCGGACGTGGTGCTTGCACAAGTACAACCTAGGAAGGTTGCACCACTTGTAGAGGGAGAAGCCACTACGTAAGTATCCTTCAAGAGAGCAGGTAGGAGTCAATAAAGAATCGAGAAGTGCCCACTGGGGAGGATGAACTCACCAACTCCACAGCCTCATCAGAACACTCAACCAACAACAACTAGGAATGGGGACCCACAGACATAAAAGACCGAGGCACCTAAGAAGTTCTAGAACAACCCCTCCTTACCATGGACATTGAAGCATCAGGTGAGAATGAGGTCATCCTAAAGTCAATAGAGAGAGGGAAAGAAGCATCGGAGATAACAGAAGACATGATGAACAACTTGGATCCTTTAACCAACTACAAAGTCCCATCACCTCAACTTAACTACGAGGACTTCATCAATGAAATACTACTAGATGAACCCATCATTGATGAGGCTCATCAACTTTCCTTTTTAGTAGAGATGGAGGAGGACATTGCTAAACAAGATGAGGGGAAAATGAACTGGATGTTCATCAATGGCCCCAGCAAATTGACACGTCTAGTATTTCTAGAACCACCTCCTACAACAAGTGTGGATCCAGTCACACCACCACTACCATGTAAGATCAAAGATATGGACATCACATTGGTGACAGGGATGCCCCTCTGTGACATCCATGTACTAATTGACATTCTAGATGATGATAAGCCAGGAAAAGATGCCCCTAAAACAACAATAGATACCTCCTGACGAGAACAACCTACAACTGACTTTTAGATATAAAGTGACTATCAGTAGAGTATTCTTCAAGGTCCTTTTTGGTACAATTGAAGAATATATGTATAAGGAAAATCTAGGACCAATCTTAAATGCCACATCAACCCTAGATGCACAATTATACGTGTAAAAATGCACGACACCAATGTTTGTGGAGCTACAGAGATACTACACAAAATAAGAACACTTTTGTACATCACTCTCCCATTCAAAGCCTTCAACCACTGGCTACTGACTGTGGTAGATTTGTCCACAATGTGGGTCACGCTCTACATTTTTAGTGTTGGAGACCTACCATGTGGAGGGATGATCTTTGAAAATCTAGAGACAAGAACTATACAAGTGATATTGACCCCTCTAAAACGTCTCATTCAATATACGGGTGGGTGATATCGCCCAAACTGGAAAGAATTCAGCATTGACTGCATCGGGCCCCAACTAATGCCTAATTTGGAGGACAATAGCTTCATAGTACTGAGGACAATTGAAGCACTGAATAGGGGAATTTCACTTCAGCAAATAGCTACCAAAACTTGCATTCATTAAGAGGAAAATATGTCATGGAAATCATCCACGACATATGATTTTTCTATGATAAACACATGGAAGATATACTAAGAAGGATGTATTACTTAGTTCCCATTAAAATTCCCTTGGAGAGAGCAGTTAAGGAAACTACAAGAGGATAAATAAGCATCTCCTCATAATATCAATGTGACCAGCCAAGTATCCCCTCCCTCCAAGACAATGGTGCAAATACCTCAACCACTACCTATAGACCCACTTGTTGCACTAACCAAGAGTCCCACACTAAAATCCCCTTTACCAAAAACTACTCAAAAAGAAGAAGAAACCACTCCACCACCACAACAAAGTAGGCATGTACCAGAGGAAGATGTGGAGGTGGAGGATCCTACCTTGTCCAACCAAGGAGTCGATGATGAAAAGGCTAAAAAAGACAAAACATGCCATGATGAACAAGAGGAAATAGAAGAGCCAACACCCACATATCTTATACATCCCGTGTTTGAGAATTTTGGCAAAGACGTGTGTTATGGTCTATCTTTGGAAGATCAAATGTTCATCATGGAGGGACTTTGACCACAAGAAGACAATATTATCACCATGTTTGAACGTGATAGTGTCCAAGTCCTTAGGCTCGACCTCTGAAAGATACTCACACCAGGAGGTTATATGGCGTTAATGTCATGACAGCTTGTCAGTTGCTACTAGCTGACGAGCTTGATGATGTCTACATGGCCTACTATGACATTGTTGGTGACATTCTTCATAATAAATAATTAGGAGAACTACAGTGACTATTGATCATCTCAAGTATAACCTGCCACACTTCATTTTTGTCCCCATTCTATATGATGAACATTAGACACTTCTATCAATAGATATAAAAGTGAAAACAACGATCATGTACAATAATTTAGACTCTAAGTTTAGCTTAAAAAGGGTACATCTACATAAAATGGATAAAAGCATCACTGAACAAAAAGTAGCCCAGGTGGATACAATTATCGTCGAGCTCATATGGATGTCTGGCAGTGGACTATCTGATGAAGGCCTAAAATTTGAGAAGCACTAGTTCTACCACAAGAGCCCACAGTAACAACCAGGATCAAATGAATGTGGCTTTTATGTGTTTTTTTAGATGCAGATGTTTGTCATGGTAGATAAGAAGGTGGAATTCTATAAAGAAGATTACTAGCGCCACCTTTTAGGGACATGTGCCCTAGAGATCCTAAGTTAGATTGGGCATTTACCAAATCACAACATTAAAATCAACTATTCTTACTCAACCTCAATCTTTGACACCCTAAGGACAGGGTGTATGATAAATTTGGGGGTGCAAATAGGCAAAATCGGTACGTCTCCATGTCCTACATTTCAATTTGTATGCATTACTTTACTTTCTTGCCTAACTTGTGCAGAAATTTGCTAGATTTTTTAAAATACTTATTTTGCTAATGTACATAGCTTAGTTTCTTTAATGTTAGAAGGTGAAATTTTCATATACATAAGAATTTTTAAAGGAAAATTTTGAATTCAATTTCTTGAGTGTTGTCATAACCTTCACTCTTAGACTTTTTTGTCTTCAGGCTAACTCTTAGAGTAATTATTTCAAGAATGAAATATTTGCACTATATAATTCACCTAAAACTTAGTGCCATGATGTTTTTTATGCCAACCTTATTCCAAGATACTCTAAAATGTAGAAAAATGCTTGTTATTACTAGATGAACCCTTGATGTAAGGAGGACTCAGTCCAATATGCTATTTATTGATCACCCTCAATCTCAATTATAGGTTAGAAAGCACATAAGCCTGGTAAAAAGGAAATAACTACCCCTTCTAGTGATTAAATGTCCACTTTGGGATCAAAAGAGGCTTGACGACCCAAAGCATCCTTGAAATACCTATTACCCCTAAGCATGTGAACAAGAATAAAAGACGAGTGGGAATAAAATCATGAGTATGTGCCCAAACTTCAAACGATGTTGATAGACACAAGCCTAGAAGCCAAATTTCCCACCTTCCTTTTTAAGGGGACCTCACATAACCACCTGAGGATGAAAGAATTGTGACCCTTCAGGAGGGACCTAGCAGGTAAGGTGTTGTTAGGTGATTAATTAGGTGACCTAGTGTCGTTGACCCGGTGGTGGAGCCGTGGGGATGGAGATCTCTGGTCCCAATCCTCAAACCGCTGCTTGCTCCCCTTCATCCCCTTGGTGAGCTCTTTCCCTTGGGAGATCAGTTCTCCTACTAATCTCTCCCACTAAAAATCTAGTGCTAGTTTCCGAGAATTGGATTTGGGGATCTTGGGTGTAATTTCACCCCCTGACTTTCCCCGAGGAAGATATTCACACCTAGAACAAGAAATCCAAATAGACTCTGCCCTACCCCTTCCACCTACCATCAGAGAGTGAGGCTGGTCCATATCCTTTTGTGAGGTGTGGTCCATGGAGGTGACAAAGTCAAGACTTGTAATGGAAATGACCAAGTTGAAACAACCGAAGAGCCATGGGTTGGTGGTTAGGAGGATTGTAGCTTATGCAAGGCAGGAAAGGACGGTTCAAAGAGTCCAGGAAGACTCTCTTCTTGGTGATGTGACTTGTTTGATGAATCAAGAATCGGTGGTAGACCAGGGTACTGGTCTAGACCTGTAAAATGGAGAGGAGAATGACCAAGGAGGTATCTGGGAGTCTAGTAGAAATAAGAAGGGGAGGGCCTCGGAGGGAGCTGATGGTGTAAAGGGACCTCTTGATAGCAGAGGTGCTCATAAGAAGTTTTTTGAACTACTGAAGGATGTGTGTTGTAGGTGTTTGGGGAAAGGTCGCTGACAGAGACAATGTCCTAATAGGAGGGTGTGCTATAGATGTTGTAGCGAAGAGCATGTCTCGATGAACTATCCAACTAGATTAAAGTGTTTTCATTTTAAGGGGAAGGATTTTCCAGTCCTTGGAAACATTGCTCACCATCGGGTGTCGGCCTAGCCAAGGGGTGGTAGACCCATGATGAATGTGACTCTTGAGAGGAACACAAAGACCTAGGAGGAAGATGAAAAAAATAAGAATTGGCGATCATGGTCGGATGGACTACAAAGGTGGATTGATCAAAGATGATGGAGTATCCCTTTGAGATTTAGCCAAAGGCCTTGATAGTGGAACGTATGAATTGGCAGGAAGTGATTATCTTCTTTGGATTGACTGGGGAGGTGGATACGATGGTCAAAGTGGCGGCTCCTTATGTGGAGGATGGTGAACTCTCTATTCGTTGTGCGAGTTGGGTCTGAAATAATCTAAAGAAGATGTTCTTTTGGTGCTAGTTAGGGGGGATCCCTTACAGTTGTAGGGATGATAACTCAATGATGAAGATTATGAGAAAAGTGGGTGAGGTCAAGGGTAGATCGATTTGGTAGAGAAACCTGAATGATTCGGTAGGGCTCCTGGTGGCTATAAAGGCGTTCTAAGGGGATATTATTGTGGCTTTAGAGGTCTTGGTGGGCGATAAAAGGTTTGTGGTGGAGATCACAGAGGTTGTTGAGTGTTTCCAAAATCAAGGATCAGTGGTGATCAATGCAGAAAGGAGATTGAGAGGTTTAACTCCAGAAGCGTTCACCCTGGGTACTGTGGGAATCTTTGAATAGGCACAAGACCATCCTAGATCTTGTGATCAGTAGGGCGACTCGAGAATAAAATCAGTCCACGAGGTGGAGAAAGAGGTGAGAGTGTGTGATAAGGAAACATATTATTGTGAGGTTTTAAAGCTGAAGAAGGAGAAACAAAGAGGTCGTAAGGTAACTGACCAAGGAGAGGAGAGGGTTCATATGAAATATAGTAGATTAGATGATTTCATAATGGACAAAAGGTTCAAGGATGATAGGAGAGAGATATTCTTGAGCATGACTAGGAGGTATGATAGAAGTAGCAGTAGAAGGAGGAGAGATGAATATTTTCTATGGTGCAATGAGGATAGGTCTGTGGGTGGCCAAGACTCTTGGTCAGAGGATGAGCAGATCATGTATAGGTCTTATGATGACATAAGTAGGGAGGAATTCTAGGATAGGAGGAGAGAAGGAAGGAGGGACCATATCTATCGAGGGAGGATGAGATCTTTTTGAGGGTGTTGGGGAGACCACAAGGGGATGATCATGGTTCTCTTATGAATAAGATGCTTTTCTAGAACTTGAGAGGTGTTGCAAGGAAGAATACAAGGAAAGTGTTGAAGAGGATTTGCATAAGACACAAGCCCCTGGTGTTTGCAATTTTTGAACCCTTTGTGAGAGCCAACAGAATAGAGGAGCTAGTGGAGGCGGTTGATCTGGAGTGTTGCTATTCAAATGAAAAGGAAGGGGGTAAGATCTAGGCCTATGTCGAGAGAGACATGGATGTTGCATTGTTCAAAGAAGATGACCAAAAAATCACCATTACTTGGAAAGATACCACAAGCCAAGGTTGCTTTGTAACCGCGGTCTATGCGAAACGTGAAATGTATGATAGGAGGAGGTTATGGAGTAGTATCAGAGACATGAAGAGCAACATAGGAGATTACCCCTGGACCATGATGGGGGATTTTAATGTGCTTAGATCGGAGGATGAATACAAGGGTCTGGTCAAACTAGAAATATAGTCGATGAAGGATTTTAATGCTTGGGTGGTGGATATGGACATCTGGGAGATGGATTTTGAAGGGAGTGCTTTTACTTGGGTGGATAAGTAGAGGGGTAATCCAACCAAGTGGGAATGGCTGGACTGGGGTTTCTTCAATGAGTAGTGGAAATGAAAGTTTAGTTCCCCCATCCATCACCTTACCAGAGATAGGTCTTCTGACCATTGCCCCCTGCTGGTGAAGGACTCCCTCTCTAAAGAGACCTTACCAAGTTCCCCTTTCTCTTTTAAAAGGGCTTGGCTCGATCATCTGGAGTGCATGAAGGTCATTGAAGATGGATGGTCTCATAATGGGTGGGCCGAACTGACTACAAGACTTTACCTGAAGATGAAAAACCTAAGGAAGAAGCTATCAGCCTGGAGTAGAGATGTGTTCGGAAGAAGTACCCAGAAGATAAAAGATCTGGAGGACATTGTACACCAGCTTCATAAAGACTTCGATGAGGTTTCTGATGGTCGGAGAGGGCTTGATTTGAGGGAGTCATAAGAGGTGCTAGAGTTTTGGTGTTCATATGAAGAGGAGATCTAGAAGGAGAATTTAAAAGTGAACTGGCTCCATAATGGTGATAGAAACATGAAGTTCTATCATGCAATTGTGAGAGAGCGCTACAAAAGGAAGACGGTCAAAAGGATCAGGGGTCCTGATGGGGTGATGATAGAAGATTTATACAATATGTGAGAGGAGGCGTCTGGGTATTATGAAGATTTCTTCTTGGAGAAGGGCCAGAGATATGACATCAAGGTAGGGATTTTCTTACAAGGTTTGGATGAGGTGATTAACAATAGTATATAACATGATGATTATGAATATCCCACATATTGAGGAAATTTTGACGACTCTTAAAGTGATGGATAAGAACACGATGCTAGGTCTGGATGGGTTTACGGTAACCTTCTTCTTTGCGGCGTGGGAGATTGTCAAACATGATGTCTGGGAGATGATGAGGTGTTTCTTCTAGGGAAAGTTGAGACACTGAAGCTTGCTTTGTAGCTTTCTGATACTTATCCAAAAGGTGTATAACCCTTGTGATCTGGGGATGGACTTTCGACCCATCTCTGTAGAAAATGTGACTGTGAGATTGATAGTGAGGTTGATAAATGATAGATTGGAGAGGGTGATGTCAAAGATGATATCATTGGAACAGGGTGCTTTCATGAAAGGGTGTGACATTCATAGCCAATTTAGGTTGGTGAGAGAATTGATGCATGATTTGGACCAAAATGAGGAGGATGATAACCTTATTGTGAATGTGGATATGACAAAAGCGTACAATATGGTCTGCTGGAACATGATGAAGAGAATTTTGGCGAGGATGGGGATGATGGAAGAGACTATATGTTTGGTGGTTCATTTCTTTGTAGAATCATGGGTTACACTGTGTTAGAATGGGTATAGGGATGGTTTCTTCCAGATGAGGACAAGCTTTAAGGAAGGGAACCCTCTATCATTGTCGATGTTCATTATTTTCAAAGAATGTTTGTGTAGAAAGATGAATAAAGAAGTAGACTTGGGGGTGATAGACAAATTCAAGGTCAGGGGTGCGGCGCTGGCTCCACCAATCCTCTTGTTTACAGATGATGTGATCCTCTTCACCACCACTGAATAGAACTTGACGAAGAGACTTGCAACCTTGTTAAGGGACTATGAAGAGGGAATGGGCCAAGTGTTGAATGAGGGAAATTCTCATTTGTTATGGGTGGAGGGGTGGCTACCAAGAGTAGGGAGGTGAAGACGTCTCGGGCTTTCATGATGTCGAGAATGACCTGACTTACCTTGGCGCACCACTGGCGAGAAAGGGTCTCAATCCCCTCCACTTTGACCTAATCTTGGAGAAGATCTAGGGGAAGATGATGGGATGGAAGGCTAACATGTTGTCTTTCTCAGGGAGACTGGTGTTGGTTAATCACACTTTAGCATCGATGTCATTTTACATCCTTGCAGTGGGGTCGGCGCCGGAGAAGGTGACTGAAAAGATCGAGAAGTTGATGGCAAGTTTCCTGTGGAAAGCAAGGGATGGATGCAAGCGAAAAGCTTGTGTTGCATAGAAGAAGCTGTCAAAGCTCTACAAAGAGGAAGGGTTGGGGATCTTGGACTTGAAGATGATGAACCAGGCCTTTGTAGTAAAAGCTTGTTGGGAGTTCTACACAAGGAAGTCTCTTTGGGCGATTTTTTGTTGGTCGAAGTACAAGAAAAATAGGCGCAACGATGACTTCGACCACCCGTGGGAGGTGGGCCTCTCCAAAAGCCCCTCCCCAATGTGGAAAGTGATGTGGAAGGTGTTCTCGACCATTATGAACTTTTTCAGATGGAGAGTGAGGAGAGGATATTTATCCTTTTGGCATGACTAATGGTGCGGGGATCCTCTCTCTGGATGAGCTAGAAGATACAGAGAAGTGGACACAAATCTGAGAGTAAAAGATCTGTGGAAGGAAGGTGGAGGTTGGGATTTGGAGAGGGTGAGGTTATTGGTGGATGACACTGTTGTGATTATGATTGCTAATAGTACCATGGTGACTGAGGAGGAAGAAGACTACCCAGTGTGGGGCATTAATCTGATGGGGGTTTTCTCCTTGAGATCTGCCAAGGAAGTCTTATGCAGGAACCACCACAGGAGGCTGGAGAAGAAGAAGTGGATGTAGAGGAGTGAGATACCACCTAGGATCAATGTCACTTTATGGAATGTGATGAAGGTAGCACTCTAAATAGATGATAACATCTGTAGATGCTCAATTCTGATTGTATCAATGTGTATCTATTGCGAGGAGCCAGATCAAGAAGACCTGAACCATCTGTTTGTGTCAGGCAATATTGTGAGGTTTTTGTGGAACAAAGCTGTTGAAATGTTGGAGGTGGTAAATGTTGGTTTAGTGGACAGGGGTCTGAATCATGTGATCAAGATCTTTTGGGATGAAGCTGGGAGGACACCTTTAAGGGTTGGTGTTGCGGGGTGTTACCGACCCTTTTACATTGAGTCATTTAGACACAGAGGTGCAGGGAGAGGTATGATGGGAAGAAGATGGTGGGTGAGGTTTCTTGGAAGGAGATGTTAAAAGTTTTGGGTTGGATTAGTGAGAACAGAAGCTTTAAGATCAACCCCAAAGACTTGGTTTGGAAGGAGAAGATCGACCAGACCATTAAGCGGCCTAAAAGGAAGATGTGTCATTTGTAGTTATTTAGGTGGAATCCTCCTGATATACATAACCTGAAGGTAAATTTGGCGTATGGTTTGTACAGGGATCGGAAGGGAGAAAGAATAGGATGGATGGAAGGGATCATCTAGAATCACACTAGGAGGATGGTCGTCTCCTGTCAAGCTGATATCATGCTGGATTCCAAACATGCTTTGGGAATGAAATTAATGGCGGTACTGCTAAAGATGATAAGGGATTGGGGCTTAGGGGTGAGCATTGTGGAGGTGGACGATATTAGGTTGATTAACTTAATTTGGTGTACGGAGAAGGTCCCATGGCACACAGAGGCAATCCATGAGATGGTCCAGTAAGTAGTCCATGACAATATGATGATGGGGTCCCATATATCTAGGGTGGGTAACAAAACAACGGCGTCCATTGGAAAGAGCTGGGAGCTAAGAGGCAAGATTTGGGTTTCTCATGAACCCAGTACACTCCATGTACAAGCCCGTAGATTGATGATGATGGAGAGGAGAGGTATACCATACATTCTTCATAGATGGAAAGATACTTAGTTGATAGGTAGGTGATAGATAGATACATCTTTTTGTTTCTTTTTATGTCTCCTGGACACTTTGTCCCAGACGGGGGGTCTTTTGATGTTGGAGTTACTAGTACAGAAACAGCGTTCAACGTCGCTTTTAGAGGCATCGGTTTTTTAGTAAAACTGACGCTACTCACATTAAATGTCAGTTAATAAGGACATCTGACATCTATATTTGAAGACCAGCCAGACACGGGTATCACTTTTCATTCAGTGTCGGTTGAAGAAAAACAACTGACACCTAAAGTAGCCCGCGAAATCCATTTTTTTTGAGCAAAAAAAACTGCGCCAAAGTATCAGATACAACGTCGGTGTTTTAGCTAATAACCGACATTGAATGAAGATAAAATTTGTGCCAAAAGTTCTAATATGGGCGTCGGTTGTCTTATAATAACCGACGTTATAAGTGTGCGCGCATCATCCCCGCCAAACATTTTTACACCCCTATTGCGTCGGTTTTTTATGGAAACCGACGCTGTTAGGCTGTAGCGTCGGTCATTTAAACAACTGACGCTTATGTTTAACTTAACAGCACCAGCGCGAGCGACTCTTCCCCTTTCTCTATTTCATTCCCGATTCTTCAGTTAGGTCCGGCGATTTCTTACTCGTCGCCGCTCGTTGCTTCTCTTCTCACTGTCGCTCGGTGTTGCCGCCGGTCGTTGCTCCTCTCCTCTCGTCGCCGTTGCCCCCGCCGGTAGCTGCTTCGGTGCTCTCCTCGCCGCCACCAGCTTCCTGCTAGGTCTCTGCTCCGCCAGCTTCCTGCAAGGTAACCCTTCGATCGTCCGCCTTTTCTCCTCTGCCGCTTGCTTTCTCTGCCGCCGCTGACCTGGACCTCACCCAGGCGGCGCCTAAGCAGGTGCTAGGGCACGCCTAGGGTCCCAAGCCCAGATGCCCTATTTAGCTAGGCCTCTGGGCGGATGCTTGGGCGGCGCCAGGGCATGCCTAGGCTGCTGCTGGGGTTTGGATTCATCTACTGGATTGAACCCTAGATTAACCTATACAAAGGATGCCCAAAACATGCACTGATTTCACCAAGTCACCCCAAAAGCCATTGAAAAATATTCTGATTGTGTTTATCTGTGTACTGATTTCACCAAGCTAGTGGAATTTTTTTTAAAAAGTTATTTACTTATTGTGTTTATTTAATTATGTACTGATTTTTTTATGATTTATTCATCTACTTATTTGTATTTTTCATCTACTTATTTGTATTTTTTTGTCTACTGTTTTTTATTTAGTTATCTACTCATTTGAATTTATTTGTGTACTGCTTTTGAAATTATATAATCATCTAGTGATGTAACTTTATCACAGGCTCATTATGAACCATTAGATCTAGATCTTAGGGTATCTCTACCGTCCTAACTATGAAATTGGTAACTTGTTTCCTTTTTGAGTATATTGACAATGTTAATCACCTAACTTGAAGAACTATGATATGAATGATGAAACTAGGATTGTAGGTATAAGAATGACAACACATGTATTTGTTGGCCTAGAAACCCGTCCAAGATTTACTCATTAGGAGTAAATCTTGGATAGTCCCCGGTTTGGGACTGTTCTTGAACACCTAATCTCACTTAGGATGTAAGTGTATAATGTGTATTGGGTTTTTGAGAAAATTTTGGTAGCATTTCCCCGCTTGTTCTCTAAGTACATATGTACTTAGAGAACAGCAGGGAAATGCTGCCGAAATTTTCTCAAAAACTCAATACACATTATACACTTACTAGTGAGATTAGGTGTTCAAGAATGGGATAGGTGGTACACATTTATTATATATAAGAATGACAGAACATGTATTTGTTGGCCTAGAAACCCGTCCAAGATTTACTCATTAGGAGTAAATCTTAGATAGTCCCCGGTTTGGGATTGTTCTTGAACACCTAATCTCACTTAGGATGTAAGTGTATAATGTGTATTGGGTTTTCGAGAAAATTTTGGTAGCATTTCCCCGTTTGTTCTCTAAGTACATATGTACTTAAAGAACAGTAGGGAAATGCTGCCGAAATTTTCTCAAAAACCCAATACACATTATACACTTACTAGTGAGATTAGGTGTTCAAGAATGGGATAGGTGGTACACATTTATTATATATAAGAATGACAACACATGTATTTGTTGGCCTAAAGTTTAACCATGCAAAAACTCTAATATGTTAACCCTAGACCCTAATCTTGTTGTAATATATACTTGTTTTCTCTTTGATCATAGAATGGATAGATCATGGATGTCCATTCGCAATCGCTGCACCCCAGAGTTTATTTCTGGTCTTGACCAGTTTATTAGATTTGCCGAGGAACATAGGAAACAACCTGGAGATAGGTTCTACTGTCCATGTAGGCATTGCGGTAACAACTTGAAAGTCAACACTGGTGACGAAATCAAAAGTCATGGCATGTGCAACAGGATTGTACAAGGCTATACAGAATGGCACTGGCATGGAGAGATTTCAAAGCCGAAACTAGTAGATGTCAATAGCAGTGCTTGTGTGGAAGAAGAAATTGCCTACGATGACGTAGATGTGAATGAACCAGTTCCAGTAGACATCGTTGATGTGATGTTGGATAGTTGTGGGGTAGAGCACACCGATCCACCTCCCATTTTTAGAAACATTGTGCATGATGCTGAGATATCATTATATGTAGGTTGTACTAAGTTTACAAAGCTTAGCACTATGTTGAGATTGTATAAGTTGAAAGCTAACAATAGATGGAGCGACAAAAGCTTCACGTCATTGTTGTCTTTGTTGAAAGAAATGCTTCTTGAAGGTAACGAGATGTATTTTCCTCTGTCATTCTTTGATATCATGGTACATCTTGTTGTCCACTTGACTAGGGAAGTGAAAATGTTGGGACCAGTTTTTTTGCATTGGATGTATCCCTTTGAACGATACATGAGCGTTTTTAAAAGTGATGTTCGAAACCGTTATTGGCCTGAAGGGAGTATCATCGAGGGTTATGTGGCGAGAGAGGTTATGGATTTTTGCAATGACTTTCTCAGTGGTAATGACACTCCTGATAATGACAAGAATATTGACGAGCAATTTGGCAAAGGAATTTTGGGATCACGTGTGAAAGTAATCAGCCGTGAGCAGTTGGAACAAGGTCACTTGTATATTTTACACAACATGGACGAAGTGAACGTTTATATCGAGGAACATACCAATTTCATCAAGAGACAATATCCTCGAGCCAATACAATGTGGCTTGCTAGAGAGCATAACAAGACATTTATTAAGTGGTTTGAAAATAATTTCTTACATCAACTATCTCAAAAACCAGATGATATTACTGAAACTATCAAATGCCTCGCCTTTAAACCAAAATTGACTGTTATGTCTTATGAAGGGTATGACATTAATGGATTCACATATTACAAAAAGTGCCAAGATGATAAGAGTGTCATCCAAAACAGTGGGGTCACCCTTCAAGCATCGACTATGTTTTTTGCAAGTGCAAAGGATAAGAGTCCACGTGAAGCTAAAATGTCATATTACAGTGCCATTGAAGACATATGGGAGTTTGACTACATAGATTTCAGAATTCCACTCTTCAAATGTAATTGGGTTTATAACACCAAAGGAGTTATAGTGGATGAATTGGGTTTCACTTTAGTGAACTTTGAAAAGATTGGTGAGAAGGGTGAACCATTCATATTGGCATCACATGCGAAACAAGTATTTTATATCGATGATCCTGCAAATGATAAATGGTCGGTTGTTCTTCATGGTAAAAGATAGTTCATTGAAGATCCTATATATGAAGAATAGTACTATGATAAGTATGATGACTCCAGTCCATTCTCAGTTGGGTTGCCAACACCAGCAAATATTGAAGCTAATGATGACTTGTATGTGCGCGGAGATCACAATGAAGGATTGTTAATTGATAAAAAATCGCAATATTAGAGGCATGTTTATATTTTTTATATATTTTATTTTTCTAAATGTGAACTTTACAATGTGAATTACTTTACAATGTGAATGTGAACTTTACAATGTGAGCTTTACAATGTGAACTTTACAATGTGAATGTGAACTTTACAATGTGAATTACTTTATAATGTGAACTTTACAATGTGAATTACTTTACAATGTGAATGTGAACTTTACAATGTGAGCTTTACAATTTGAATTACTTTACAATGTGAACTTTACAATGTGAATGTGAATTTTCAGATGGCTGAGCATTCTCCTGATGATCATGTTGATGATTACCGTGAGGGTGAGGACATCAATGCGTCGCCTCACAATGTAAGTTTTAAAAATATATCATATATTTATATCTATATGTCCATTTATAGTTATATCTTGTAAATGTGTTTATTTTGTCAAATTTTAGGTTGATGATGCACATGTACCATCTGAAGCACTTGAGGCACTTGATCAACAACACCAAAAAGTTGACAAGAGAAGGGGCATCACTATGATGAAGAAGTTAATAGCGCAAAAGGGCAATGGACCCAAACTTGTTGTGGATTTTGATAATGCAGGAAATGCATCTGGTGTGAATCACAATTCATTTGTTTCATATCTTGGGTATGTTACTCATAGCCATTGCGGTTGTAAGATAGATTCTTGGAATAAAGTTTCTAAGGAGAAGAAAGACGTAATATGGAAGGATTTATGTGTGAGTTATTATTAATTTGCAATTCTATTTTGTAGATTACTAATTTTTTGGATACTAGTTAATAACAATTCTATTTTGCAGAGTATATTTGAATTGGATGAAAAGTTGCATCGTAAATGCATGATTCAACGTTGTGGGAGATTCCTAAGGAACTATAGGACAAATCTCACCCGAGGATACATAAAAGAAGCTGACAAGAGGAAGAAGACAGCCACTGAACAGTGGAACTTTCTGGACAAAGAAGAATGGGACGCGTTTGTTGCTTCAAGGCAAACTGATGAATTCAAGGTATTAGGCGTCAGTCTCAATCTCATTAATATATGTTGTATTCACCTATTCACGATTAACATTTACTGTTACTAACCAAATCATTAATGTGCATACTAACTAGGCCCTCAGTGAGGCACAAAGATCAAGGCGTGCATTGAATGTGCATGACCACACAATGGGTCCAAAGGGGTATGCAGGCATTCGCCAAAGACTACATTCTGAGGCTACTGCTCAGTCTGCTGCTACTCAGGAGTCCTCCACTATAGGTAGCACACCTCTACCTCGCCATGATGTCTGGATAGTTGGGAGGAAAAATAAGAAGGGAGAAATAAGGAAGCCCGCAACTACTGAGGTGGATGCAAAAATGGTAAAATACAACTCTTACAGCAATCGTTCGAATATTGATTATTTGTGGTGTTTACTTAATTACAAATTTTTGTTTTGGTGATTAGCGGGAGCTGCACGAGCTGAGGAAACAAGGCAAGTTTATCCCTGAGGGCACAAGGGATGACTTGACAGTTGCTCTAGGTAACCCAGAGCATCCTGGACGTGTTAGGGCTGCAGGCGTTGGTGTGGGCATCAAAGCTTTTTTTGGGCCATCCCAGCGCAAACATGTCCCAAAAGTGGGACTTTCACAAGAAGAGGTAACATATTTTTTCCTTGTAGATGTTACTGTAAAAGAGAATTAAATAATTAGAATTTGATGTTTCTTTTATCCATGTATAGGTAGATAAGCTATTTGATAGGAAACTCGAAGAAGCAATGAAAAAGTGGCAGGCATCTCAGACTGCCACTTACTAGATAGTACCTATGGTGTCTCCTACTACAGGCTCTACTCCTACTGCATAGATTGGGAGTAATCATGTAGACCCACCACCTAGCAAATCCGCTGTAAGTATTTTTATGACACAGTAACTAGTTTTTAGTAACTAGTTTTTTAATTCAAGATGATATGTATATATGAAATTGTAGTCGTTTCAAAAAAAGATGATCTGTATATAAGTATATAACATTCTTTACACAAAAATTTGTAGGGGTTGTAGCCATGTCGTCTAAAAGTTAATGAATATGTCATTGCAGAGGCGTTGGCTTACCCATCCCTACCAGGGGAAATGTTTCACGGGTATCCATTACCAGCTGGTTGGATTCGTGTGAGCCCGGTACATATATTCCCCAAGTGGATGGATCTTCCATTGCCATATGCCCACCCAGATTGTGAAACGTTTGGTGAGGCAGAAGGCGGAGTGATATTGTGGCTAAAAGTGGATGTCATCTTTACTGAAACTGTATGGTAAATTTACATTACGTTAAATTGTTAGTGTGTGTATATGATGTCAGTTGATCTGAAATTATTATATATATATATATATACAGGTTAAAAAGAAGACATCCACAACATCTAGGCCTCCACTTCCACCTCCTACATTACCCAGTTGGGTTCCACAGGACCTACCTGTCCCATTAGGTCCTAACTGTAGGGGTATGGCAATATGGTTAGGCGAACATGATATAAATTACCCTATAACTGTTTCTATAGATTCAGATGTTGCAGGTCAATCATACAAAAGCAAACTATTTATACAAGATATTTTGGAGTTGTTTCGATATGATTGGCTAAATACATCTGTGATAGAGCTATGGATAAGGTGAGATCTTATTTATACATCCATATACCTTGTGTAGGATCTGGTGATCTGGTTTCTTATTTATTAATGCATGCATAATTAATACATATTTTGCAGCTACTTAGACAAGATATGTGCAGATTTTGCATTCAAACATGTAGAATTTTTTATTCCATCTTTGATTAGTCTAGTAGCTAAAGACCCTCCGCCAGTTCAACAATACTGATGTGAGGCTTTTACAATTTTTGCTCAAAATAAGAAGACAGTGATAATGGCTCCATTCAATGTAGAGTAAGTTTACTTTTCTTATTATAATTTGGACTTGAGAAAATTACATTTTTATTGTGGATTTTGAGTTATTAATTTTTAACTTTTTTACCTCTAGTGGTATGCATTGGGACTTACTGGTTATTGTCCCCGAGACGTTCACTGTCTATTATCTAGATCCTAAGGGGAGTAAATTGAATACAAAATATGGACACATAATGAAAATGGCATTATTCCGGTGAGAAATATTTCATTTTCATATCCGTTAACATATGTTATTACATTACTATTTAATTATGCAATGTACTGTGTTACATTAACATGTAGGGGTTTTGATGATTTCAAAAAGACTGGAGGAAAGGTCCCCATGAAAAAGAACCAGCCAATAATTTGGAAGAACATGAAAGTAAGTTCCTGACTGCAATATATGTATATATTATTTATGTGAACAGTGCTTAATTAGTTGTATTTTTTAATATTTTGTATGTTTGAATTTATAGTGTGCTACACAAGACAACGGATGGGCATGTGGATACTATGTGATGCGATTTATGCACATGATTATCAAATATGTTGCAATGGACATCGATTGTATTGATGAGGTATTATATAGTCTCATTAGATAATATGAAATATATCAATCTTATTTATAGCTCATTAATTATATATATACATCATTCTCTTTACAGGTGTTTAAAACTGACCACACTACAGGAACGGTCTTACCAGATGTACATGCTCCCTATACGACGGGAGAATTAAATGAAGTAAGAGAAGAATGGGCAACAGCCATACAAGTAGTGCGGGTTTTAAGATATAATTGGGATGTTGATAGTGAATAATGACTAAAGAATGATATTTTGTAAATGAATTTCTGAATTATAATATATGTGTGAATGTTTCTACATGTCTGGATGTTTTTACATGTGTCTGAGTGAAAATAAATGAAATTGTTGGTTGCTATATGAATGTTTCTACATGTGTCAATGTGAAAATGAATGGAACTACAGATTGCTAGCTACATGAATGTTTCTAAATGTGTGAAAATCAAATGGAACTGCAGGTTGCATTGCTAAATGTGTGAATATTTTTGTTGTTAATTTTGTAGGTTTGTGGCCTGTTGTTGGCTGATATCAATGGATGTCGTAAAACCTGTAGTTCATAACTGAACTACAGGTTTCTCATCCTGCGACCAGCCATATAGAAGGTCTGCAGACTGACAGAAAAAAAACAAAAAATAGGCGTCGGTTATTTGTATAAAACCGACGCCACATCGTTACAGTGTCGGTTTCTAATAGTAACCGACATCTATTTCCTTAACACCATGGCCGTGCTGGCCAGCACGACTGTGGCAGCAGACCAAAAATAGGCATCGGTTATTTGTATAAAACCGACGCCACATCGTTACGGTGTCGGTTTCTAATAGTAACCGACGTCTATTTCCTTAACACCACGGCCGTGCTGGCCAGCACGGCTTTAGCAGCGGACCAGACACCACGGCCGTGCTGGCCAGCACGGCCGTGTTGGGAGTGCACGGCCGTGGCAGCGGACCAGACACCACGGTCGTGCTGGCCAGCACGGCCGTGTTGGGAGTTATATGACGTCGGTTTCTTATCTAATAACTGACGCTGCTAGTGCCCAAGATGGCGCCCTTCTGTGGTGCAAAGGTATATGGCGTTGGTTTCTTACTAATAACCGACGCCTATAGTGCCCTGCTGGCGCGTTTTCGGTGGCGCGAAGGGTTTTGGCATCGGTTTTTGAACTGACGCGTAACGGCTGGGCTTTTAGCGTCGCCCATATAGGTGTCGCTTAGAAACCGACACTAAAGGCCTTAAATAACTGACACTAAAAGGTCGGTTATGTACTAGTGAGTCCTTTTTTTTGGTGGGGGATTGGGCATTTTCCATACCCCAGTTGTATATCCTTTGCTTGTTTAGCCCACGGGAGGAGTGTGGGATGAATAATAGTGACTCTTGACTTCCGACAAAAAACATAACCACCTGAGATTACATCATGACAAAAAATTGGGTAACACTATTATTACAACAGTACCCATGGTTGATCGAAACTAAGAAAGGTAGGGAAACACTTTAGTCTTGGACTACCCAATACAATAGTTAGGACCTCCATAAAATAAAAGTTGGGTGTGAAAGCTACCTCTAACCAGAACCTTGTGCAAGTATGGCCAAGAAAGGGATTACCGGTGCATCACAGGGAGAAATCCTTCCTCAGAAGAAGGTTGTAGAAAATGATACGAGTAACACAACTCCTGATCTGAGAGGGAGAATCTAGGAATTAACAACACCAAGTCATAATACAGATGTTTTGAGGTAAGGTTGATGTAAAGACATTTTTCACACTCCAAAAACACAAATCTAATAAAGTCCTTTGAAGTCATTTCATGCCTTAATTCTATTTGTTAGCTTGAGGGCAAGCTAGACTCTAAGATTGAGGGGATTGATAACATCTAATTTTATGGATATTGCATGCCTAATTTTATCTCTGATCTCCTCTCTTTATGTAGAGTTACCTTAATTTTCCCCCATTTTGCATATGTATTACTCTTATGCCTTGGTTTGAAGATAACTACTAGTTCCCATGCAGGGTACTTGTGAAACGATAGTTTTTACCATTGAAGCAAGATGTCCATCAATTTCCACCACCGGTGGAGATTGCAGCAGAGCAAGAAGCCATCACCAGTCCAACCATTAGTTTCCAAACCTATGGCCCATAAAGGTGCAGATCCACCAAGGAGTGAAGCTAGACTAACCCTCAGTTCTCAATAATCGATGGATAGTCAAGCAGTCATAGGGTGACCATTAGATGTCAAGAATCAATGGCTCACCTAAACAACTTGCTATTCAGCACAACCACCAAATCCTTTAGATTGATGGTCCACTGGAGTTTTCATTAAGGCTAGAACTTCAAGTTATTCACCAACGATTCTAAAGATCTAATGGCATGACAAGATTTTCCAACAACCGATGGTCCAACAAACGCCATGAGTTGGCCAACTAGTGAGGGAACCAATGGCTCAGCTGCACACAACATTTGATGGTTGTACAGAATATTCATTCGAGGTAGTTAAGAATGTGCCTTGAGGCACATTCCCAAACTTGCAGTGCAAGTAAAGACCATGCACCAAAGCTATAAATAGGACTGATGGGGTATCGAGAAAAGGATCACTACCCACAAAGAATGTGGAAGCACTGCGGAATCACACCCATGTCATTGACCAGCTCTTCCACCATCAGTTTGTCAAAGCTGAAGGATGAGAGTGTGAAATCATTCCTTGTTGCCCTCCACCAATCTATTCCAATATCTTTATCGAAAGAAGGAGAGCTACGAGCACATCCTTGCTACACTGCCACACCATATTTAGATAAGAGAGTATATCCATTGACCTTGGCTATCTGAGGCCATTGTTGGTGTATCTTATTTTCCTTAAACATGTCTTTCTTCCTTCATCACATCCATTCATTCCACCATCCATCTCCAGTCGTACAATACTTGTAAATCTGTAATGATGCTCACCACCATGAGTGGCTAAACATATAGCTTGGGCTGGGAGTAGCCAATAAGGCTCTCCCAACATGTAAATACTTACATCTAGTGAGTATATGCTCTTGGTGATGTTTATCTCCATACTCTCAGTTTTAATGCTTCACTTGTATGCCTAGCTATCATCTTGTTTTGTTTGATGGTTAGTACCCTGAAAGAGTAGTATTAACCTATATCTAAGTGTTATGGAGTTACATAAATGCATGAGAATGTTGGAATGATTAATCTAATGATCATATGGTTTCATTGTGGTTGTTTGTTTGCCATCTCGGGAGAGAGACAACCTTATCATATAGATCTACCCTAAGCTCGAGAGAGGAGGGAGTAGACACTTATGATGATTGCTTGTAAACCTGCTAAGGGTATACAATGGGTGTGGGTATTGCATGTTGGTGAGAGGCCTTAGATGGTGAAAACCAATCCAAGATTACCCATCCATACTTGATATCTTACTCTGACTTTACTGGTTCTTTTTTTTTTTCTTCTTCTTTGTTTTACTTGATTTACCTGGCTTGTTTGTTCAAGTACCATTGTTCCCTAAGGAACAAAAGGCTTTATCTTAACTCTTTGGTTGGTGTAACTAAACTAAGACCTTTACATTCTTAACACATACCACCCTTGTCCATGTGAATCGACACTGATTTACTACATCAGACCACATATCGTAGTTTTGGGGGCCTAAGTGTCAGGTTATAAATTTAAGAGTATGACTACTCCAGATTAACTCCTTTTGGATGTATGATTTAGACCAGAAAATTGTCTAACATTAATACATTGATTCACTACAATGGCAATTCATATATCATAATTATATGTATGGAGTTTTTTAAAATTATTAGAGATGTAGAGTTTAAAAAAAATACTAATCACCTCATGTCTACAAAGATTTCCAAAAAGAAAGATGTAACTCAACGACACATCACAATGGCTAATTATAACCTTAATAAATTCATTTGATCATTGAGGATTGAAATCATCATAGCCGTTAAATTTTAGTCGGTGTTGTTAATTAGATGTGTAAACTTGAAGTCTCAAAGATCGCTTGGTTACTATAAATTGAGGAAAGTGTGTAAGGTGGTGAAAATTGGATGTGGGAAGAATCTAACCACCAAGGTGGGGAAGGAGGTCATGAATATAGACATGTCGATGGGCGGAGGTTGGGAGGATGTAATTTTATAGGAGAAGAACATAATGAGTAATTAGCATCAAGAGGGAAAAGGGAAAAAGTTAGCGAGATGGGATATAATTTTTTGATATCTTTAAAAAAAACATGTCTTTTGCTAATATTCCTGAATACCCCCTTCTTTTGACTAAATCCAGCCAACCTGCTCCATTGTTAACCATGTGGTATTGATAACATGTTTTGTTTCTTTTTTATTCATTCTTCTCAACCACACCCAACCGGTTCAATGCATCACATCTCTTTGTTTTCTTTGTAAATTGTTTTTATTTCCATAATAGCCTTGATTATGTTATTGAACTACATAATTGGAGGAAATATATTATTATGATTTGGTTTTTTCAATGCTATCCACTTTTTGTGTTTAGATTTACTATTAATATAAAGAGTAGGCCAATTATGGTTTGAGAATACATACCTCTCAAACTAGAAATTTGATTCGAATTTGGTCAGACTCATAAATTTTTGTTTGACTTCAATTCTACCTGTCTATTCTAAGGGATGAGAATCAGACTAGGAGGCTTGACTTTACACATGTCTCGACCTTCATAACCCAACCTAGACATGGTCCACATAACTTACATGAATTGATCAAGCCAATTTTTATCATGATTTATAGGGGGTTGAGTCGTTCTGAGGTAAACCTAGTCTAAAAACTATCACACCCAAACTAATTATATATATGCATATATAATCATCTATTTATATATATAAATGAGGCACATGTATATATACATGTGCCAGTATACATATGTTACAAAATTGGGTGTTTAGGTCTAGGTCTACCTCAGAACCAACATAGTATGTATAGATTATTGGATACATTTTAGACATAGATTCATACCTAAGACATATCCATATTGACCAAAAAGGATACTAAAAGGAATGAGTTGACCACTCAAATAAATTCTCTACCAAATATTACTTGAAAAAGCATTTTTTAAAAATCAATTATTATGTTTCTTCCAAGTAACTTTGTAAGGAGTGGGACCTGATAGGGGATCCACTCCCTACTTAATTTGAGAAGAAACTCATTTATTAAAACATACTAACAAGCATGCTCAAATAGACAAAAAAATCATTTCTCAAATGATGATATACAAAATTGCCATAATATTGAAGTGAAATCATATTTCATGACTATATTCAATTTAAAAAAAGTACATTATCATCTCCCATAAAGGGTTTACATGAAATTTATAACATAATAATCTAAGTAGAGGTATATCTATATATATATATATCTCAACTCTATATCCCCAAGAGCTCCACCAAGCAGGTCTATGTCACCATGTCCTGTCTTTCAAGTCCTACACCTGGGGTTGGAAGCATATCCCAAAATAGAAGCCAAAAAATAGAAATTATCAACATACATGTTAGTATGAGCATAATAATCGGGTATTAAGTAATATATGGAATAAAGGATGTCAAACGAACAAGGTTTCCCATAGAATAAGGAAGTACCACCCAAGTAGGTATCAAAAGAATAGGAATTCCCAAGAAGATTATAAACAATAATAAGAGATTTTTTGACTTGAAACAATGTCATAGTAATAATATTACAAAACATAAGAAGTTGCATGGTGAGTAATAAGAAGAGTAGCATATACTAAAAAGAAGGGTAGGAACCCATATGTATTCCATACTAAAAGGCACTACAACTTAAACCTTAGTGCCGAAATAAATATAGTATTTTACATGGGAATAAAACCCAGTGCATGGTAGAGGAATAAAACCCAGTGCCTAATATTATGTGGCAGGGGAGTAAAACCTAGTTCCTAGAAGGGGAATCGAACCCAATGCCTACATATCAAACATGGTATGAAAATAAAACTCAGTTCCTATATGGTGTAACTACTTATAGTTATGACTAATCAACCACCCATGCAAATAGGATAGGCAAGATAAATTATAGTCATGTTTAAATAAAGGATGAGATCATCCAACTGATATCAATGGGATCAGAGGACTCAATAACAAGTATTCAATTAATTCCACGAGTATGATACAACAAATGACCATAAAATCCACAACTTGTGAAATTAGGTTTCACCATGGGATAAGATGAACAATATATAAATATGATTCCAAAAAGAATATCCAAAAAGTAAGATGATCATGAGATCAGAATCAACATAAAAACCTTCACACAAAGTAAATTTTTAAAAGAGATAGAATTGTGTAGGCTAAGTTGTCCATAGGACCAAGAGAGAGATGACACATAGGTCTTTTCTCAATATTGAAGTAAAGGAATGTAACATTCATTAAGAGAGAGAATTAAGAAATTGCTCAATATGAATTAGAGATGCAACATACATTAAGAGAATCAAATCAGAAATTGCTAAATTTGAATTGCATATGCAACATACCTTGACATGAGTGTTAAGTCAGAGATCGAGTCCTACCCTTCCAAGACTAAAGTCAACTCAAACCTACATATAGTATTTGGTCCATCATTTTGGTTAAAATATATGATACATTAGGTGAAACCCTAGAAATCCAAATCCTTCGATAAAACCCTAGATTGACTCATGTTATTGACCTAACATGGGGTTCAAGGTTTCATATTAACATCATGACTCAAATTACCAACTTTATTATTTCTAATGTTGTTTTTAAGCATTATTAAGATCATAAGTGAATTCAAAACCCTAAAATTAGGTCTTCAAAGTTGGAAATCAAATGATGAAAACTAGACCAGGAGATAGAGAAAATTCCCACAATTCCAAAACATATTTTCATATTTATTTGATACTCCTACAATTTATTATGCAATTTACAAGATTAATGATTTAGTGATTTATAAACAAAATTATATTGAGAATTAATGAAAATACCCTCACATGTAATTAAATTTCTTTTGTTGTCACAAGGGCACAATCATCAAATCAGCGAGCGTCTAATTCTACGGCTAGATAAAGAAAAGACCAAAATGTCCCTGCGATCAAAATAACCAAAACGACTCGACCATGGCAGAACAGTAAACCCACCATAGATCATATTCTTCCTCTGAATGTGCTATGACAGTGAGGAAAGGTAATATTCACCCAGAGCGAGATTTGGGGAAAAGCATACGAGATGAAATCTGATGTTTCTAGCTACTCAAAAATGATGATCAAGATCTAGGGAACTATATCTTAAGTCAAATTGAGATGTGGAGGCAAGAAACTCTATTGGTGCTCGTTGAGAAGTCAAAACAGAGATTAACAAATTCATCCCACAGTAGAGCATGAGTTGTGGAATTGAATTGGAGGAACTACTAAGAAGGGTGTGGCGGAGACGATGGTATGATCGCCTATTTATAGGGTTAAGTATTAGGGAATACATGGCTAGAGACTTCAAGAGAGTTGGATCTAGATTTAGACATTTCTTGATTCTTTAGAATTATGGTGCAGGTAAAGTATGAAACTGTATAGATTCGATAAGGAATTCAATGGAGAAAGAATCTCAAGTAGAGATCGATTGAGGCAAGAGAAAATCATGATTTTTAGAGACGTGTATATAAGCTTGGTTTCCTGATTTGGCTCGAGGTTGAAGATGAGTTGTTGACCATTCAATTGTGATCCAAATGTGGGGAAATATGTGTGTATTGGCATATGTTTCCTTACTCACCTGACAGTGACATTAATGCAATTTAAGTCTGATTCTTTCTAAAGTGGTGTAATAATAATTTCTTTTTCTTTCCCAATCAAATTGGATGAGTAAATAACATCAAAATAAAGAAAACTTGGTGGGTAAGGTAATTGAGGGGCGAGGAATCTGATTTTGCAATTAGTATTGGTGTTTGATAATCCTAAACCATCAAAACTTAACTTAATGACGGACTAATCTTTTTAGCATATTTATTTATTATTTTATCATTTATTAATCAAATTTCGTGTGTGTCTCCTTATTCCCCATACCTATCCATAGGAAAGATATAGAAGAATACCTTTGAACTTAAATTCCTCAATTTGATAAATTTGCACAACTTACCCCAAACTAGTGTGATTCCCTTAATTCTTGTATAAGAGCCTTAAATAGTTATGTTATTGGTTAAAACTCTTATAGTTGGATATTATGAACATTATAGCTAAATCCAACTTACGAAGAGGGTTCAAATAAAAAGGTTATTAAATAAAGGGGAATAAGGAAGTATTTACCTAGATTTGGGTTCATTAAAACACTCCACCCCTTAAAGAGAATTTAATCCCCGAAATCCATCCATCCTTATACTATCAACCAATTTCCCTCCATCACATACTAGGTTTAACCTAATAAGTCAAGATAAGCAACATCAAGGTACCAGGGTTACTTATGTATCTTTTAGTGGGATTTAGAGAGGCATTCTTCCCCCTCTCCCATGCACGTGACAGAGGCTCGAATGTTTGGGAGGGTGGTAAATCAAGGCAGCAAGTGGGATTTGAACTGGGTCCCTTTGTTAGGGGACATCATGCATGACCACTTGAGCCACTCCTTGTTGGCATTATGTATCTTTTAGTTGTGTATATTTTAGGGGTTTATGTTGTTCATAGGTCAAGCATCCAAATAAAGAGTCAAAATCACCCATGGTTGAATTTCATGTGCTTGTGTTTCTAACCTAACAACCCTAAAGGTCCACATAAGCATCTACTAAGTCACAAGGTGCAAAAGGGTAAATCAACTAAACCTTTATCACAAGCCTAGTCATCACTTCCACTCAAAACTAGGGTTTATGATTCCCATTCTAGCTAAATCTAGGCTTTTTATACCTCTCGTACTTGTGACTCCATTTACGAAAACTTCAATTAAATCTAGAAAAATATTCTTCTATACATATAATAGTATAATAAAATTTTGTTGACGATAAACAACATTGAAATGTAAAACAAACATGTTGGCCAAAAATCAATGCGAGAACTAAGACACAAGTTCTCCGTATAGGATCTCCATAACAACTACTTTTCTCATCCTCATGTCAAGTCCACCCTAAAGTTAAATCTTAATATCTAGAGAGAGATGTAACCATTAACCACTATGGTATGGTAAGAGCAACTAAATCCTCATTGCACTAGGGTTTACTAAACATGATTCTTATGTGGGTCTTCCTATGATCCTAAATCGACCATTCATCATTTTTGAAATAATATAGGCCATTTCCAGGGTAAACATCTCACTTAGAAGGTGACTATTAACCCAAGGGTTCTAATTAGGAGATAAAATTGAAATAGTCGAATTCCGACTACCATGGGCTCTGATACCATCTTGTAAGGAGTGGGACCTGATAGGGGATCCACTCCCTACTCAGTTTGAGAAGAAACGCATCCATCCAAACATATGAACAAGCATGATTGAATAGATGTAAATGTTTCATTTCACAAATGATGAAATACAAAATAGCCAAAATATAGTGGTGGAATAATATTTCATGACTATATTCCATTTTACAAAAGTACATTATCATCTCCCATTAAGGGTTTACATGTAAGTTACAACATGAGAATCTAAGTAGAGGGATATCCATCTGTCTCAACTCTATCTCCCCAAGAGCTCCATGTAGCAGGTATGTGTCACCATGTCCATTCTTCCAAGTCCTACACCTGGAGTTGGAAACATACCCCAAAAGAAAAGACAAAAAAAATAGAAATTACCAACATACATGCCAGTATGAGCATATTAATCAAGTATTGAGCATATAAGGAATAAAGGACGTAAAATAAATGTGACCTCCCATATCACTACAAAAAAATGTCTTTAATTATTAAAAAATATGTAGCAAAAAACTCAAATTTTGTATCTAAACACTTTAGCTGCATTTATCTTTACATGTAAAATATGAAGCTATACCCATGTAGCTAATTGTTTTAGTACATTTGTCACATATGTAGTTAGATAATCATTTAGATACAAATTCATATGTCACCCGAAATGTAGCTAAAAATTGTCTTTGCACATACAAATGTAGTTGTAATTGTAGATACTATAGGTCTATTATTATATGTGTAGCTATGATATATAGGGGCAAATGAAATTAACTATAATTGTATATGTAGTTCATGTGTAGAAAAAATGGCACTTACTAAAATTATAAATGTAGTTAAATGCATAGAGAAAACATCATGTACCACACATATGTACAAATGTAGTGGAGTTATGTATCCAGTCAATAGCTTGCCAATGCAAAACTACTTTTGCTTGTATTGTCAATAATCATCTTTTATTTATATTAAAACATTGATTACACATGGGGAGGACATTAACCTTGCCTCTATTTTACAATAAGAATGGAAAATATACATATATACAATGACCCCCACCCATTGGAATATAAATTTACATCATTCTCGAAGTTTCATCATGTGTCATTCTCTAGATATCAATATAGGATCCACACATCCTCCATGTTGCTATCTTGGTTCGTGATAAGGATGACTGGAAGCCAAAGCGAAAGATACATGACAAGATTACAAAGCTAATAGCTAATTCAGGACAATCTTCTGAATTTATTTTGTTCTTGGGAAGTACAATGGCATGTGCATCATTACATTTCTCTTATGGTTCTCTTAGAGTAGAACTTTAGACAAGAAAGAAATTACATCACACCTAACAGAAAGGAAGATGATATGCAATGATGTCTCATGAAATTAATAACATAATAACAAGTGTGCACAATGGTTCAACATGTTTCTCTGGAAACACAGAAGTACCATAAATTCCATCCAACTGTACACAGAGCAAAGTGGTCAAAAAATTTGCAAAGAAAGATGATACATACTAAGATATGAAGAATACAGACTTTATCTTTAGGATGATTGCATTTGCATCTGGCACCAAATTTGCATTTTTAAAGTCTTCGTGTAATATTGAAAACAAAATCATGTGAAATAGGTGGGTTTCATTAGTAAGAATAGGAAGGGGAATCAACACAAATGACATTGAAATGAAAGGAATAGAAGATTGTAAGCCAAAATATTACATGACAGACAACTTCATCATGTCTCTCGGAAAGAGCATCAAATGCATATGCAGTTGGAACATGCAATGCATTAGCATTATTTATATATAGTTTAAAAATATATTCAGAGGATTCATATTGGGAAAAGGATGCAAAAATCCACCCATACACACATATAAAATAGAATACAAGCACAAATAAGGAGTTTGTAAGTAAATCTATGGGGATATAAAAACTCAAACAAGTGGTACTTGTTAACAACATGTAGCGCACAAATGTTGGTCCATAGGACATCTCAGTACATATTTCTCAAAAATATCAACCTAATACACAGTTTGTAGGTAGCACATGGTATATAGGGTACTGATAAATATGCAAGATAAGCTCATATGAAACTTACTTTCCAATCAAAGCCTACAACAACCAGCTAATACATAACACTGAAAATCTGAGTCAGTGTGGAGATCAAGGTAACTCAACAACGAGAACAACTCCTAGTTAGAAAGTGGAATCATAGAGCAAATCCAAACAAATTTAACAAGGTATTTGAGTCTTAAACATGGACATAAATATTTGATTTAAATAGAAGGAGTCTAGGAAAGGACTATTAAACAAGGAAAATAACCCAAGTTTGAGACATATTACCACCTTGGGATGTACCTTGACAACTGTTACAGCTACTGAAAGTGCATACCTCTCTCAAAATTTGGATTCAAATTACAGTTACCATGTGTATTGTGAGTTATTTCCTAGGAAAAGCACATGCAACAAGATGATCTTCAGCGTTAATTGCAAGACTCTTATACACACATAAGAACTGACCTTTAGTCAATGGTATAATTTTCATTCTGAATAGAAAATAACAAACTTGGCTATTGTGGTATATTTGTGTTTTCTCTGCAATATGTCGATGAATGTCGAACCATGCAACTAGAATTACTTTGAAATGCAACAAAAAAAGAAAACTTTTATTGTGAGGGTTGGAAATTGAACACCCAATAGTCAACTTTGCACAAACTTTGGGATGTAGTTGAACTTTGTCAACGACGTTGGCTCAAATAAATAGTCTCTTTTCAGCACTTAAGTGAAGTGTTAACATATTTCAACACTTAAGTGAAGTGTTAACAGCTGGATGAAGTTGGAAACTAAGCATGTTTATGGAAAAAAATGTTACCACACTCATTTGATTGGCATCTCACTTGTAATGTTGACCTTACAATGGAGAGCTAAAGACCGACTAAATGCATCTTTTATTTTCATCAAAAAAACGCCATTCCAATGTTAATAAAATGCAACCCCTATTGGGCCCTATAAACTAAAAACATAACTACAAGTGATAAAAGGAGGTTTCTGCATGATTAAATTATCAACATAGAGCATACCTTCAAATTATTACCATGTTTCTCGGGTCATGATAGTTTTGTTAGTTCATGTTTGTGCTTTGTTTCTAAGGGAATGAAGTTTGTGTGAGTTCAGGTCTATTTTCTATTTTTTTTAGCCAGTGAATCACACTCACTCTTAGCTATTCCACATTTAGGTTACCTAATTTCCATCTCCTTGAGGATTACATTAAAGCTCCCTATCTTCTGCGACATCTATGCATTAAAGCTTCCTTAATGTTTAGAAAGCTAGTACTAGCAGAAAAAGAAAGTGTGTGGTCCTCCAGAAACTATTGTATATGAAGTGCAAGTTTGTTACCCTTTAGTTGCATTAAGGAATGTCACATAGCAGTAGGAGCATACCGATTGTTGACAGGGAAAAACAATCTATGTAACACCATATGCAATCAATGTTGGAGTTGCTAGATAGTCAAAGAAGGGGTGTGAACATGACAACATTCATGAAGACACCACTTAGTCTCCTCCAAGAGACATGGTTGGACCATGTCAGCTCTTGTTATGTCATATATGAATGCAACCTATGGTATTAGTTTTCATAGGGAAACAAAAAATACAATGATCAAAGAGTATGCTCATGATGACAAAGTAGATTTAGTAATCAAGGTATGGGTTCAACAAAATACATTGTGGTATACTTTCCTATCCTAAAAGATTCATTATAAAATCAATTTCAACTTTGCTCATACTAGGCCTTTTCAATCCTGCAACTAACTGGAACATTATTAATCAACCAAAATCAATGTTACTGAAGGCAACATGGTTGAATGCCTAAACAGACCCAGTAGTACACTTACCAAGAATGTATGATAAGAAAAACAAAGTAAATAGTTAGACTTATATCAATCATGATATATGAATCCTCAAAAGATAAATTGTTGGCATGATGTATTCAAGCTATAAATATGAGACATTTCCTACCCTTCATGATATCAATTAGATGAGTTTCCATAACAACTATACTATGTTAAGTGATTAGTATTTGATAATTTACTAATGGGTAATCAAAATCATAGGCCGCTCTGGACCTGGTTTGATAGAATCATAGCCAGGCTCTGAAAGTGTTAGCTAGACAGATGCACTAACTTAGAGAGTACAAAGCCCTTGATTTTATGGCAAAAGGTCAGTGTACCTTTGGAGTTCAAAGTTGGAAACTCCAATCCTCTTATAAATCTACAAAGAAGGTTTTCAAAATTTTGGCACCCGTTAAGAAATTCCTAGTCAAGTTATTTCCATGCTAGCAAGTGCACTTTCTGAAAATGCAGTCAAAATGAATGTGAATGTTGCTATCATATATGAACCAAAGGTCTAACTAGGATTTTCAAATGTCACAAAGGACAAGTTCTTCTTATGGCATCCAAAGCTTTTTTGAGCAACTGGGATGTGTTTCAAACTGAAGCATGCAATATCGAGTCAGAAATTCTCGTTGGATCTTAGCATCTTGAAGAATCTCATCAAACCATTTGATTGGTACCACATTAGAATTCATGAGGATGTGTACATGCATATTAAAGTATAGAGAGCATTGTATCCATTCTAGGTTATTAGCAAAATATTATTATAAGGAGCCCAAATTTGGAGGACCAAGGAAGGTCAATTGTGTTGATTTGGAGGTCACTAACATTGTGAAAAGAAGAGTGTATATGTGAAATTAGTGATGAGTTTAGTTACATGATACATCTTGTTGAAATCCACAACTATATTAAAACTAGGAAAGACAAAAAATAGAGGATACTTTTCTGGCAATCAACATTTTGGCTGGCTGAACTCCAAAGAAAGGGAGAATTTTGACATTTTAGTATGTTTTGGTCCAAAAGTAAGCACAAATGATGGGGATAAACTACCCAAGAAAAGAAAACTAAAGGTGGAAATTGTTGCATTGAAAACATGGATGCAAAGCAACATGCATGGGTTATACAGTGTAGCAAGGAGGTCATGGTAGAATCTCAATATAGTAAGGCAAATGCACCTTCAACATTTTTCAAAAGCAAACTGAGATTGTAAACTATAAAATACTAATAATATAATTTATATGAGACATGGACGTGTAGAAAGAATCAAACCTAGAATTTGGTATTTTATTCACTAATCAATAATGGAAGCTTAAAAAGGCATATTTCAGCCACCATATATCAAGAATCCCTATAAGAAATTAATACAAAAATGCATAATAAAAGAGCTAAGCATTAAAATCATACCAAAAATATATGATGTCTACAAACCCAAAAAGTTTTTTTTGATAACACATGAGTTAAATATCAATGCATCTATAGATTAGCTACCTACATTATTTATAGTAGAAAATCTAGAGAAATTTCATCTACTGATATTACACCATTAAGTGGCATAGTCATGGAAGTGGAGGATGAAAATATAGATAATACTAGACTTAGTGAGTGATTACTTAATCCTAAATAAGCAGAAGCACCAAAATAAAAGCTTGGGCTTGATGCACTAGAAAAATATGTTTGAACTAGAACTCTGAAAAGACTTTAATGGATCACAAATCTTTAACTTTGGAATCTCCAATTGACTATTTTGGTTATTAATATTATGCAAGCAAACACATCAAATGAGATAGGAAACCTTAGAAATTTTCTTTTTTGTTGTAAAGGTGCATCTCTCTATTTTTGAATTTTGAAATGTGACTATACAAGTGCCAGTGCCTATACAATTGTTTATTGACATGGAACAACATTGAAATTTTGAGTATTTGAAAGGAAAATAAATCCTATGTAACACTCAGAGAAATATATCAAATGCCCATAGAACAAAAGTTGAGGAACAACAAGTCCCCAATAGGGAGGGAATGAGATACTAGCCGGAAGCTCCATGAACCTATAGGCATTTAATAGTGCATACAGTAGTAGGAAATAAGGAAGAGATAAACTTACAGCTCCATAAACCATTAGATAGACACCATTAAGTGGCATAGTCAGGGAAGTGGAGGTTGCTCACCCTTGTGTCAAAACTGCAAAGGGAGATGAATTAGACTGGAAGATGTGGTGTCAAAGATAGATGTTTTGCCGATGCTACCTAGGACAACATATGCAACCCTACCACAATGGCACAACCACAACTTTTTGCCCTTATCATTATGCTTACTTAGACTCTTCACTACTTATGAACATAGCCAAACCCTTCCACTACCCCTGATGGCAGTAAAATCATCACTAGAATGTATTAGGAGAAAAAGTTTAATATAGGGATACAAAAGAATACAACAACTATGCACCGTGTTGGAGATTTTATGTTAAGACTGCATATGAGCTTAATTGGTAAATTAGTGTTTACCTGGATGATTGCATGATTAGTTAGATGGATCATTGATTAAACATGATTAAGGATGGTAGCTCAATTATGATGCATTAAATCTAATGAGAACTCTAAGCTTGTCTTTGTTTTGGATAACTAGGGTTTGACAAGTATAAACCTTAGTCAGATGAAATTACGATTTTTGCCCAACACGTCGGTGATGGGGTGAAACTGGAGAGATGAGTGAAGGATAGTGAAATTGGGAATTGGAGTCTTGGTTAGAATGGTTGTGGTATGTAGCAGGCTCATATAGGATTTCTGGTGGCACAGGCATTCTTATCCACAGGACCGTTTTAGAAGAATTGAAGTGTTGGACAACTTTTGTACTCAATTATGATGGAACATAGGCACCACGGATGTGATGTGTGCATCTTAGAATGGTTGTGGTAACTTGCACGCTCGTTATGGGGCATTTTCTCTTCAATCGACTGTTCTACAAACTTCACTATAGTAGTGCATTGTTTGATTTTTTAATAATATTTGTAGCTTTGAATGATCTCAAGTTTTTACATGAACTCTTAAATTATATGTCACACACCATGATAAATTTTCATAATTTTTGGAGAAGATTTGACCTCTGAAGTAAATGATTTATTGTAACAAGATAGAAAATTTAGTTGAATAAGAGAAAGTATAGTAAGGGGTCAATTTGCAAATAACCCAAGCAGCTCAATACCTCTATATGAGAATCCTAGCACCCAAGGAGATCTCATATATTTTTATCCATTCTATAGAAATGAAATTCTAGAGATAGAGGAGAGCTAGGGTTTTGAGAGGAGAAAGTGGTGGAGATGTTGACCTAAGGTTTCATTATCTGAGATATGATGAAATGAAGTAAGTTTAGCTTCTTTGCATAGCCTTTCATGGTGAATTTTCTCTCACATGTCAAGATTTTGCATCTCCTCTGATTTAATTCAAAATGACATCAAATATTTCCCTTATCTCACTCTTTCTTTATAATTCCCCATTTCTAGGGTTTCTAAGTTGAAAGGAGGAACAAAGTGGTGATTTGCTAGGGTTTTGATATGAGTTTGAGATTTTAATTTTTGGTTTACATTTTTAAGGTGTTTTCACACTTTAGTATGAGTGATTACTTCTTTTAAATAGTAGTTCATGAAATTGTGTTAAATCATCAACAATCTTCATTTCCTTTGTATGCAACTACAAACCCAAAATCTGTCATTCAGTTTAAGCTTATGAAAGAAGATTTAAAAATGGATTGTTTCATGTTGTGATGAGTTTCTGATGATAAAATCATATTAGAAATGGATACAAATAATCTAAAGTATAATTGTAAATGTTATTGTAGAAGTTATAAGAATATACTGAAATCTAGGGTTTTCCGTTATGCCTGAAATTGATATATAATTCAATAGAGAACTTTGCATATTTAAATATCCTTGTTTATGAATGATTGTTTATCTGAATGAATAGTACATATATGTCAGATAATATCTTGGATTTCATGTGATGTTATCAGTGTTTGCTTGGTATCTCGGTAAAAGGGTGAAACCTTAGATGAGTGGAAGGTTGGAAATTTGCGTATAGACATTGTGAAATCCATTTGAAGTGATTCTCTTTACATCATAACTTTATTTATTCAAATGTATTCTTGATGAATAATATCTCAATGAATGGTGTGTAAACCCTAATTCAACTCAATTCTAGGGTTTCATATATATGTTGATTGTATGTGAATTGTTGAAAGCAGTTTTTATTAGTGAAACATTATGATGTATAAGGTCCTTATGCGAGTTGTGTGATATGTGAATGGGGTGAGAAACCCTAAGGATAGGGCATTCAGTCAAACAAGTGTTTTCAATTTAGTGTTCATTAGTGAGATAAGCAGGGTTGCACAGTTTCTCAATTTACAGTACAAATTGTAGATAATTTATGAAAATGACCATTTCTGAGGTTAAACTAAGAAATGTTGATGTAATGATTGAATCGTGAATTTAAAGAGTGAATTAGACATTCTGATGCCCTAAAAACTATGGAATCCTCACATGATGAGGCTTGTGCTCTGGGAAGGAAGCAATTTCCCAAATGGAGGTAGTCTAGATTGAGGTAAGTCGGAGTGCACCAGTAGCTTGTGGGGGACTTGACCAGTAGGGCAAATTCCTTATAGTTGTGTGGTACCCACCCTTGTTACATGTTGTAGTGATCAGTAGTCAGTAGATCCACTGATGCACAATAAACCTAAGGGCTTTGACTCACCGCCTGAGTGCCCAGGTTGAGAGGTGGAGTCTGAAATATCTAGTTGCTCCCATTAGTCATCAAGATCTAGACGTGGTGATTGCCTGCTATAGACGGGGTAGATGAGACTACATGATTAGGAACACGGGCATGCTTTTAAGCCTTGTATAGTGAGATCATATCTTGGTGTGATGCTTTCACATGTTAGGGTATATTTCATGTGGGTTGCATAATAAATAAATGTGAGATCAATCAATTGTGTGCATCTATTGATTTATTCCTTGGAATTTTATAGAGTAACTTTCTATATGTATATTTTAGAATTACCTTTTTTTGATTAATCAAGAATGTTCAGACATTGATTTACTCTTTATAGTCATCTAGAGTAACCTACAATATGTATGTTTATGAATGATTAGTCACTTTATAGCTTGCTTTTATTCTACTTAATATCAATTTCTCAACAATATATATATTTGTAATTATATAAGTTCTTTAAAAAAGTTCTTTGAAGTACTCATTCACTAAGCGAGTAGGCTCACCCCTCTACTCAGAATTTTTTAGGGAAACCAAGTGAATTGAAGAATGTCAATGCTAGAGTAGATCTTCCATAAGAGCTAAGTATTGGATTGGTCAAGTTATGTCGATCCCTATCACTCTAGGTCTTTATAGAGTAGTGAGAGAGTAGTAAGTGATGTTGTGTAACTGTGATTCCTTAATAATAGAGTATGTATATGATTATCATGTTGTATGTAAATGGAAGTGTGAGGAATTGAATGTATGTTTAGATATGTATCTATATTGTTGGCATCATATTAGAATAATCAAGTCTTAATTTCCCTGGAAAATTTGATGATGTGATTGAATGTGAGTAAACAAGAGTTTGAAATCAAAAGGAAAAGGTTAAGGGTGATCTTTGTATTATGTTTAATTCTCAACTTATGCCCTAATCTCATGATTAGTGGTTATTGTGGGATGTGGGTGTGACATCTTGGTATCAGAGCTTATTCTAAGTTGTCAGTGGCCATTAAGATAGGAAGTCAGAGTCATAAGTGTGGAAGTTAGGAAGAGATGTGCCATAGCTCTTAGAAGTCTGAGTATTTAGATACCATGGCTCGATATCTGAATACTTAGGCTGACTAGTATCAAGCTACTCTATCTATTCTTCTCTAGATGTCTTGGTCAGGTATGCAAAGGAAGAATGGGATAGAGAGAAACCCTAGAAATATTAGGGCTACAAGACCAAAAAGTAATGAAGAAATTAGAGCATAAAGGTCGAATGAGTTACAAATTTTATTTTATATTGTTGTTTTAATTGGAGATGAATAGAAACGATCTTATAGATTTGAATTCTAATTATCAATTTGTAGAAGATATATGGTTCTTGTAGATTATTTACGTTATTTGTGTCAAGTAGACCAGAAGTTATGCTTAAATGAGCTTTTCTTAAGTGGATATTCTTTTCACATGCTTGAAATGAATATGAGTTGGTTAATCCTGAGTAGCTCTTGGCTTCTGGCTGGTAGGATGTGTTATTGGGATCTAATAACTCCTATCAACAATATAATTAGAGTAAATTCTAGATAAGTTAAACTCAAATTGTCATATAAAGTACATACGCTAAGATATTAAAATATAAGGGAAACACTGGAATAGTTGAGAATCAGTTGGAACTGATATCCATGTTCCATATTTGGGGACTTAGATAATAAACCCTAATTTGAGAATGAAGGAAGAGGGAATTGTTGGTATATGTATGCCCGTAGAGCCATCCCAAGCGATTGCATGGAGTCGGATATTAATTAATCAATTAATGTGATTATTTGGTTAATTAATGAATTCCGGAATATTTCAAATTAATCCACAGGCATTTTAATTAACGCAACGTTTCTGTTTACTGATGGGTTTAGGAAACCCTATTTCCCTTCGTATCCTATTTAAAGGAGAATTGACGGCCGATATCTATATAAGATAGAGAGAGGCTTTTCTGTTTACGCTAACGCATGTAAACCCTAGCTGTCATCATCCTTAGGAGAGAAAGGAGAGCAACGCACCGCTAGCACGCCGCCGCAGAGACATACTCCTTCCCACCGGCTTAGGAAGCGCGACGTGGAGTTCCGTCCATCTGCGTGGACGAAGTAGAGATGCAGACGCATTGACGCCTGCGTTCGGAGGACGTCGACGACCACCTGTACGCGCTACGAGCGGTGGACATCACTGCCGCAAAGAAGCGCCGCCGGATCAACCTGCGACAGTGAATGGGAGAGAAGTTCCATCCGTGTCGATAAGCAGTGTTGCACCGTCGTGCAGCGGGACATCGCCGTACTTGCTCCGCGATAAGGTATATCCCGCAAACAATCCTTCCAAATGCGTTGTTGTCGACGAGATCCTGTTTCAGGTTGCGTGGATTTTATCGCTTCCACCGCGCATTTTTCCACAAAACCCAACAGTGGTATCAGAGCAGCGTCGATCTACGGCATATTTGGATTAGTTTCGATATGATCGAATCGCTGTATACTGTTTTTAAGTTTCATACGATGCGAATTAAACATGTTAATGTGCAAATCTAAACCTAATTCCACATACGCCGCAGGCTACTATTTTTGACGTTTTGGACGGGTCGAATATGGAAAATATAGATTTTTCTAAGTGCACGGAAGTGAAATTCCGTAGACCTTTCAGGGGCGCTGCCCCTGTGTACCCCGCAAAGTCTGCGTGGGAGTCAAGAAATCATTTAATGGGGAATGTCACGCATTAAAAGTACTGCAATTTTAATATGTATATATGTATATGTAGATATACCTATGATAGCATACACGTCGCCTTTAAAATCTGTTTTATGTGGTGAGTGCATGCACGGTTATGGCCTAGTATCCCCTTTTGTGAATGTTGTGAATGAATGTGGATGTCAATCTTGTGGATATGTTTGTTTGTGAATTCTATAGATGTATAATGGTTACATATGGATCCTTTGTATAAAGTATTCGGCTTGCATGCTGAGCCTCATCTCTTATTTCAAAGTGTAATTAATTCTTTCTTTTTATATTTGTACTCACATGATGTAATAGAGATAGGATTAGTTTTAGTTTTTGTACACTTGATGTAAGGAGGCCACTTGAAGATCCAACTCCAAGGAGTGTCCATGGAGAAGCACCATGAAGATCTAATTCCAAGAAGCAACCTGAAGATCCAACTCCAAGGAGCGTCCAAGGAGAAGCAACAAGAAGATCCCATTCCAAGAAGCAACTTGAAGTTCCAACCTCACGAAGCATCCATGAAGTTGTTCATTGTAATGTTGATCATTACAGGCTTACAGGTTGATTCACAGGTGTTGCATGAAATGCATAAGACTATAGGTGGACTGTAATCCTTTGTTGATCCAAAGGATTACAATAGTATGGCCATAACCGATGTATTTGTGTTTGTGATTGCATGTCTATCGTTTTTGGTTGTGGATATAGTAGTATATGATACGTACTATAAGTATGTGGTGTTTGGATATGTATATGTATTAATAAAACCCCTCAATTAATAATATTAAGTTTTAGTTGCCTTCCATAAAGCAACACACATGAAAAGCTTGATCGACTATGTGTGGGCACGCCTCCACGTGGTACACTGTCTATCTCGTGGAAGTGTGAAGGTGGGTGTGTGGGTCTGCCTCCGCAGGGTGCACACTCATCGTGTTGGCTTATGGGTTGTACTTAAATAGGGAACCTTGATAGGATCAAGTACCTAGAGGCACACAGATGCATCATGGCAAGGAGTTGTGCATGATCATCTATCCAAGAGTTGCATATGATGCAATTGGCAAAAGTTGCCTACCTTAGTATTTGGTCTTTGACGCCAGCGTTGGCTGGGCATTGATCCAATTATTTTGGGTCTTGGCTCACTAGAAGGTTGTGCGTTGCAATATTCCGAGTTGATAGTGAGGGCTATCAAATTGAATAAAATAGTGGCAGCGTAATTAATTAAAGGCCTAATTAATCTTGTTTATCAAATCTTTACAAGTCAAAATGTTTTGGACTAAATGCAAATTTTTCTTTTGTAGAAATCAAATGGCAACCAACACTCACACTTTCTCGTTGCGATCGGTCCTTGAGAAGGACAAACTTACCGGAACCAACTTTCAAAGATGGTTTAGGACGCTGAGAATTGTTCTCACACATGAGCGTAAGCTCTATGTCCTTGAAACACCGGAGCCAGAGGAGCCCGCCGTAAATGCACCCAAGGCTGAAAAGGATGCTTATAAGAAGCACCTTGATGATGCCGTCGATGTCAAGTGACTGATGTTGTGCTCAATGAACTATGAGTTGCAAGAGCAACATGAGAACATGAATGTCATGGAGATGGTAACACATCTCAATAACATGTATCAACATCAAGAAAGACAGGAGAGATATGATGTCTCAAAGGCTTTGTTCAAAAGCAAGATGAAAGAGGGAGACTCAGTTGGCACCCATATACTCACCTTGATTGGGTACGTGGAAAGCCTATCCAAGCTGGGATTTCCCCTAGGTCAAGAGTTGGCCACTGATGTGATTCTACAATCGTTGCCTGAATCATATAGTCATTTTATCATGAACTACAACATGAACAATTTTGATAAGCCGTTGTCAGAATTGTTGGGCATGTTGAGGACAGCTGAAGCACAGATGAAGAAAGACAAGCCCAAGTCTGTGATGGTGATCAGCAAGGCAAAGGGAAAGTCAAAAGGCAAAAGCAAGTCTAAGAAAGGTTCTAAAGCTGGGCAGAAGCCAAAGTCATCCGTGCTCAAAGCTAAAGGTGGGATCTCCAAAGAAGGCAGTTGTCACCATTGTCACCAGCCTGGACATTGGAAAAGAAACTGTCCTCTCTACCTGGAGGAACTGAGGAAGAAGAAGTAGGGGATAGAGATCTCCACTTCAGGTATATACGTTATTGAGATAAACTTAAATACTTCTTCATCATGGGTACTGGATACCGGATGTGGATCTCACATATGTTCTAATATGCAGGATCTGATAAGAAGTAAGCCTTTACGAAAGGGCCAAGTCGAGCTGCGGGTTGCTAATGGAGCAAGAGTTGCTGCCACCGCAGTTGGAGTTATTAGTTTATCTTTTCCTAAGGGCCTTGTAATAGAATTAGAGAATTGCTATTACGTACCTGCCATTAATAGAAATATTATTTATGTATCTTGTATGGACAAGAGTGGATTTGAATTTCACATTAAGAATGAAATTATTTCTATATCTAAAGATGAGATCTTTTATGGCAATGCCCCTATGTCTTATGGTATCTACTTGTTAGAACTTGAGACTAGCATATATAACATAAATACTAAAAGGTTAAAACTTGATAACTCAAACAAAACATTCTTATGGCATTGGCGTCTTGGGCACATAAACAAGAAGCGCATATCTAGACTCCATAAGGATGGTTATCTAGACTCTTTTGATTTTGAATCATTAGAGACATGTGAGGCATGTTTATTAGGGAAGATGACCAAAACTCCTTTCACTGGACACAGTGAGAGAGCCAGTGATCTGCTGGGGCTCATACATACTGATGTATGTGGACCTTTTAGATCAAATGCTAGAGGAGGCTATCAATACTTCATTACCTTCACTGATGACCTCAGTAGGTATGGCTATGTATATCTTATGAAACACAAGTCAGAAACTCTTGAAATGTTCAAGACTTTCATGAATGAAGTAGAGAAGCAACTTGGTAAGAGTATTAAAGCACTCTGTTCAGATCGAGGTGGCGAATACTTAAGCCAAGAGTTTGAGGACCTTCTGAGAGACCGTGGTATTGTATCACAATGGACTCCACCTGGTACACCACAACATAATGGTGTGTCAGAAAGAAGGAATCGTACATTATTAGACATGGTACGATCAATGATGAGTTCAACCGAACTTCCAATATCGTTCTGGGGATATGCTCTTGAAACTACAGCATTTACACTTAACCGTGTGCCTTCCAAATCGGTTCAAAAGACACCATATGAGATATGGAATGGGAATCGTCCCAATTTGTCTATGTTAAAGATTTGGGGATGTGAAGCTTATGTTAGGAAACAATTTCCTGAAAAGCTTGGACCCAAATCAGAAAAATGCTATTTTCTTGGATACCCCAAGGAAACTAGGGGATACTACTTCTACACACCAACTGACAACAAAGTGTTTGTTGCTAGGACTGTTGTATTTCTTGAAAAGGAATTTATTTCCAAAGGAATTAGTGGGAGGAATGTAGAGCTCGAAGAAGTTCGAGACCAACAAGAAAGTAGAGAACCTGAGGAGGTACATAAGGAACATGAAGACTCACAAGTTGTTGTGGAATTTCAAGTTCCAAATGTAACACAGGAACCTCATAGGTCTAGTAGGACACGACTTGAGCCTGAGAGATTTGGATTTCTCGTGACTCAAGACAGTGATGAATTGGGCATAGCAGATGAGCCAACTTCCTATCTAGAAGCTACTAAGGGACCAGAATCTGAGAAATGGCTTGAAGCTATGAGATCTGAGATGGAATCCATGTACACCAACAAGGTATGGACCTTGTTGGATCCACCCGAAGGGGTAAGACCCATAGGGTGCAAGTGGGTCTTCAAGAAGAAGACTGACATGGATGGAAATGTTCAAACCTATCAAGGTAGATTGGTTGCAAAAGGATTCCATCAAATTCAAGGTGTTGATTATGACGAGACCTTCTCACCAGTTGCCATGGTTAAATCAATCAGGATCATGCTTGCCATTGCAGCTTATCATGACTATGAGATTTGGCAGATGGATGTTAAAATAGCATTCCTTAATGGGAATTTACTCGAGGATGTGTACATGATACAACCAGAGGGTTTTATCGATCCAAGGGAAGCCAATAAAGTCTGTAAGCTACAAAGGTCAATCTATGGATTGAAGCAAGCATCTCGGAGTTGGAATCTACGTTTTGATGAAGTAGTCAAAAAGTTTGGCTTTAGTCAAAATGAAGATGAACCTTGTGTTTACAAAAGGGTTAGTGGGAGCACAGTCGTATTTCTCATATTGTATGTGGATGACATACTATTGATGGGAAATGACATCCCTACTCTTCAGACAGTAAAAGGTTGGCTAGGGAAGACTTTCTCTATGAAGGATTTAGGTGAAGCATCCTATATACTAGGGATCAAGATCTATAGAGATAGATCTAGAAGGCTTCTAGGCCTAAGCGAGAGCACATACATTGATAAGGTGCTAAAGAGGTTTAGCATGGAGGGTTCTAAGAGAGGTAACTTGCCCATGTCCCATGGGGTTACGATCTCTAAATCCCAATGTCCTAGTTCATGTGATGAATGGGCATGCATGAGTAAGATTCCATATGCATCAACAATTGGATCTATCATGTACGCAATGTTATGTACTTGTCCTGATGTGTCGTACGCTTTGAGCATGACGAGCCGGTATCAGTCAGATCCAGGTGAATGTCACTGGACAGCCGTAAAGAACATCCTAAAGTACTGGAGAAGGACTAAGGATCAATTCTTGGTATACGGCGGTGAGGAAGAGCTTGTGGTAAAGGGTTACACTGATGCTAGCTTCCAAACTGACAAAGATGACTACAGATCGCAATCTGGATTTGTGTTTTGCTTGAACAACGGAGCTGTCAGCTGGAAGAGTTCCAAGCAAGAGACGGTTGCGGATTCTACAACAGAGGCTGAATATATTGCCGCATCTAATGCTGCAAAGGAAGCTGTGTGGATCGAGAAGTTCATTTATGAACTTGGAGTGGTTCCAAGCGCTGGTGATGCAATTGAGTTGTTTTGTGACAACAATGGAGCAATTGCACAGGCTAAAGAACCAAGATCGCACCAACGTTCCAAACATATTCTATGGCGGTTCCATCTCATACGAGAGATCGTACAACGAGGAGATGTGAAGATTTGTAGAGTACCTACAGAAAGCAATGTGGCTGACCCACTCACAAAAGCACTTTCACAGCAGAAACATGACGGACATGTTCGATCACTTGGATTGAGATTCATGAGTGATTGGGTATAAGTGAAAGTGGCAATCTATTGGTATGTATGCCCATAGAGACTATCATTTGATGATTGTAATGGGATACTATGTAAATGATTTGTAATACTACATTGATCATATCAATAAAGGCAAGTTTCCAATCTATATGTTTGTGTTTTATATTGTGAGATGACCATAAAACTTATAGATGTCTATAGAATAATATACTCAATGACATATGTCTTCGGGTTGATGACCTGAATAGTGGGATCATATGTATGCTAAGAGTATGTATTCTTGTTTTGTCCCTAATCGGTTGTTATTGTGGAAATATCCATAGACATCAATAACACATAAGATTAGAATGTATGTTGGTTGATGGAAGAATCTCATTATCTATGATATGGAGATATCAAACCAAATACATAGATACTTGTTAGAGAATAGTGTATCGGATAGACCCACCTTGAGAGTGACACATGGATACCATGATTGGTAGTTAGAGTCACATCTCATAATGATGGTGGTGATTGTGGTTCTTAGACCTGAAGTCACTACACTTATCACATGTCGTTCGGTGTACTTTGACATCATCCACCGTGGTCCTGAATAAGGATTGCTATAAAGATGGTGCTTGGGTGCACTGTGACACATGGGGATGACTGTGAGTGATGTAGATGGAATTTTTCCTTCCTACGGGAGTTTGATATTCCGGCCACTTGATAAGCGAGAATGAGAAATGCATGGCCATGCTGATGTGAGTCAATATGTGATATTGAGCTTACATATATCTCAGACAGTCTGCTCTAGTTCAAGGAACATGGATTGAACGTTGAAAAGGATAACAATTCCATGACTCGAGTTCAATCCGGATATCAGCGACAAAGGAACTATACAATAACTGTAACACCAGTCATGAATGATAGGTCAAGTTGTTCTCCAACTTCTCCAATTACTTGGGTGGCAATGAAGTCTTGCTAGATACCAATCATTGCTTGTGAAATCATAATATGATTATAGATATCACTGCCAACGTAATTTGGAGCCTACCGGGTCACACGCATAGGATGTGTTGGAATAGGAGTATAATTGTGGATTTTATTGGAATTGCTCTGAATCACATTGATTACTAAAATGTTTATGTAATTGATTAGAATGATATTGGAGTGACTGGCTCTAAGTGCAAGTGGGAGTCTGTTGGTATATGTATGCCCGTAGAGCCATCCCAAGTGATTGCATGGAGTCGGATATTAATTAATCAATTAATGTGATTATTTAGTTAATTAATGAATTCTGGAATATTCTAATTAATCCACGGGCATTTTAATTAACGCAACGTTTCTGTTTACCGATGGGTTTAGGAAACCCTATTTCGCTTCGTATCCTATTTAAAGGAGGATTGACGGTCGATATCTATATAAGATAGAGAGAGGGTTTTCCGTTTACGCTCACACACGTAAACCCTAGCCGTCATCGTCCTTAGGAGAGAAAGGAGAGCAACGCGCCGCTAGCACGCCGCCGCAGAGACATACTCCTTCCCGCCGGCTTAGGAAGTGTGACGTGGAGTTCCGTCCATCCGCGTGGACGAAGTAGAGACGCAAACGCATTGACGCCTGCGTTCGGAGGACGTCGACGACCACCTGTACGCGCTGCGAGCGGCGGACATCACTGCCATAAAGAAGCGCCGCCGGATCAACCTGTGACAGTGAGCGGGAGAGAAGTTCCGTCCGTGTCGACAAGCAGCGTTGCACCGTCGTGCAGCGCGACATCGCCAGACTTGCTCCGTGATAAGGTATATCCCACAAACAATCCTTCCAAATACGTTGTTGTCGACGAGATCCTGTTTCGGGTTGCGTGGATTTTATCGCTTCCGCCGCGCATGTTTTCTCCACAAAACCCAACAGGAATATCGGTACAAGACACAAATTAGTATCTAACATATAAAATAAAGAAGAAAGGATGGATAAAGAGAACTGAATCTTATAATTAATTGAGGCACTTTATTCAATTTGAAAACAAGGAAAGATAAGAGACAACTACATAGGAAAGAAAGATAGAAAGAATTAATTGTGATGAATGGATCATATAATCAAGTAAAATGCATTTATGTACTCCAAACTAAAGGGAAAATAGGAGGAAAGAGTTAAGTATACAATAATCATATAGAAGTGGAGACTTTTTTATAAGAATTAAAGTGAGAACGAAATGGACATGTATATTATAAGACTAGGATAAGAAACTCATATGAAACAAAAGGGAAGTGATGGAAATGATGAGTTTTATTAAGTAAGGATGATTACATGATATAATGTGTATTTCTATTATAAATTTTTATGCATTCATCCTTACCACCTTTTGATTCAAGGTATGTATAGAGTAACAACCTAGTTTCCATCAAATGTGTTCAGTAGGTTCTCAGTGATGAAATGTAACTAGTTCTCAAAAGAAAAACAAAGGTACAACTAAACAAATGATCAAGTCAAATGAAGATGAATGATTTTTAGAATAGAAAAAAAAACTTTATTACAAGAAAAATAAATGGTTGACCCCTACATGATCAGTTTGATTTGAAGTGAAATCCAGGTAATGTATTATGCATAAGATGAAACTAGTAGGGAGAATATTGATTTATAGTTTCAACTTCATCTTAGTTAAAGATAACAAGGAATAATTAAGTAGACGTTAAAGTTGATAGATGGAAGAGTAGCATATGGTAAGAGTACGATGGAAATTAAATAAGGGTTTAGAACATTAGGGACTAATATATATGATAAAAGAGAGATTGTGAGATGTGAGAAAGTGCCATATGTTTATTCTTCTTGTAGATAAGTAACTAAACCTAATTTATAGAAATATCTTACGTGAATGCTTGAATATAAGAATTCTAAATCTCAAAATCATCTTCTCTTCTATATCTTCCTTAATTAGAACAATGTGGGAATGAAGTGATATGATGCATAACCACCATGGTAGAGACATCTATCAAATATATTAATGACACATAATATGATGATGAAACCCTAGCAAGGTAAATTAAGAAAGTAATCTATCTGCATGGAGAAGTAAGAGAAAGAGAATTCAAGTGATAAATATAAGGAAGACTTTAAGGGAGTAAAATCATGTCACAACAAGATCACATAATTGATAAGGATCGAACCATAGATGTTTAGGGTTGTAGTAATTCAAGGGATGTCACTAGTCATTTGACCTTGAGCACGAACATCTCTGTAAAATAAAATCTTGAGATCAACAATATGAGAATAAAATAGCAGTGATATAATCTAAGGTTTAAAGGTAGAAAAAGAGGAAGATAGATAAACAGCATGGAAATGACTTAGGAATGAAGGGTAAGAAATATATTTGAATTAAAGGACAAGTGTTACATGAGTGAAGTGGAATCTAAAATAAATTCTTGTAGTGATAGAAAGAATGACGAATAATCTACTCTTACCTTGAATGTTTCAAATTTAGGGATGTTTAATATATATGGCCAAAATGAGAAGGATAAGTAAGAAAAAGCAAGTAGTAGTGAATATGAAGAGAAATTAGAGGAAACAAATGGATTTCAGTAATACATTAATTTGTTTTTAGTAAGCATAATTTGTTGAAAGTATATCAAGGGATGTGAATTTGCTTTATGTTTAATTTCACTTGTACATGTGTGAGTAAAATACGGATTTGAAAAGGATGTTATGGCTTTAATCATTTTAACTGGTAATCTGGCTCAATATTGTACAATTGTTGTTAAATATAGTCTTACATCTCAATACTAAACTTCAAAATAACAAGGAAAACTCTCTCTAGTAACCTAGATGTGATATAGAACAATAGTACATATTGAACTATACAGATTGACATAGTTGAATCAGATTACTAGTACTGAGATAAAACCTTAAGAGAGTATGACATGATTGAAAATGGTTGATTTCTCTTTGTCTTTCCTAGTAATTGATTGTAATATAGAAATTTTTTTGGATGCATTGAGATGCCTTGCTTTAAATTTTTTGTAGTTGAAAGAGAAATAAAGGACTCAATGTTGAAAACAATATTCTAATATGAAATACAGAGAGTATAGTGACACATAATATTTTGGAAGTTCAAAAGAAACCTTGAACATACTTTGCTTGTGTATTACGTTTTGAGGTCCAAACTTTTTAGGGGGGAGGAATTGTTATGACTGCATCTAAGCTTGATAAGTAAATTAGGGTTTACTTGGATGGTTACATGCTTAGTTATATGGAACACTACTCAAACATGATTAAGGATGGTAGCTTAATTATGATGTATTAAATATAATGAGAACTTTGAGCTTGTCTTTGTTTTGAATAACTAGGGTTTGATAAGTATAAAACTTAGTCGGTTGAAATTAGGGATTTTTTCCAACACACCCGTGCTGGGGTGAAATGGGTGAGGTGATAATAGGAAAGTGAAATTGAAAATTTAATTCTTGGTTAGAATGGTTGTGGTGTTTATCACGGTCATGTAGGGTTGCTGGTGTCACGAGCATTCTCGACCACACAACCATTTTGGAGGAATTAAAATATTGGACAACTTCTGTACTCAAATATGATGGAACCTAGGAACCACAGTCATGAAAGGTAGCATGGAGGAGGTGTTGGGTGCATCTTAGAATGGTCGTAGTACCTTGCACGGTCGTTCTGGGGCATTTTCTCTTCAACTGACTGTTCTGCACACTACACTATAGCAATGCACTATTTGATTTTTATTTATTTTTGTAGCTCCAAATGGTTTGAAAATGTTATGGGAACTCTAAAATTACATGTTATACACCATGGTACATTTTCATAATTTTTGGATGAGTTTTGACCTCTGAAGTAAATGATTTATAGTAGCATGATAGAAAATGCAGTTGAAATAAGAGAAAGTATAGGGAGGGGTCAATTTGCAAATTACCCAAGCATCTCAATTTCTCTATATGAGCAACCTAGAATCCAAGGAGATCTCATTTTTAGTTATCCATTCTAGAGAAATGAAATTCCAGAGAGAGAGAGGAGAGCTAGAGTTTTGAGAGGAGAAAGTGGTGGAGATGTTGACCTAGGGTTTCACTATACGAGATATCATGAAATCAAGTAAGTTAAGCTTCTTTGCATAGCCTTTTATGGTGAATCCTCTCTCACATGTCAAGATTCCACCTCCCCTCTGATTTGATTCAAAATTAGATCAAATATTCCCCTTATCTCACTCTTTATTCATAATTCCCCATTTGTAGGTTTTTCTAGTTGAAAGGAAGAAGAAAGTGGTGATTTGCTAGGGTTTTGATATGAGTTCAAGATTTTCATATTTGGGCAACGTTTTAAGGTGTTTTCACACCTTAGAGTGAGTGATTACTTCATTTAAATAGTAGATTGGACGGAATTGTGTTAAATCATCAATAATCTTCATTTACTTTGTATGCAACTACAAACTCTAAAACTGCCATTCAGTTTAATCTTATGAAATATGATTTAAAAATGGATTATTTCCTGTTGTGATGAGTTTCTAATGATAAAATCATATTACAAATGGACACAAATCATCTAAACTAGAATTTCTAAAGTTATTGTAGAAGTTATAAGAATATACTGAAATCTGGGGTTTTTAGTTATGCCTAAAATTGCTACATAATTGAATAGAGAACTTTGCCTATGTGAATATCCTTGTTTATGAATGATTATTTATCTGAATGCATAGTACATATATGTTAGATACTATCTTGGGTTTCATGTAATGTTATTAGTGTTTGCTTGATATCTAAGTAAAAAGGGTGAAACCCTAGATGGGTTGAAAGTTGAAAAATTTATGAATAGACATTGTGAAATCCATTTGAAGTGATTCTCTTTGACATCATAGACTTTATTTATTCAATTTTATTCTTAATCAATGATATTTCATTGAATGGTGTCAAAACCCTAATTCAACTCAATTCTAGTGTTTCATATATATGTTGATTGTATGTGGATTGCTGAAAGACGTTTTCATCAGTGAAACATTATGATGTATAAAGTCCTTACGTGAGTTCTGCGATATGTGAATGGGATGAATGAAACCCTAAGGATAGGGCATTCAATGAAACGAGTGTTTTCAATTTAGTGTTCTTCAGTTAAAAAATGTGGGGTTGCACAGTTGCTCAGTTTACGATACAGATTGTTGATAATTTATGAAAAGGAATATTCATGAGGTTAAACTAACAAATGTTGATGTGATGATTGAATCATGAATTTAAAGAGTGAATTAGGCATTTATGTTCCCTGAACATTATAGAATCCTCATAGGATGAGGAATGCGTTGTGGGGAGGAAATGATTTCCCGAATGGAGGTATTCTAGATCGAGGTAAGTTGAAGCACACCAATAGGGTGTGGGGGTCTTGACCTGTAGGGAAGACTCCTTACCATTGTGTGGTACCCAACACCAACCAGGGATGTTGGTGGTACATGTGTTACATGTTGTAGTGCTCAGTAGGTCCACTGATGCACAATAAGTTTGAGGGCTTTGACTCACCGCCTGAGTACCCAAGTTGAGAGGTGGAGTCTATGATATCCGGCCGCTCCCATTAGTCATCAAGAGCCAGACATGGAGACTACCCACTACAAACAAGGAAGATGAGACTATAGGCCTAGGAACCCAGGCATGCTTCTAAGCCTTGTATAGTGAGATCGTAGCTTGCTATGATGATTTCACATGTCGTGGTACACTTCATGTGGGTTCAGGGCATAATAAAATGAATGTGATATCAATCAAGTGTGTGCATCTATTGATTTATTCCTTGAAATTTATAGAGTAACTTACTAATAGTATGTTTCAGAATTTCCAATTTTCTTTGTGACTAATCAAGAATGTTCAGAGATTGATTTACTCTTTGTAGTCATCTAGAGTAACCTACAATATGTATGTTTGTGAATGATTATTCACTTTATAGATTGCTTCTATTCTCCTTAATATCAACTTCTCAACAATGTATTTGTAGTTATATAAGTCCTTTAAATTGTTCCTTTAAAGTACTCATTCACTGAGTGAGTAGGCTCACCCCTCTACTCACAATTTTTTAGGGAAACCAAGTGGATTGAAGAATGTCAATGCCAGAGTAGATCTTCCGCAAGAGCTAAGTATTGGATTAGTCAAGTTATGTCGATCACTGTCACTCTAGGTCCTTATAGAGTAGCGAGAGAGTTGTAAATGATGTTGTATAATTGTGATTCCTTAATAATAGAGTATGTATCTGATTATCATGACATATGTAAATGGAAGTGTGAGGAATTGAATGAATGTTTGGATATGCATCTTTATTTTTGGCATCATACTAGAGTAATCAAGTCTTAATTTCCTTTGAAAAAATTTATGTGTTTGAATGTGAGTAAAAAAGAGTTTGAAATCAAAAGAAAAAGGTTAAGGGTGATCTTTGTATTATGTTTAATTCTCAACTTATGCCCAAATATCATGATTAGTGGTTATCGGGCGATTTAGGTGTAACAATTTAGCAGTGATATGGAACAACAAACTGATATAAGCAAAGGTTGGTCTTCTGTATAATATCTAGTTTAGTATGGTTCTTCACTTAAAATATAATATGTTGCACAACTGGAGAGGAAACCCATATACCGTTCCTAACCGTTAAATGTGATGAGAAGAAAGGATTGTGTGCTATGTCTTCTAACCTTGTTGAGGATCATTAATTTCCCTAGAGTCAAAAATTAAAATCACAAGGCTCAATCTTAGAAAAAATGTCCAGCTGAACTGCCTATAGGTAAAATTTAGGCATTAAGTATTAGAGGTATAAATCATATACCCAGCTAAGTCTTGACTTAGGGGAGCTGGTAGAGCATACTTACCAAACTAGAGTGCTTCGATGTTATAAACAAGTTTGAGCCACCCTCCACATAATATTGACCCTTACAAAAATAGAATTTAGTAAATAATTATTATTATTTATTGATCCATAAAAAATTCATGGAAAACTGTGTAGATGGGCTATTGATATAAATCAACTATTGCAACATCTGCACATTTAAAAAATAAATGTTAATTTTATTTCAACAATTGATTTGAGTCACACTTTCATAAGAAGTAGGTGTTAGAGAAATAAAAATATAGAGATAGACAACAAAGTCTTTATTTTCCACCACACCGATGATTTATCTACAATCTTAAGATTAGTGTGTCATAATCCATCTTTGTATAGTTTATTGCTTTTGTATGTTGACTAGATAGCTCAGATAAATAACAAATGTGAAACTCCTACTCAAAACATGAAAGGAAGTTTTAGCATGACTAACAATAATCAAATGTTTAGAGCATGAGTAAGATTCTTAAACCTAGTTATAAATAGCTTTTGGTGTGGTAGGGAATTGGTTCTTGAAGCAGATTAGTCTCAGTTTATATCAAATTCAGTCATGATGGATTAGAGGGTCATCCATGATCGGTGGTGTTGTCATTTGTCATACCTTTCATTTTGATTCAGGCTACATGATTGGTGGCATTGTCATGAGTAGATTGTGCATGAGACTTGTCCTCAGGAAAGAATGTAAGACCCCTAACCTTATTTTTTGGTTGAACATGATTGGTTACCTTGATTGGATGCTTAAAACCTCAATCTAACCATACTATGTGCTTTGATATCATTTGACAGTTAAGTTTCAAGTTTGGTCCAGTTTGGACACTGTTTGAGCAAGTTATGTATTTATATGTTTGCTTGGACTTTTATGCAATTTACCCATATCTAGGGTTTTTTTGTAATTTATCACATTCTTGTTGTGCCTCTCATGTTTTAATATCATGCTTGAGATATTTGTACCATGGAGCACCTTGTTACACCTTAGTTTGTGGTGTCATCTACCTAGGGTTGATCTTAGGGTCTCCTCTCATAGATGGGCTACCTTGAGTGTTAGATCTCGATGATTTTTCTTATGAGTTGCAATCTGATGGCTTTCCTAGTGTGTTAGGACCTGATGGTAGTCCCTAGAGGTATGAGTCTTGATGTTTTCCCTCTTGAAACTCCTTAGATTGATGGTTCACTAAGAAAGGTGCAAATTGATGGTGATGCTAGGGTTTTCACCCTTGTGACCAAGGGATCGAGATCCAATGGTCACCCTACTGTTGGAGGTCGATGGATGACCAGGGAGTGAAGATTTGATGGTCCTCTTGGATCCCATAACCAGTGGACATACTGGTTTTCATGGACGTGATGGTTTTGACCATGGATACATGGCAAACATGGCTAGACACCTTAACCTTTTCTTCTCTCTCACCCATAGCTTTATATACCTTCCTCCTTACATGAAAATGAGTTATTTTCACACCTAGATCACCCTCTTTTCTTACTTGATGCTTGGAGCTTGTCCCTCTTTCTTAGTGGAGAAGAGGGATCCAAGATAGAAGAAGTTTGGCCTATCTTGCTTGCATAGGATCCAAGGTAGAAGAAGTTTGGTCGATATAGCTTGCATGTGCACCTAGGGTTTGGATCTACCCTCTCCTTGATCTTTTTGAGATACCTTAGCTTGTTCTTGACCTAATCAAGTAAGAACTTCCTATATTACTTTGTTTTCCTTGATTTCCTACCTTCCTCTCTCTTCTTCTTGGTCAGGTCCATGGTGGAGCTTGAGATAGAGGTTGAAGTTGCCTTCTTTCTTGGTCCTTTGACCTAGGGTTTTGCTTACTTTTGGAGAAGGAGATATCTTGGATGAGTGGAGTTCTCAAGCTTGGGTTTCCTTCCTCTCTCTTTGAGATTTCTTGCTTCTTGGACCTTCTTCATCATCTTTGAGTTGAGCTATATAACTTTTTCCATGTTTATTGCTTACTTTTAACTTGCATGTACTTGATCTTGTTCTAAAACGTGGTACCAAGTAGAAAGGATGGATCTTTGGTTAAGTTTTGTGCTTCTATGGTGGATCTTGAGTAGATAATCTTCTTTGTTGATCTTCTTAAGCCTTCTTAACGTTTTCTTCATGGAAGTGGGAGCTCTATACCTTACATGCATGTGGAAGTTGATAATTTTTACTCCTTGACTCCAGGGTTTCCTTGAGGTGACAAATAATGGATCATCCTTAGGGTTTTAAACTATTTTTCTTCTCACATGATGACTTGATGGTTTGGTCCCTTACACCAAATGATGATTTTTACCTTAGTGCTATATTGTAATCCTTCTTGTTCTTGAGAATGATGGCCATGTTACTCGAAACCATCTGATGGTTTTGTTGATCCTTAAGTGGTTTCAAATGGTGGTTGTTCTTGTGTGTTATGGATTGATTCCTATCGTGTTCATGATCTGACGGTTGGGATCCTTGTGCCAACTGACGATTGTTATTTAGTTGATGTTTGGGACCTTCTCTTATGCTTAAAATGATGGCCATGTGATCTTCACAAAATAATGGTCTTGGTGCTCTCTCAAGTGGTTCAAATCGATGGTCTTGAGTCTTACCAAACAATGGGTTCCTTTGGTCCCCCAAATGATGGTTTTACTGACATGTTTTCCACCTAGTGATGTCAACCAATGGCTCCACTGGGTCAAGACTTAATGATGTCACTGGACCCTTTGATCGATGGTTCTCAACCAATTAGGTTCATTAGTTACTAGGTTGATGGTTTCCTTGATGTCAACATCCGATAGTGGCACTATTGTCCACAACTGATGGTGGACCTGGTTTCCACAACCAATGGTGCTTCTAAAATCAGCAAATGATGGTCCTTCTCAGTGTATAATTGTGGCATACAACTCACAAAAACATAATTAACTAATGCGGAAGTGTTGACTAAGCAGCGGATTACCGAAAATCACTAAAAATTAAAACCTTTTTACCAAGAGGTCCATTAAATGAAAACTTTCTCACGTAGAACAAAAGTAACACATTTACATTCTATTTTCAAAAGTACATATCTTGTATCATCTCTTTCTGTGAATTACAAGCATCAGCTGCCTTGTTAAACTAAGCACAAGAAGTATGAAGATCTCGAGGCACTGAGCCAAAATTTCAAAAACACTAACTACTACTCTGAGGACCTGAGAGCACAGAGACGACACATAGGACTCTATCTACATATATACAAGGCATAACAGCCAGTGTCTCCGCCTGAGACTTCACTGTTGTCCCTACTGCTGTTGTTGCTGTCCTTCTCCTACTGAAGGATTCCTGCCTTCTTGTCCGCGTCCACCTAAAAATGTGGTTCCCACGGGGGTGAGACAATTATAAATTGCCCCAGAGAGAGATATAACTCTCCGCTGGTAACATTATTATTGCAGCTTGAGAAGATAAATATGAACGGAGGAATCATATTTGTTTGACAGCAGTTAATTCAATGTCTAACAAATTAGAATATTATTCTTATCTAAAACATTGTAGCTATAACTTGAAAGAGAAACATGTCACTTATCCATTAAGGAATATGAAGAACAACATGTATAACATTTATTCACTACAGAATCATTACCACAACATTAACTCTCTTCAGGCTTAGATCATATATCTAATGCTTGGCATTTTCATTGTGGATTCATGGCTTGTAGCCATACTCTTTTCACAAAGTGTTGGGATCTTAATCCCTAGACTCACCAAGTACAATTCCACTCCTTAATAAGTTCATCATCATGATTATAGTATCTGGGTATTTAAACCCATATCTCATCATAGAATACTTATTACCACTTATCAGGTAACTTAATACCTTCAGATCATCTGACCAAGGACATCATAATTCTTGCTACACAATGTATTGCACATGGTACACAAAGCTCAATAATTCTTACTGCACAAAGCATATGAAGGCTTATAAGGCCTATAAAACATTCTCAATAAACAGAGCATCATATCCCGTACCTATCTATACTCCTCATCTCATCATCCCTGGATGATTAGTATTCATGATAACAATTATAATGCTTTTATGTCAGTACCATACAACACTAAGTAATATCACTATTCCCTCTTTAGGGTTTATGGTTTCTCATTCATATCAGAACCATACAACACTAAGTAATAACATTGTTCCCTCTTTAGGGTTCATGGTATCTCTTTTATATCAACACCCTCCATTAGGGTTTTCCATAAATAACCACTTGGGTTCTTAAGATCATATTATTAATGATCAGCCATATTTCATTACATTCTCACAGATAGAAGCCAATATTGATATCACTGTTGTCCCTGCTGCTGTTGTTGTTGTCCTTCTCCTACTGAAGGATTCCTGCCTTCTTGTCCGCGTCCACCTAAAAATGTGGTTCCCACAGGGGTGAGACAATTATAAATTGCCCCAGAGAGAGATATAACTCTCCGCCGGTAACATTATTATTGCAGCTTGAGAAGATAAATATGAACGGAGGAATCATATTTGTTTGACAGCAGTTAATTCAATGTCTAACAAATTAGAATATTATTCTTATCTAAAACATTGTAGCTATAACTTGAAAGAGAAACATGTCACTTATCCATTAAGGAATATGAAGAACAACATGTATAACATTTATTCACTACAGAATCATTACCACAACATTAACTCTCTTCAGGCTTAGATCATATATCTAATGCTTGGCATTTTCATTGTGGATTCATGGCTTGTAGCCATACTCTTTTCACAAAGTGTTGGGATCTTAATCCCTAGACTCACCAAGTACAATTCCACTCCTTAATAAGTTCATCATCATGATTATAGTATCTGGGTATTTAAACCCATATCTCATCATAGAATACTTATTACCACTTATCAGGTAACTTAATACCTTCAGATCATCTGACCAAGGACATCATAATTCTTGCTACACAATGTATTGCACATGGTACACAAAGCTCAATAATTCTTACTGCACAAAGCATATGAAGGCTTATAAGGCCTATAAAACATTCTCAATAAACAGAGCATCATAGCCCGTACCTGGCTATACTCCTCATCTCATCATCCCTGGATGATTAGTATTCATGATAACAATTATAATGCTTTTATATCAGTACCATACAACACTAAGTAATATCACTATTCCCTCTTTAGGGTTTATGGTTTCTCATTCATATCAGAACCATACAACACTAAGTAATAACATTGTTCCCTCTTTAGGGTTCATGGTATCTCTTTTATATCAACACCCTCCATTAGGGTTTTCCATAAATAACCACTTGGGTTCTTAAGATCATATTATTAATGATCAGCCCTATTTCATTACATTCTCACAGCTAGAAGCCAATATTGATATCATAAGTATTCAAACATACTTATTTATTCTCATCATTCATCATTGAATGTAATATCAACACAAAGTATGAGTTTCTCTCTCATCTTTATCAGAATATGATTGTATCATAGTCTATTAATTTGGATTAACCTTTTCATAAGGCATGTTAGCCTTCATTCATCAAGGTGCATTATATCTCAATGTAACAATTTACATGACACATTTCATGTGTCATCCATTCCAATTATAATGGACTTATAACATATCAAGGTATATCAGAATTGGGGTGTTGGATGTGATGCCTATCATATCTTGATGTATCACTTCCCTCAACACCTTCATCTTACTTGAGTTCATCCACTTAGCTTGTATTAGGGTATTCCCCATCCTAATACTTTATGCACCAGTTCATCACATTTATCATGTAATGTATTGGTCATTAGTCATTCAATTAGAATATACATCCATTGCCAATAATATGGACTCAACCTTGAGTTGGGAACTTATTAATATAAGGATATCCACTATCAACCTCCCTAGGTGTTACATTTATCAAAACATTAATCACTATTCCATTATTAGGAATAGTATTCTCCATATTTGTAATTTGAGGATTCACATAGAATATTCCATACATTTATGGATTTCACATAGTATTACTCTTCAATAGAGTTTTACATAATCATCCTTCTATTTCATGGTTTCACCTAGTATTATGTGAAATTAGGATTTCACAACACATCACTCAGTGATAGGTCTTCACATAGAATTTAGTAGCTCTACCCTATATTAGGGTTTCATGTACCTTTAACCCATTTTAGGGACTAAGGTTTTCCATTCACATCCAAGTGGGGTTTTCTTACCTCATACCCAAATTAGGGTTAGTATGTACAATTTCCATTAAACTAGGGCTTCTTGCATTGTTACACTAAGTTAGGGTTACATCATCACCCTAGATTATGATTTCATTGAGCTTTGCCCTTAAATTAGGGTTTCACATATACCTTCACCTTATTTGAAATTAGGGTTCACTATTCACATTGCATCACCCTAGAGTAGGGTTTATCATCAATATTAGGGTTTCATGTACCTTTAACCCATTTTAGGGATTAAGGTTTTCCATTCACATCCAAGTGGGGTTTTCTTACCTCATACCCAAATTAGGGTTAGTATGTACAATTTCCATTAAACTAGGGCTTCTTGCATTGTTACACTAAGTTAGGGTTACATCATCACCCTAGAATATGATTTCACTGAGCTTTGCCCTTAAATTAGGGTTTCACATATACCTTCACCTTATTTGAAATTAGGGTTCACTATTCACATTGCATCACCCTAGAGTAGGGTTTATCATCAATATACCCTAAATTAGGATCACACCATTATCATGTATTAGGATTTCACCTACCAATGCCCTCAATAAGGTTTGTGATTCATTAACCTTCATAATTAGGGTTTCATGATCTCACTATTAAGGATCATACCCTAATTAGACATTCATCCAAAATGAAAGTGTTAAGACTTGACCATTACATGGTTATCATTCATGTAGGAAGTCTTCTCTCCCTCTCTCTCTCATCTTCTATAAGATGATGCTTACTTCAGCCTTGATTAGACTAAGTCAACTCAACTTGAAAGAAGAATTGACACCATGAGTTATATCATTACCACCATGATCATTAAAGCTTAACCATTCAAAGGATAGTAATCACCCTATCTCATTAAGGGTACCATTATTATAATTACCCTTGGTTTACATCATGTAATTGTTCAATTAAACAATTGACCTTTAACCACTTTAAGTGTTCATACGATTTAGTTGATTCACTTCCAAATGATCTTGGTCTTTTAGACCCCAAACGGTCTTGACCAATCAGACCTCAAACGGTCTTGCTTGAGATACCACCAAACGGTTTAAAACCGTTTAGACCTCCAAACAGTCTTGAACCAACAATTGAAACCGTTTGGTAAAGTAGGTGGTGGAAACTATTTTCCAAAGTGACATTTGAAACCATTTGAACCTTAACCGGTTTGGGATCATTTGGTTCCAAATGGTCTTGAGACCGTTTGGTCCAAACCTCCTCAAAACTGAATGGACCAAACATGGTCTCAACCACTCCAATAGATTTAGGGTTTCCAAGGTTAACTCCCTCATCAATTGAATCTATGGAACTACTCATCTATTAAACCTAACAACTTACTTCAATTGAGTTAAATGGATCATCCTTCAACTGATTTAACCCTCAATTGATCATCAATTAGGGTTTTGAATTGATTGGATTAGGGTTTGGAATCGATGATCCTTCAATGTTATTCATTGTGAAACTATTTACTTTGAAATCATTAGACCATCATCCAAATTGGACATGACATGACCTCAAACGGTCTTGAGGTCATTTGGATGACCTCCAAATGGTCTTGAGACTATTTTCCCATCTCATCATCAAAATCCATAACATCCAATTGGGGTTTGGATCATTGGATTGATTATCAAATCAGTAATTTGATTGCAAATCAGTTGGTATCTTTGGATCTTCAAATACCCATCCATACTCAACCCTAGACCTCCAAACGGTCTTTGGTGACCCTCAAATGGTCTTGAGACCGTTTGGGTGATTCCCAAATGGTTTTGAAACCGTTTGGGTCAATCAACCCAAAACATCAACTCAATCAATTGCAAAATCAGCACTTAGCCAATTAGGGTTTCTATTTGAAAGGTTGTCCATATGTTGAGTTAATAAATTGGAGCCATTGGATCATCATCCAACACATACTAGGGTTCAGACCTCAAACGGTCAACCCATCCAAATGGTCAACACCCTCATGCGGTTTGGGACTCAAATCACCAAACGGTTTTGAAACCGTTTGGTCTCCAAACGGTTTGGTGAAACAGTTTGGACCATTTTATTGAAACCATTTGCAAGAGATATTTGGGGAAGTGTGTTATTATGATGATGTCATAATAATCAAGCTCCAAACTCACGAAATCTCCTGTGATTTCCATGGTGGTTGCATCAATCAACCAAGATAAAATTTCGGAAATGCAGAAATGATCACCAATTGATAAGGAATTGATTGCAATAATAAAATCAAGGGTTCAAGTTATAAAACCCACCTTCAATTGAGCTCCAAAGATTCAAGATCACGTCAAAAATGGTGTATGAAACTCCTTTCACAATTCCAAGGGTCGTCCTAAAGCTTTGAGTGAAAAGGAATGGTTAGAATTGAAGAGGGGATCGAGTTATGAAGAATTCATGCATTGAATTTCGATTTTCACCATGGATTCAAGGTGAAAGGAGGTCAAGAATCTTACCAACAGGTTGGGGGTCGTCCTCCTGATCCTCCAAATCTCCTTGGTCGTTTTCCAAGCAAGGGAAAAGAAATGGAAATGAAAAAGCCCTTGGTTTGTCTTGTAAAGGGTACTTTTATAAGAAATTCCATGAGAGAGAAAATGCCTTATAAAAATTCATTTGATCCCAAAAATAGTGCCACCTCTTCCTCCTCAACTCCTTGTATCTGAGGCTATCTCGTTTACCTCTTATTCCTCTCAATTATCCATGATTTAAAGGAAATCAAATTAAGCACCTTAAATCATATAATAATAATATCCATATGTGAGTGGATATTTCTTTTTCTTATAAAATTGTGAGTGAGTTATCCACTCCCTTGGATATTTTCGTGGTCCTTGCAAATCTCAAGGACGTCCACACACATATGAATCCAACCATTTTAATTTTTGTTGAAGGCCCTTTAATTGATACATTTATTTTTGCACGAAATTGAATTAGGGTTTCACTTAGTATTAAATCTTGATTATTTTAATATCAAGATTCTCTCTCCTATAACTTAATTCAAATGAGACGCCCCTCTCATTTTATTTTCTCTACATGATGCCAAGAAACATTAGGGACCTTATTGAAGTGGTAATTTTCATATTGAACCCTAGGTTTTGGGTAAATTGCACATTACACCAAAACTGGGTTTTAATGCACAAACATTGCTTTATCAGCTCTTTCTTGGTACTCAAGCTATCACAAGCCATACCTCTGCATCATCTTCACTCTCATGATGCTCCAACACATGAGGAACATATTGTCATGCACAAATTAAAATTTAACCCCTCAACTTGGGTAATTTGTAGTTTAGTCCAAAATAAGCAAAACGATGTTTCAACATTATTCAAAAAGGAACAAAATGGAATATAAGTTCCTCTTGAGTCCTAATTACTTTTCACAAGATAAGATTAAGCATCTACTCAAACTTATTAGGCAAATCATATAGGGTTAACACATAACCCAGGTCAGGGATGTTACAATAATCCTATGGTTTCTCATGATCTAATGGTGGTGATTAATGCATATAATTCAATGAGTTTGTTTGTCTTGAACATGGTAGTTTGTCGACAGTTTGTGCTTGTTGCTCTTGATCCAATGGTTTGGAATCGATGATTTAGAGTAAATGGTTTTAAGTCCATGAGTTTGTTGTGTTACCTTTGCCCTTGTGTTAATACAGTTGAATGGTTTTGCCTATGTAACATCTAATGGTTTAGCATCTATGTGAATCAATGGTTGATGAACCCTAAGTTTCGATGGTTTTGGTTTTGTGCTACAATCTAATGGTTAAACCTTGTGTTATGTATAATTCATACATGAGTACAATATGGGATTCGACGATAATGATTTATCTTATGTATATCCATGATTGTATGGGGATGTTGTATGTGAAGGATGTGCTTTGACCTAAGTAAGTGTATAAGCCTATGGTTTAGTTTAAGGTGCTGATGTGTAACGTCAGTTCCACCTATCTTTATTGAACTTAATGAAATTAAGGAATGATGGTTGATCATACTTAGCTTATTTGTATGATAGGATAAAGTATTATTATCTCTAAATGTTTGTCGTAACCCTAATATGTTGACTAGTGGTCATCACAGTCCTTATGATTGATGATTTCTTATATATCTGTGTATCACGAGCATGATGGTGTAAGTTGAACCTTCTTCAAGGTGTTGAAAGATAATGATGATCATGAAGGAGATGATGTGATGGTCTTAATGGCCTTTTGGCATGTCTTTATCTCTTTTGGAAGTGTAATCCTCTTTATGCTGACAAGGGTTGGTACCCTGGGATAATGTGATAAGGATTTATATCCTAAGATGGTGTGATGACAAGTATAGTCTCATGAATGTCAATGAAATAGTACCATGTGATTATTAAATGAGGAATATTCCTCATACATTTTACATCTATTGAAGTTGCTATATATCTATGTCTATTAGAAATGAATTAGGGTTTGTATGTCCACTTGTTTGATGAAACCTCAATACACCCAATTGACATTGACTAGTCAAGTGAAACCCTAATCATATAGTGACATGTGCCTAGAACCATGCCAGTGTTAGGGCTTCCTGGATGGGGAAATGGGTATTCTAGAAAGGAAGCCCAGAGTCGCATATTGTTGAGTATGTGTGGGTGCAAGAAACTATGTGTCCTTGATAGCCTGATCCTAAGGTTTTGAGGATGGTTGCGTTCATACCAGGGTAGGAGAACGGATGTGGTCATATCTCAGATATTTGTATATGCTATGTGATTTAGGACAGGTGTGGTTGTACCTCGGATGCTAGGGTTTTGTATACCCTGGTTACTAGTGTTGTGGCCTATATACCAAGGGAAGACTAGGCTATTTTGCAGGTTGACCTTATGAGTCGATGCGGCAGAGGGCGTATGAGGTCTTAGGATTCTGGCTCTCCTAGATCTTGTATCGAACTGATTGCGACCAAAAGGTGGTTAGTTGGAGTCTAAGTGGTATACCTCACACTCATTACGGCTTAATAAAAGATGTAATCCAACCATGTAGTATATTTGTTAGGGTTATACGCAATGCTTCACATTGGATGGTAACCCTTGTGTTGCTCCTTTCACATATAGATGATGTATACTGCAATAAGAGAAAGTAATCTTGCTTATGTTTTTATATATATAATGATATTGTTGGTTAGGTTTATATTGTTATTTATCTCGTGCTGCTAGATATGCTTTACTATTAACTATGCATATACTGTTAGCCCTATTGACGACGTTAGATGTGTTATGATGTTTGTAAGACTTATGATGATAGTTTTTATCTATTACTTTATGTACTTTGTTACTCATGCCTTTTTTATGTCTATCTATTTAATATGCTTAAACTATTTAATTAATTAACCTTCTATAATCAGTAAGCACTGTTGAGAGTTATAGCTCTCGCTGGGACATGGGTGTCACCTCGTGGGTCACCACATCTTCTTAGGTGATCGATGATAGTGACAGCAGACCCGTGGCAGCAAGGAGTAATTGTGGTGATGAACTTTAGCGAAGGTTGTTTAGATGTCTAGTATGTCCTAGAGTCGTCCCTGTACTCTCAGGTACGGGCGGGAAAGTTTGAATACAATTTTCGATCTACTCGAGCTTTCAATAACATCTTAATGTGTGTACATGTGGTATATGTGGATCATGTTCTTCTATATATATATATATATATATATATATATATATATATATATATATATATATGTGTGTGTGTGTGTGTGTGTGTGTGTGTGTGTGTGTGTGTGTGTGTATTTATTTATATATATATATATATATATATATATATATATATATATATATATATATATATATATGTATATGTATATATATGTGTGTATATAATATATATATGTATATATGTGTATATATATGGGTATATCTTCGCTACCCGTGCGGGTAACTAAGATTCGCTACCCGTGCATCAGTTTTGTAATGGGAAGGTATGCATTTGTAATGAGACAATCCAAATTTGTAATGAGATGACTGAAATTGTAATACAAAGACTTGTTTTGTATTAAAACATTATTACAGTAATAAATATATATTTAGTACTGTAACAACTTTGTAATACAAAACGAGTTTTTGTATTACAATTTTGGTTGTCTCATTACAAATTTGGTTGTCTCATTACATATATGTGTCATCCCATTACAAAATTGATGCACGGGTAGCGAATCTTAGTTACCCGCATGGGTAGCGAAGATATACCCTATATATATATATATATATATATATATATATATATATATATATATATATATATATGGCCATGGAACAATTGTAAAAGATACTTGGCATGATATATCAATACACAAAAGATGTTGGGATTTTATGTAAAAGTTTGTTGGACATGTTTAGAATATTTCATTGGTTTTAATTATCCCCTTTTTCTACTATGTGGTTAATTAGTGATCGGTCACGTTTTGGGTTTTAAGTAATCTTGTTTAGCATGATGGTTTCTCACAATGAAAATGAAAGTTTTCATACCTTTCCTTCTATATTGACAACTGGTTCAATTGTTGACATCAAGCAAATGGCTCCTAACAGGCTATCTCTTCTTGTGATTTTTTTTATTCTTAAAAACACTAGGAATTTGACTTCCCATTATGTGAGACTACATACTTCTAACATATAAGCATAATTTTGGGTCAAATCGGTAGTAGTGGATAGAATCAATCATACAATCAATAGTGATAATAATCACTTAAAAAAATTCTTAACCATGCTTAATAAAAGCTTAAACACTTGGCAAAACCCCAATAGAACATGTGTAAACCTAGAGTCTAAGGATGGGACAATCCATCAAAAAATGTACTTGATGATATTGAATAGTTACCACTATAGCGATTGATGTTGTATTATCTCTTTATATATCCTATTACCTTGTGTAGAATAACGTCTAGATTTGCATCCCCAGTGATTAATTGATTCTTTTCTTATTTGCATTCTTTGAATGGGTGATTTGGTGGCTAGGTTTATCAAATTGATTCTGTAACGGCTTTTGAGGCTCATATTTATGCACATACTTCCTTGATTGATGTTCATGAGTTATAACAACTACATTACATCCATGTATGTGTTCAACATGAGTATGATGCTCATGAGAATGTCCAACACTATTGTGATCATGATATGAATTATCATGATTGTGATCATCATCAAGGACTGAAAGGGATTAGAAACTGACTTAAACATTGAGGACTAAATGGGATTAGAAAGGATAAAATACCTTTTTGAATCAGAAAAAAGAGCAGAGACCACATTTCTCAGAAGCAAGTTTGATTATCGATCTGCACTTATTGAACCATTTTCTTTTTCTATGTTTAGTAGCAAGAGTTGCCTCAAAAGTTCCATCTGGGGCCTCAAGGAGTAAAAAGGAGGCATTTGTTTCTTCAATAGCACCTTTTGAAGCAAAGACATACCAATTGAACAACAACATCATGTGTAAATTCCTTTTATCATATGAATGACATCCAGGGCAGGCTGCTCTAACAAATTCTATATAGTCAAAAGGTAAAATACAGATCCTGCTAACCAAGGTATGGAAAACACAACTTTCACATAAAACATAAATTTGGATATTGGTATATAAGATATATAGTAAAAGCAGTCATAACTTTAAATATTCTCCAACATCAAGAAGACATATAGCTAAGAACAATTAACATGTATATGAATTATTTCAAGTAGTGCCCATGTATATAAATCATAAAATTGCACAAAACTATATTGTCTGAACCAACATTTTGATATCATCTCAGGAAAGTGATACCAGTGGTACTATGATTGGGCCACTACTTGTTTTCTCTCCTAGTTTTAAGGCTAGCATTGGCTAGTTTATTCAAATTTGATAGACTGTATAACCAAATGTAAGTATCCAAAATATGGAAAACAAATTATGGGTTGATGAGTTTTGATGGAAACCACATCGAAACTCAAATTTGTAGAGTAACAATTCTCCAGAAATAACTAAATAGGTAGGAGAAAAAATATATGTGGTATTCAAAAACCCAAACTTATAAAGTTTAACATGCTTTGCATTCTTGGAATTACATATTTTTATCATTCATTTGAGAAAATGACTTCAACTATGGAGACAGAGAAATGTGCACATTGATTTAATTATATAATAAAAGAATCATTTTCTTTATACAGTGCACAAAAGCCACCATAAATCTAAAAAATGTTGAAAAACACTAGGGGGTGAATAGGGTTTTATAATGATTTTAAAATTAATTCAACCAAGCAACCACAATTGAAATTTGGAGAAGGAGACACAGCGTTTAGAGTGGTTCCACCCTTAGCAAAAACCAAGGGAGTCAATCCACTACCCGGTTGTTCCCAACTGGGATTTTGAAAGTATTTGAATTTTATTACCTCGCAAGGATGTTACATAAAAATACAAACACCTTCACCACCCTTTGGACAACCTTCACCCCGAAGTCGTCTCACCAACCTTAAAGCAGCCTTCACTTGAAGTAACTTCAAGCTCCCCCTTGAAGTAGCCTTCCTCTTTGAAGTAGCTTCCCGTTGAGACCTTCTAGAAGTAGTCCAAAGTACACCGAGCTACCTTCACCACCTGAAGAAGCTCCAAAAACCTCCTTTCCGCAGCCTCCAACCTAGGAGTAGCAAAGGAGAACAAAATACAATAAAAGGAACAAGATTGGAAGAAAGAAATAATGTTACCAATTGAGTACAATGCTTTGATCCTATATCAAGCGTTTGATCTCCTAACCAAAGTGGATGGACGTGGATGTATAGTGGATAGGAGATATTAGCCTATAGGACACTAATGTAGAGCTCAAAGAAAATAGATTGCAAGTGTAGCTCATCTTGTTTGCTCACAAGGATTGAATCTCAAGTGTAATTGTGTATGCAAGTTGTGTGTTGAGGTGTCCTATGGTTGTCCTATTTATAGGAGTGGTTTGTTAATGCTTGGGGACGTTCTAGACACCTCCTAGGATGTTCTTAGTGGTCAACTAGTTGTTAAGTGCACTAATTGCATTTGTAACAGCTAGTTAATTAATTCTGAAAAGTGCAGACAGAACCATTTTCAGTCGAAGTATTTGTCGACTGAGAGTTTCTCGATCGATGAATTTTTCGACCGAGTGGGAGTCTAGGTCAATATGTTATAACATTTGATTCCAACTCCCAACCACTTTTCTAACTCAGTCCAATGGCTAGGAGGGTCTATTCTCGATCGAGGAGTTTGTCGACCGAGAGTGTCTCGGTCGAAGTTTTTGTCGACCAAGAATATCATTGATTCAATGTATTCATTTACTAAGTGTGTGTATCAATGTGCAATTGTGATACTATCTTGGGGGATGACCTATCTAAGTGTTGTGAGTGGATAGGGAAGATCTAAATGCTTGATTTACATGATATCTAGATACTTGTACATTATATACTTGTACAAGTTTTTACATTGATTTCAATCATGAAAATAAAGCAATTTTAGCAAATTGATCTTTCAAGTCTTCGCTATCCACCACCTTATATGCTTGTCCATGAAACACTCAAATAGCAAGTTAAAACCACAAGAAAGAAATGTTTGTCATCATCAAAACAAAGGGATTATAATAATGTCCAATTTAGCCAACAATCTCCCCCTTTTTGAAGATGAAAAACATTACCAAAATATAAATCAAGGAAATATAAATCATATGAGTTTCATACCTGAAGTTTACCTTTTGCAACCATTCTCTTGAATTGTGAGTATGTGCTAGCCGAGAGATTATGAAACCCATTTTACTTTATGTTATTGATTTTATATTATTTCTCCCCCTTTGTCATTTCAAAAAGATAACCAAGCTAAACATTAAGTATGACTTTTATTTCTCCCCCTGAATTTGATAATTTGATACTCAATTCAAACCACTTATTTTATGTCAAATTTAGCTACAATTTATTTCTCAATCATTTGCAAAGGATGTTAAGTCTTGAAATGATATGAGATCCTTTTAGAATCATGGCATATGTGTTTTGATTTCTCATCCATTTTATAAGGGATGTTAAGCCCTAAAAATGACATGAGAATCCTTTAAGCTCATGAATATATTTAATAGTTTCTCAACCATTTATAAGGTATGTTAAGCCCTGAAATGATATGAGATTCTTTTAAGCTTATAGTAGAATCAATGAATGTATCTCTAACCAAATACATGTGATGTTAAGCCCTAATTTGTTTAGAGAATTCAATTAAGAACAAGATATATATCATATTCATGAATATTGTAGGCTCCTTTATTTTCATAGACAATATTACTTTTAAAGATACTAAGGTCATAACTAGTTTCAAATTTTATTTATGATGTTTACAAAGTTTTGTGAACTCCTTCTTAATCTTATATTCAAGATAGTTTATGTGAGCTCCCCCTTAATAAAGATAATTTAAGGATTCTAAGGTCATAATAAGCATTAGATCATAATAAGTTAACCTTTTATGAGAGCTATGCACTAAAATCTTGTTTTCAATATACTAAGATTGAGTGCAAGGAAATGATTTAAAATTAAGCATTTTTTCAAACTTATTTTAGGTCGACCTTGACTTTGACCAGGGTGCCCCTCAATTGAAATATTTCTCAACCGAGAGGCAATTGTTGCAGATTTTCAACATTTTTCTTGATATGTTTAATCAATGCATAGATCCTTTATGTAGTTTGATCAAATGTATATCAATTTGAAACACTTTGAGTGATACCTATTGTTGGAGAAATTTACTAATTGAAAATCAATATAGGTGTCACAATGATATTTATTCTTTCGATTTTCTTAGAACAAGTTATTTTTGCCATTCTAATGAAATTTTCATAATATATTCTAAGGTCCTTATAGGCAAGAAAGAATTTGATTTGATATCCATAGTGATTGTTCTTCTTGCAAAAAGGCAATTTCAATTATAGTTTCATAAAAGCTTCATCATTTTAATTGTAGCAAATATGTAGAATTTCAATCAGCATTATTAGTTCTTGTAAGCAACATTTATGGCAGCAACGAAAAATTTCCATGATGCAAACATTTTAGCCTAAGAACAAATTTTGAGCAGAATTTTGAGCGATATATGAACTTAGTATCTTGCTCTTGATTTTCTTAGAATATACTTTAGATACAAAGTAATTCTTTATTCTTAGCAAGGTTTCTTATTCTACTAATTTTCCTATTTAAGTTGTTCTTAGTTATCAAGTTTGCTCTTCCTTTTTATTAGGGTCATTAAAATTTTTGAAGCACAATAATATGTACGATTCATTACATGTTTAGGTTGATTACAATTGAAGTATCTTGTTTTTAATAAACAGTTCTGTCAGAATTTCCCTCAGTCGACAAATTTCTCGACCGAGTAGGGTTCGGTCAAAGTATTTGTCAACCGAACATTTATCAGGTTTTTGCAGGCTTAAGACAGTAACCTGCTTGGTCGACTACTTTCTCGACTGACAGTGTCGCGGTCGAAGATTTTCTCGATCGAGTTTGTTTTTGTATTGTTTTTCAGTAATCATTTGCAAACAAGGTACTTCAAATACAAGAATATGAAAGTTAAAGCTCAATTTTGTTGAGATATGACATTTGAATATCAAAGTAACATTTTAGGTCAAATCTCAACTAATCAAATTCAAATCTCTAAGTTTTTGGAACCCAAACTAGATCAACATCTTTTTTCTTGTATGGGAAAGATAATGAATAATGTCTAAGATGTAAATAGTTATGACAACATATAGAATCAATTTCATTTCTCTTCTTATCTGGATTGGCTTTAGGCACATACATAACTTTAGTCTTGGGCACTTGTGTCCTTCTCATTCTAGGTTTTTGAAAAGATTTACCTTTGGGCTTATAACCTAGTCCTCCTCTTCCAATCTGACCAAAAGAATCTTGTAGGATTTTATCAAGAATGTCATTGTTTTTCCAGCTGCTAATTTCTTTTTGTAGCTTAGCAATCTCAACCATTTTCTTTTTGATGTCTACTTTTGCTTGATTTAGATCAGATGATAAAGTGTCTCTTTCTTTAACAATAGCATCATAATATAGATGAGTACACAAGATAGGTTGTGATTGAAGATCATTCAATTTTGCAAGCAATTTAACCTTTTCTTGACAAAGTAAATTATGATTTGTCTCAAGAGAAAGCAGTTTTGTATTGCAATCATTAATAGATGATTTCAAGGAAGAATTTTCACAAATAATACTTTCCTTTTCAGAAGAAAGATCATCTAATTGTGCATACAAATCCTTATTAGTTTTAGTAACTCTTTTTAGTTTCTTTTTATAATCAATGTATTTATCATGCAATTCACCAATGCTAGAAACTAACTCTTCTTTTGATAAATCAAGAAGGTTTACCTCATCTTCTTCTTCATTTGTTGTAGCAATAAATCACTCTACTTCTTCTTTTCCATCTTCGCTATCATCACTTGAATCATCCCATGCAGCTTTATATGCTCTTTCTTTCTTCTTGTGAGATGATTTCTTCCCCTTCTTAAGTTTGGGACAATCGCCTTTTAAGTGTCCCTTTTTGCCATATTCAAAGCACCTGGAGGAAGAAACACTAGGAATTTTGTCAGTTTTAAAACTTCTATACTGCTTACCATTTACAATGAGTGTTTCTTCTTCACTATCTTCTTCACTTGTGTCATGACTATTCTTGGTTGATGCTTTGAATGCAATGTCCTTTCTTTTCTCCTTTTTGTGTTCAGCCGCCAATCTTTCTTCTTATTCAAGGGTAGCTTCATGAGCCTCCAAGTTGCCAATGAGTTGTTCCATCCTTAATGTAGTGAGATCATTGGCTTCTTCAATGGCTGTCACCTTTGGTTTGTACTTTGGAGGCAAGAACCTAAGAATCTTTGATACTTGATCCTCTTCACTAATGGCTTTACTTAATGCGTTCAACCCATTAACAATAGAAGAAAACTTTGTATATATTTCACTAATAGATTCATATGGTTCCATATGAAACTATTCAAACTTTTGTTTAAGCATACCAATTTTGGAATTTTTTACTTGAACAGTTCCTTCTTAAGTAATAGAGAGTCTATGACATATTTCATATGCAGTTTCACAATTTGAAATTCTATTGAACTCACCTACAGAAATTGAACAATAAAGGATACTTACAACTTTTGCATTCAATTGGGCTAATCTCACCGTGTTTGCATCCCATGTAGAATATTAGGTTTGAGGAAGATCATAGGCATTTGAAACCATTCTCCATAAATCCCAGCTAATTCCTTGGAAATAGAATTGCATCCTCCTCTTCCAATAGGTGTAGTTGGTGCCATCAAATGGTGGAGGTCGAGCCACAAGTGTTCCTTCCAAGTTGAGGTTGTTTAGTACCCCATCACCCATTTTCTTCAAGACTCGATTAGAGCTCCTTGAAGCCTGCTCTGATACCAAATGAAAAACACTAGAGGGGGGTGAATAGGGTTTTATAATGATTTTAAAATTAATTCAACCAAGCAACCACAATTGAAATTTGGAGAAGGAGACACGACGTTTAGAGTGGTTCCACCCTTAGCAAAAACTAAGGGAGTCAGTCCACTACCTGGTTGTTCCCAACTGGGATTTTGAAAGTATTTGAATTTTATTACCTTGCAAGGATGTTACATAAAATTACAAACACCTTCACCACCCTTTGGACAACCTTCACCCCAAAGTCATCTCACCAACCTTGAAGCAGCCTTCAGTTGAAGTAACTTCAAGCTCCCCCTTGAAGTAGCCTTCCTCCTTCAAGTAGCTTCTCGTTGAGACCTTCTAGAAGTAGTCCAAAGTCTACCGAACTAACTTCACCACCTGAAGAAGCTCCAACAACCTCCTTTCCGCAGCCTCCAACCTAGGAGTATCAAAGGAGAACAAAATACAATAAAAGGAACAAGATTGGAAGAAAGAAACAATGTTACCAATTGAGTACAACGCTTTGATCCTATATCAAGCGTTTGATCTCCTAACCAAAGTGGATGGATGTGAATGTATAGTGGATAGGAGATATCAGCCTATAGGACACTAATGTAGAGCTCAAAGAAAATAGATTACAAGTGTAGCTCAGCTTATTTTCTCACAAGGATTGAATCTCAAGTGTAATTGTGTATGCAAGTTGTGTGTTGAGATGTCATATGGTTGTCCTATTTATAGGAGTGATTTGCTAATGCTTGGGGACATTCTAGACACCTCCTAGGATGTTCTTAGTGCTCAACTAGTCGTTAAGTATCCACTAATTGCATTTGTAATGGCTAGTTAATTAATTCTAAAAAGTGTAGATAGAATCATTTTCGGTCAAAGTATTTGTCAACCGAGAGTTTCTCGGTTGAGGAACTTGTCGATCGAGTGGGAGTCTGAGTCAATATGTTGTAACGTTCGATTCCAACTCCCAACCACTTTTCTAACTCAGTCTAACATCTAGGAGGGTCTATTCTCAGTCGAGGAGTTTGTTGACCGAGAGTGTCTCAGTCGAAGTTTTTGTCGATCGAGAATATCACTGATTTAATGTATTCATTTACTAAGTGTGTGTATCAATGTGCAATTGTGATACTATCTTGGGGGATGACCTATCTAAGTATTGTGAGTGGATAGGGAAGATCTAAATGCTTGATTTACATGATATCTAGATACTTGTACATTATATACTTGTACAAGTTTTTACATTGATTTCAACCATAAAAATAAAGCAATTTTAGCAAATTGATCTTTCAAGTCTTCGCTATCCACCACCTTATATGCTTGTCCTTGAAACACTCAAACATCAAGTTAAAATCACAAGAAAGAAATGTTTGTCATCATCAAAACAAAGGGATTATAATAATGTCCAAGTTAGCCAACAAATATATCCTTGCCCCTTTCAAAATTAGTTGTATTCTTGTATAGTTGAGGTAAACAATTAGGAAAAAGGGTCTAAAATAGAGATCATTCACGTTTGTTTTACCTGTAAAGTCATGTGTGCCATTAATGTTATGATGGCCTTTCAGCTGATATCTGCAATTTAAAAAGAAAATCATTCATGCACTATATATGATGATTTGAATGGACTGACCAACTCATAGGCTTATCAGGAAAGAAGTCATATTTCTAGAAATATGAGTCATTTAAGAGTTGGTTGCATTCTACATCTAATATTCTAAAAATACTTTGGATCCTTTAATCTATCGAATAAAAAGTATTCAATTAAAAGTAGATCAAATTATTAATTAATCATTGAATATATGGCTAGGAATTGGATTTGGCCATGTAGGATTTGAAATCACAAGGTAAAATTAAGACTTAATAGGTTGGTAAATCAAGCATTATATAATAACTCTGCAAATAATTGGCATATTTGCTTTGAAAAAAATCTTATGGTTCTCATAGAGAGTAGGATAAAATAACAACATTTGTATACTACATTCAATGTAATTAGAATTTCCATGATTACAAAATTTTTTCATATACAACATTTTCTATATTATCCACTCTTGTTCAACACTCATGCTTCTCACGCTCTACTTGTTTTACTTCTCTTCTAGGAAAGGACTAATTGTATATGCATTTTATGTGAATGTTGAGATATGCATAAGAGATGATATATATGGTATTGTTGTACTAGGTATAGTTAAGACCATACAACCATAAACAATTAATTATATCACAAGGACAACCAAGGATGATGATTTGGATTATAGTGACATAGGTCTCAAGTTATTATAGGAAAGTGGCAATGAATTCTAATTACCTATGTATGTGATTTATACTCATCCCAATGTATCTATTATTTGTAGTTAGTGGTCAACATATGAGTGCTTTAAGGGATTCTCATTATATAAAAGTGTACAAGTTTCTTAGATACATGAAGGACCATGGTAAGGGTCTAAGGGGCCCGCTTACTGAATCCTTCAAACATTGTTGACAAATTGCACTAGAGAAGTTATGTTGAGAATGAATTGGTTGTTGACGTATTAGATGTCAAGTTGATCCACTTTTGGGTAATATGTTTTCTCTGATAAACATCTAGTGACTTAAAAAAGTAAGCGGTGCTTTGATCTTCATTCCATCCGCTGGTGCAGAAATGTCTTATAACGTCACATTTATAGGCGTCAATTGTATTTGAGAAATCGACGCCTAAACCCTACAACGTCGGCTGAATACACAAACCGACATCTATATGTGAAGACCAGCCAGATACATGTATCTTTTTTTTAGCGTTGACACGCTTTTACCGTGCGTCGAACGCAAGTGTATGCGTCAATGTAATATATGCCTTTGTGAGGCCCGAGTCGAACTCAGGGACACTGAATTATCAGAGACTACTACTAACTACTCGCAATCAGCTAGACCGATTATAAAGTTGGAAGTTGTTGTAAAATTAAAAGAAAATGAAATAAAACAAAACAGAACAATCGATTAAAGGTTTAGTTTAATCAATTCAAGTGGAGATCTTTAGGATTATGGTTTCACCGCGGGTTATCATTGTATGAATTTCTATATAGCAACTCAGATTTATCTCTCTATCCGGGTAGTGGCCTATAGTCAGAATTGCCCACTGTCGTGGTACAATTCACTACCTATGTCCAGGTCGGTTCCACCGTCATAGTAACCTATACCCTAAACTAGGTGCATTAGAAACGACCTCTGGGTTTCCACCATTAACCTTACATCACCTTGTTCAAGGGATTTGTCAATTAATGTGAATTTTGTCTCTTTTCAACCGTTAATTCTTCTTTCAAAGTAATTAAGGGCATTAGATTATTATTATGGTGATCAAGCATAACAATATAATTGAGAAAACGAAATCATACCACAGATTTAAGAGCTAAACAATGAATTACTATGATAAAATTGTCATACAATGACTCCCCGGGCTACTCCATGTCCTAAAGATAAAGGGGATTAGCCCCACATGTTCATCTCAGAGCAAAACATGGTAAAGACAAAGGGACACATAGGGGAAAATGTGAAACAAGAATTAAAACCCCTGAACGGAGGAGATCCAAGCACTCCTTGGCGTAGAATACACGTTCTCCCGCCTTTCGGTGGTGGAAAACATCTTCTTCGACATTCGTAACGGTTGGGGAGTGCTTCTGGGCTCCGTCCTTCTCTCCACACCTTCTCAGGACGTGTGCAGTGGATAATGACGTGATGGATTCCTCTTGGCCGCCGTCATTAGGTATATTCACCGAGTTAGGTCGCCAAATTAACACAGCCGTCGGATTTAGAACGATCTGAAGCAAACTTGTATCTGACGGTGTCGATAGTATTGACTCTGCACTGTATCGACTGGTCTTCTTTTCTTTCTTTGTCGCGACTGATGCTAACTCGATACCATCGATGAGGGTCGATGGTATCGACTCTCTTAGGCGTCGCTTTTGTCTTTTTCCGTCACTGAAGCTCCTCGTGTCAATAGCATCGACTTTGTGGTCGATAGTATCGACTGTCTTCTTGCCAGCAACCTGATGGTATCTCGATACCATCGACTTCTGTGTCAATAGTATCGACTCTGCGATGCTCCTTGCGGCTGGCAACCTGTGCTTGAGTCGATGGTATCGACCACTGTCGATGGTATCGATAGCAGCATATATTCGTTTTTCCTGGAATTTCAACACAGAACCACATAAGCCAAAATAAAACATATTATTGTACTCATTTATGCTCAAAATACCAAAATAAGGGAGATTTGACATAGAGAAGGATCATAGACCAAAGTAAATGAATCATGCACTATTAACCACCAAAATGACCAATAAATGCATAAAACACAAGTAAAATATGTCTATAAATGTGACTCAAAATCATCGCATCAAACTCCCCTAAGCTTGAACATTGCTCGCCCTCGAGCAACTAAACTTTAGAATAGAATTGCGAGGGTCAACTAAAGAACAGATCATCACAACAAACATCTCCATATGATCCCCACCGGACATTCACATTCCGGCCCTTGCTAACCACGGAATGATAATTACCCTAAAGGTGACAATAATCATCCATAAAAGATATCTACCTCGAAATTGATGAACAATATCATATAAGGCAGTTAACATAATAAAATTCATCGGTTCAGACTCGGTGCATCTTGTGATCTCCTATGCTACGTTGCTCGCCCTAACTACCATCTACATGGAAGCAGCTCTCCTGATATTCACAAGTGAGGAGAAAATCACAGTAGCCTACCAATTCGAGCAACGGGTGGATGAAATGGGTGGCTCAAGGAAGAAATGGAAGCATTATACGGTTTCAACATGCATAAAACAAAAGTGCCCTAAATGATGCATATGCAAGTGTAAATGCCCTAATGCCTACATTTGGGTGGTATGATGCATGCACTATTATTCTGTCTCAAGGTGAGATAAAATGTCTACAAAAGCTACACCATGTGCTTATTCTTCTTAAAATGTAGTGAAAAACATGTTCCTTTCTCCCTCTCATTCCTATTTACTTCTCAATTCTTTTTTTTTCATTTTCATATTTTTCTTCTCCTTTTTTTATTAAGGCCCTTTATATCCAATAATGACAATGAATTATTTGTCGGCCTCACTTTTTCCGCATAGCTCAAATGTTTGAAGCATTTAGAAGGTATGGAACAAGTTAATCACCCATAATGGTTTAAGGAGGAGGCTCTCATTTTCAAAAATAGCCCTTTGATTGTCAAGAAGCCGGTTCGTTGTATCATGAATACCGGCGTATGTTGCGGTGTGGTGCTGCTGTGTCTGCTGTATATCCTACAGCATGGCATACATACCTTGCATGGAGTAGACATCCTCGCTTTGCTGCGAGGGCGGTGGTGGTGGCGGAGGCTACGAAGATGAAGATGCACCCGGATGCATGCGAGGATGCTTCCTAGGTGCCACTCGTGGGCGAGGAGGAGTGAAGGCCTCCTCTTCCTCTTCAGCCTCATCGCCCTCATTGTCATTATCGTCGTTGTCGCTGTCCTCATCTGAATAAGCAATGGCTATGATTGGCCATCAGAAATGCTGAGCACCCTCTATGTGGAAGACAGGGTCTGGGAGTGAACACTCTTGATATGCTTGGTTGACATGACAGTGTGCATATGCCAAGCCATCTCAAAGAAGGATGAGGTTGGAGCGGTGTAGATGTTTCAGGTTCACTTTGCTCCTGTTGGAGAGAGCAGTCAGCTGGGAGAAATTCAACCCAAGGTAGGAGGCCAGCGGTGTGATGAGTCCTCCAAAATAATTGGCGCCTTCCTCGTACTCCTCTTTACCGCCAAAATGCGTGTTAAGAAAAATGCGCCCAATTGCATTCTTGACGCTTCAACAACTTGTGTAGGAAAAATAGGTCTGTCTCTTGAAACTTGCTAAGAGACAGGTCACCATGAGCAAAGAGTGTGGTGTACAACATGCGGTGAAGAATCCGCACGAAAGGATGCTCGAAATCCGCTACCGCTGCATTGTGGTAGCTCACCAATTTGCCCGGCGGCACAGTCACTAGCTCGGCGAAGATAGCATCATAATCAGTTCGGTTGTCTGGCCGCCGGTACTGCTCTTGCCCATGATTCCAGTTATAGATAGAGTTGAACTGCTGGAGAGTGAGAGTATAGTCATTGTTTTATAGCTGGAAAGAAACATGGCCCTTGATCCATTCACGATCTGTGGTGATGATGTTGTTTGGCACAACGCAGATGTCCAGCAATGCCATGAACACTGCCACGAGTTCCTTGTATGTCGGCCATTCTCCGAAGAATGGCTGACCATCAGCATGGAATTCCATCTCATCGGGCCTCCTACCTGTGTGCCTCGTCTGTCCCTTGAGCACGTTGGCCAGATTAGCGTCGAACCCTAGATTACGTATCATATTGTGGTCGACGTAACGGGTCGGCTCGATCTTTCTTTTTATGATCTCCTCGTAGATCTTCTGAACCTCCACAGAAGGATGAACAATCTGCGGATGCGGAATAGAAGCAGTTGGTGGAGGAATGAACACCGGGATCTCCATCGGTGTCGCGCGTGAATAAGATGCGCCGACGGTGTGCACCATTGTCGAAGAAGAAGAAGGATTAGAAGATGGAGCTCAGAGAAGTTCGGAGAAGAAATCTCCGCTCGGTGAAGAACTTACTCCTTGGATGCTCGTAGTCGAGCTTCGATTGCTCACAACGACGCACGACACAAGTGGAGAAGGATTGCTCTGAAGTTGTGACGTCATATGATGACAATCCATCCCTTATATAACTGAGGCCAGCGCTGTTGTATGCCCGTCGATACCATCGACGCGAGTCAATGGTATCAACTCCTATAGCTCAATTCGTCTGCCGCTGGTATCGATGGTCGTCGATGGCTTGATGTGGGGGCCCGGATCGATGACGTGTCACTACTATCAACAGATGTTGATGGTATCGACCCATCCCACAGATCGACTCTCTCGATGTAGCGATCGTCGCTGATCTCCTCTCGCGGATCGGTGACGTGTCACATCGATACTATCGACGCAACTTCTGGTTAGGGCAACACCCTCGCGAGGCCCGGCCGCCGCCTTCTGCCTGTAATTGGGTCGATACCATCGACAGGCATGTCGATGGTATAGACTTCACTGAGACGATTTCTTCTGAATATCTCCAGAGATCTCGCGAGTATCGACACCCATGTCGATACTATCAACCTCATTCTTGTGATCAACCTGTTGGTGAGTCGATACCATCGACGAGGCCATTGATAGTATCGACGCAGAGCGATTTCTGCAGTCGCCAACCTGTCATCAACACAATGGTCGATGGTATCGACTCTGCCTCAGTCCTGCACATTGAGCAAACGATCACGGTATCTTTTTTACATTAAAAACAAAGTCAAAACGAATCAAAGTACAAAATGTGAAAGAACTAACTACACTAGTGATGGTTGGGTTGCCTCCCAACAAGCGCCCTTATTTAACGTCTTAAGCTAGATGACATTAAGCTCCTCATGCATCTGGAAGTGCAATGAGTTTGACCTCATTCACTTTCCTTGTGTAATCTTCACCGAAATATAACTTCAAATGTTGCCCATTGACCAGGAAGATTGTCTTGCCGTCACGCACCACGATTGCACCATGTGGCCTGACCTCCTCTATGGTGAATGGTCCACTCCATCGGGATTTCAATTTCCCAAGATGCATCTTCAGCCTGGAGTTGAACAAAAGTACACAATCTCCTTTCTTGAAGACGCGCATTTGAATATGGCAATCATGAATCAACTTTGTTCGCTCCTTGTAGATCTGTGAGCTTTCATATGCATTCATCCGCAGCTCGTCAAGTTCATTAAGCTCAAGCAACCTTTTCTTCCCCGCTTCATCATAGCTAATATTTAGCTTCCTCAGCACCCAGTGCGCTTTATGCTCTAATTCCACCGGCAAATGGCAGGCCCGACCATAAGCCAACCTAAAAGGCGTAGTGCCTATAGGTGTCTTATATGCAGTCCTGTATGCCCACAAAGCATCCGGCAGTAGAGTACTCCAATTCTTTCTCGTGGTAGCCACAGTACGCTCCAAGATCTTCTTAATCTCCCGATTGGAGACCTCTACTTGCCCTTGAGTTTGCGGGTGGTACGGGGTACCAATGTTGTGTTTTACCCCGTACTTTCTCAACAGTGCCGTGAACTTTTGATTCCGGAAATGTGTACCCCCATCACTAATGATCATTCTGGGTACACCAAACCTGCAGAAAATATATTGTTTGACAAACCTGCATACTACATCGACATCATTAGTTCTAGTGGGTATTGCCTCTACCCACTTTGACACATAATCAACAGCTAAAAGAATGTACAAATTAGAATTTGAGGACATGAAGGGTCCCATAAAATCTATACCCCACAAGTCGAACACCTCAACCTCTTGAAATACATTGAGGGGCATCTCTTGTCTTTTTGAGATGTTACCCGCCCTTTGGCAGGAATCACATTGCCGCACAAAATCGTAAGCATCCCTGAACAAAGTAGGCCAGTATAGGCCACTTTCAAGTACTTTGGCTGCAGTGCGAGAACTAGCATGGTGTCCCCCCGTCGGTAGTGTATGACAATGACGAAGAACACTTTCGTATTCCACCTCCGGTACACACCTGCGTAAGACACCATCCCTGCGCTGCTTCAAAAGAATAGGGTCATCCCAGAAATAATAACGTAAAGAATGGAAAATTTTCTTCTTCTCTTGGTACGTCCAATCATCCAGGATAATTTTGCAGGTAAGATAATTAACAATGTAAGAAAACCAAGGGTCTTTCAATTCCACTTTTAAAAGTTGTTCATCCGGAAATGTCTCGGTAATGGGTATGTACAAATCCTTTTCATCTACCCTCTCCAACCTAGACAAATGATCTGCGACCACATTTTCAATGTCCGTCTTATCTTTGATTTCAATATCAAATTCCTATAAAAGTAAGATCCACCTAATCAATCTAGGTTTGGCATCCTTTTTCTCCATCAAATACTTAATGGCGGCGTGGTCCGTCCATACCACGACTTTAGATCCAACAAGATATTGCCGAAATTTTTCAAAAGAAAAAACAATGGCCAACAGTTCTTTTTCGGTTGTCGTGTAATTAAGTTGGGCGTCATTCAAAGTTTTGGATGCATAAAAAATCACAGCGGGTTTATTGTCCACCCGTTGTCCCAAAACAGCCCCAACTGCGAAGTCGGATGCATCACACATTAATTCAAATGGCTTGGTCCAATCCGGTGTTTGCACGACCGGTGCGGAAATCAATTTGTCCTTAAGCATGTTGAACGCATGTAGACATTTTTCATTAAAGTCAAAAACAACATCCTTTTCTAACAGCTCAATAAAGGTTTGGCGATTTTAGAAAAATCTTTTATAAAGCGGCGGTAAAAACCGGCGTGACCCAGGAAACTCCGTACCCCTTTAACCGAATTCGATGGGGGCAATTTGGAAATCACTTCAATTTTTACTTGGTCTACTTCCAACCCTTTGCTAGACACTTTATGTCCTAGCACTATCCCTTCGCTCACCATCATGTGGCATTTCTCCCAATTGAGGACCAAATGTGTGTCCTCACAACATTGCAGCACCTTGTCCAAATTGTATAAGCACTCGTCAAAGAACGCACCATAGATGGAGAAATTGTCCATAAAAACCTCCAAACATCGTTCAACCATATCACAAAAGATGGCAAGCATGCAACGCTGAAAGGTTGTCGGTGCATTACACAACCCAAACGGCATACGACGGTAAGCAAACGTTCCATAAGGACAAGTGAAGGTGGACTTCTCTTGGTCCTTAGGATCAATAGAAATCTGATTGTACCCCGAATAACCATCAAGAAAACAAAAATGCGATCGGCCGGCTAAACGCTCTAAAATCTGGTCAATAAATGGGAGGGGGAAATGATCCTTAAGCGTAGCAGCATTCAATCGACGATAATCTATACAGACATGCCACCCGGTTACCAAGCGGGTCGTGACAGGTTCATTTAAGAGATTATGTGTAACAGTAATTCCCCCCTTCTTAGGAACTACCTGTGTAGGACTCACCCACGTCGAGTCAGATATAGCATAGATGATACCTGCAGAAAGGAGCTTGATCACCTCATTCTTTACTACCTCCATCATGCTAGGATTTAGTCGACGATGTGGCTAAATCACCGGCTTGGCTCCCTCCTCGAGTCGAATCTTGTGCTGGCATAATGTAGGGGAAATCCCCTTGATGTCTGCAACCGACCACCCGAATGCACCTCGGTAGTTCTTCAACACAATCAGCAACTGATCCTCCTCCTCGGCACTCAGATATGCCGATATAATCACAGGCAGCTTATCTTCCTCTGCTAAAAATGCATACTTTAAGTGCGATGGCAATGGCTTCAATTCCAAATCTGGTGGGCTAATTAAGGATGACGGAAGCGGTGGTGGAAGTTCGCCAAGGTCTTCATAGTACCTAGCATAAAAGCATGGAAGCACCTGAAGCATCTTGTCGCACTCTTGCAGTGACTTTCTCCTCATCCAATCATGTGTTATATTAAGCAGGTAGGCTTCAAGTGGTAATTCAGGATATGCATCAAAAACAAAATTTGCTATTGCCTCATATTCAGTAGAGGGAGGGATGTCTTCCTCTTCATCATTAGGAAAACCCAAAGCTTTGCTAAGGGATACAACCTTGGTCTGCTCCATGATGTCAACAGCCAATGTCCCTTTCTCCACCTTAGTCATTACATGATCCATATCTAAAAATGGCTTCCCTAGACAAAGTGAGATATTGTGATCGAAATGCTTCGCCATGTGGCAGTGCTCCCTAGCTTTAGATGACGTGGTGCTGGAAGGCATGACCATCTCGAACCGATCATCGGTGATACCCAAGGTCAAACGACCTCTCCCCATCTCAAGTATCATGTCAGCTGTAGCTTGGAAGGGTCGTCCAAGTAGTAACCCATTGCCTTGTTCATCTTGCATCTCCATTACGACAAATTCCGCTGGAAATACAAACCGATCCACTTTCACTAACACATCTTCACATATACCATAAGGCTTCACCACTAAATTGTCCGCCAACTGAATTATCATATTGCTCGGCCTTGATTCTTTTAGTCCCAATTTCTTGAATGTAGAGAGATGCATCAAGTTTATGCTTGCCCCTGAATCACACAGTGCTTCGTCAAATTTCACCTTACCAATATAACATGAAATATTAAAGCAGCTTGGATCCTGCCTCTTAGGTGGCAATGTGCCCATGATGAAGGCACTCACCTGCTCCTTGAGAACTACAACCTCCGTATCAGGGATCTTCCTCTTCTTAGTAATGATGTCTTTCAAAAACTTGCCATAAGAAGGGATTTGCTCTATTGCCTCTAATAATGGAATGTTGACAGAGAGCTTTCTGAAACTGTCTAGAAACTTTTTGAATTGTGCGTCCACCTTCTTTGCTTTCACACTATTCGGATATGGGACCGGGACAGCCTGTGCCCTTTGATGCGGCGGCACATATGGTGTCCTTTTCTATGTCTCCTCCTCAACAACTAAGGGGTCTGCAGTGACCTCCTCTGCTATTTCCACAATTGACTCAGTGGCTGAAATTGGCACTTCCTCAGTGGCCTCACCTTTGGTTTCAGACTGGGGTTTGCTTGGTTCATCGGCCCTGGGGTTTAAAATCTTCTTGCCACTCCTTAGTAAGATTGCCTTCGCCTGTTGGTTTCCTCCTGGAACGTTCGTGTTACCCGGAAAACCTTGCCGCGCTGACTTCTTCAGATTGGCTATCTCAGCTGCCATTTGCGCCATGGACGTCTCTATCATCCTCATCTGAGCCCCATGGCTCTGCAATGTCTGTCCAAACTGATTCATAAATTCCCCCTGTTGCTTTATCTGCTAGCCAAAAGTAGTCATTAATTCTTGGTTTTGCTTTATCACCTGGTTGAGCAACTCCGTGCTCTTATCCTCCACCACCGGTTGGGGTTTTGCATCGGGATCCTACAAAAAGTTATTCGGGTCCTTCCAAGAAAACTTCTTGTCCTTCCTCCATGAGTAATCATTGTTTTTGTACCCCTGCTGCTGGCGCATGAATTTGACTTGAGCTTCATCCTCAGATTCAGTATCTTCTTTTGCAAGCAATTTCTTTGCTAGAAGGTCCATCTTCTCATTCAGCTCTTTGATGGCCTTTGACTCCCCCGCAAATCGTACGTGCTCAACGGCGTCCCTGTCGCCCCAGGATTGCTTCTTGGCCATGTTCTTCAGGATTTCCCAACACCTCGTGTCTGTGTTGTTCAAAAAGAATCATGAGCCTGCAGAATCTAAGTTACTTCTATCATGCTCAGAGAGAGCAAAATAGAAGATTTTGACATGTGTTTTCTTGTCAAGCCCGTGATGCGGGCACCGCCTAAGCATGATCTGAAACCTTTCCCAGGTCTCAAAGTAGGTCTCTCCTGCCTTGTGAGTGAAATTGTGGATTTGTCTGATCATGTCATTGGTCTTCTCGGGCGGGAAGAGCCTTTCAAAGAATACCTCCACCATGTGGTTCCATGATTCCACATATTCATCGTCCAGATTGTGCAACCACTCTCGTGCGTTCTCTGCCAGAGAACTCGGGAATAGCTTCAAGTAGAGCGTCTCTTGTGGAAATCTGTCAATTTTTATCATGTCACAGTTTTCCACGAATTGGCTTATATGAGTGACTGGGTCTTCGTTCTTGATCCCATGGAAAGCATTCGACTTGACCAAGTTGATTAACGCATGATCAATCTTGTAAGTTGGAATTTTAATCGTCGGCTTCTTGATTGGCCCCTTTGAAGCAGATGAAGAAGAAGCCTTAATCTTCTCCCATATCGTCTGTTCCTCTACCATTCCTTCTTGTTCGGATTCGGAATTTGTTCCTTCCAAGTGTTCTTGATTGTAGTACTCTTCGTCATCAGGTCCCGACAGTGGAACCTCTGGTGCCTGTTGTGAGTAGTCGGTGCTACGCGTTTGCACCATACACAGTACCTTCAAAGTGAAAATTTGAGTTCAGTACCATGCTTGACAACTACAAAATGTGAAGGATAAGCTATGAATTTAAAAAGTGAAAATAAAATTATGAAATGAAAATGTGCCCTAGAGTGGCCGCTTGCAGCACTCGTAGTGCCGACAATTGTCGTGTCCCCGACAACGGCACCAAAAACTTGACACACTTTTACCGTGCGTCGAACTCAAGTGTACGCGTCAATGTAATATAGGCCTTTGTGAGGCCCGAGTCGAACTCAGGGACAGTGAATTATCGAAGACTACTACTAACTACTCGCAATCATCTAGACCGATTATAAAGTTGGAAGTTGTTGTAAAAATAAAAGAAAATGAAATAAAACAAAACAGAACAATCGATTAAAGGTTTAGTTTAATCAATTCAAGTGGAGATCTTTAGGATTACAGTTTCACTGTGGGTTATCATTATATGAATTTCTATATAGCAACTCAGATTTATCTCTCTATCCGGGTAGTGGCCTGTAGTCAGAATTGCCCACTGTCGTGGTACAATTCACTACCTATGTCCAGGTCGGTTCCACCGTCGTAGTAACCTATACCCGAAACTAGGTGCATTAGAAATGACCTCTGGGTTTTCACCATTAACCTTACATCACCTTGTTCAAGGGATTTGTCAATTAATGTGAATTTTGTCTCTTTTCAACCGTTAATTCTTCTTTCAAAGTAATTAAGGGCATTAGATTATTATTATGGTGATCAAGCATAACAATATAATTGAGAAAATGAAATCATACCATGAATTTAAGAGCTAAACAATGAATTACTATGATAAAATTGTCATACAATGACTCCCCAGGCTACTCCCGGTCCTAAAGATAAAGGGGATTAGCTCCGCATGTTCATCTCAGAGAAAAACATGGCAGAGACAAAGGGACGCATAGGGAAAAACGTGAAACAAGAATTAAAACCCTTGAACGGAGGAGATCCAAGCACTCCTTGGCGTAGAATATGCGTTCTCCCATCTTTCGATGGTGGAAAACATCTTCTTCGGCGTCCGGAATGGCTGGGGCGTGCTTCTAGACTCCGTCCTTCTCTCCACACCTTCTCGGGACGTGTGCAGCAGCTAATGACATGATAGATTCCTCTTGGTCATCGTCATTAGGTATATTCACCGAGTTAGGTCGCCAAATTAACACAGCCGTCAGATTTAGAATGATCTGAAGCAAACATGTATCTGACGGTGTCGATACTATCGACGCGGGTCGATAGTATCGACTCTGTACTGTATCGGCTGGTCTTCTTTTCTTTTCTTTTTCGCGATTGATGCTAACTCGATACCATCGACGAGGGTCGATGGTATCGACTCTCTTAGGCATCGCTTTTATCTTTTTCCATCACTGAAGCTCCTCGTGTCGATAGCATCGACTTTGTGGTCGATAGTATCGACTGTCTTCTCGCCAGCAACCTGATGGTATCTCGATACCATCGACTTTTGTGTCGATAGTATCGACTCTGCGATGCTCCTTGCGGCTGGCAACCTGTGCTTGAGTCGATGGTATCGACCACTGTCGATGGTATCGACAGCAGCAGATATTCGTTTTTCCTGGAATTTCAACACAGAACCACATAAGCCGAAATAAAATATATTATTGTACTCATTTATGCTCAAAATACCAAAATAAGGGAGATTTGACATAGAGAAGGATCATAGACCAAAGTAAATGAATCATGCGCTATTAACCACCAAAATGACCAATAAATGCATAAAACACAAGTAAAATATGTCTATAAATGTGACTCAAAATCATCGCATCAAGCGTCAGTTGTGTAATAAGAAACCGACACCTAAAATCACCCGCCAAATCCAATTTTTCCATTGTAAAAAAAGTACCTCCAAAATTTCACTTACGACGTCGGTTGTTTACCAAGAAACCGACAACTAAGGGGTCGTTTGGGTGCAGTAGTTTTGAGCGGGATTGTATTTCACTAAGGTATTCTGACTACAATATTTATATTAATATCCTTTGGTTGGTAATATGTTATTTTATCAAATTATGCAGTCTGATACCGTATGCATGTACATTTTATGATCATCTCCAAAGATGCCGAAAATGGTGAGCTTTGAAATCCCAATTTCGGCCCCGATGCCCCCATTTCTCTCGGTCTCTCTCTCCTCCACCCACGTTCGTCCTGTGATTATCTTGCCGCCTCCCTCATTCTCCATACTCCATGATTGCCCTTCCTCCCCATCTATCTCTCCCGTGGTGTGTTTCCTCTACAGTCCCACCACGAACCGCGACGGAGGCCGCCTCAACCTGGGAACTTCTTGAGTAGGTAGAAGTCGAGCCTTTTCCTCTTGAGCTCTACAGTGCTGCGAGTGAGGAGCAGGTGGTGCGGTGGGAGGACACACAGAGGAGGCGGTCGACGGTACGATCTAGATAAAAGGATCTCCGGCGCTCTACCCGGCGATGTGGATCTAGAGCAGTTCCCGCTTCCAACTGAAAGTAGAACGGGTGGAAAAGGAGATGACAGAACAACATCCTGCAGTAACAACATTACTTGATGCCCAAACAAAATCATTAAGCAATGCAGACTTCGTTAATTTGACAGTCTGAATCCCATAATTTATGGAATGTTGCTGCAGTAGTGTAAATAGGTTCACACAAATGGCCCTAAAGATTTTTCGCAAGAAAGAAATCGGATCCATTTTTGATGTTGGTTTTCATACAATAACTGAAGCCGATGTGAGTTCGACGGCTGTCCCTGTGAAAATTTTTACCCCCAAAATTGCCCAATTGGCGTTGGTGTTCGATGGCAACCGACGACTATGGTCGTAATTTAAGAACTTTTTTTTGTCGGCATATGTAGATAGACGTCGGTTTTTCTAGTTGAAATCGATGACTATGATTGAACATAGGTGTCAGTTTTTTTGTTGTAACCGACACTATTGGATCTTAGGTGTCAGTTTTTGAAACAACCGACGACGACGATTAACTTAATAGCACCCGCAAAACAGACTCTTTCCCATTCTCTATTTCACATCATGATTTCACTAGGTCTCTAGCGATTGTAGTGATTCCGCCGCCTGTCGCCTACTGCTCTTCCGCCGCTTGCTGCTCCTCCGTCGCCTGCTACTCCTCCGCCAGCCGTCCCTACTCTCCGCCATCTGTTGGCCATCCTCCGCCACCTGTTGCTCCTCCACCGCCTGTTGCTCCTCCATCAGTTGTCCCTACCCTCCACCGCCTGTTGGCCGTCGTCGTCGGTCTGCCTTCCCCGCCACCGATACTCTTCCTCCTGCCGCCATCTGGGCCTCTTCCTCCAGCTGCCAGCCATCGCCACTGTGAAGGACATCGCAGCTGTGAAGGTTGCCTGAGGAGCTGCTGCACTGTTGGAGCTCGAGCCTGAGGTCGCCGGAGCTAGCCTCTACTTCCCCTACTTCTAGGTAGGTTATATATCCACTGATTTGTATTTACTTATCTACTGATTTGTATTTACTTATCTACTGATTTGTTCATCTAATGGTTTTTTTTATCACATTATTTAAATTTAGGCCTTTGTATTTGTTCATCTACTTTTTCAAATTATTTAATCATCTACTAATTTTTCAAATTACTTATCTACTGATTAGTATTTACTTATCTAATGATTTTTATTTATTATCTATTAGTTTTTATTCATTTATCTACTTATTAGTATTAATGTACTATTTTAACTTGTCTAATCCTCATGCTTGACATAATTCAGTAAATTTTGATGCATGTTGAAATAAGATTCAAACTTGTCCATTCTAGCATCTTAATTTGATTTGATTATGTGCTTTGAACCTTAAAATATGTGTGTTAAAGATACATTAATATTGAATCTCAAACTTAACTCACATGTGGGTCTTATGTTTCTAAAATGATTATGTGAACTCCTAAATCAGTAACATATATTATTCTTTGTGCACCCAAATACCTTGTGAATCATGTATGCACCCTAAGGTGATTAAATGCCTAAATCTTGACTTGAAATATGACCTAGTATGTATGTTGATATATGAAGCTCTAGTTAAAACTTCAAGATTGACCCCTAATTAATACATTATAACATAATTGAATCGTGCATTTGTGTTGTTACATGTGTTGTTGACTTGCTGTTGATTTGCATATATTTCTTCTTCAACCTTCAAGTCAGGTATAATATTCTCACTCTCCCAATGTGCCATTAGGCTTCATTTTGATTCAAATCTTTGATATATGGAATCATGGTTTATTTACTATTTAGTATTTACTGACAAGCATGATTAAATGATGTTACACAAAATTTAGGATATGAATGATGAAACTAGGATTGTAGGTATAAGAATGACAACATACATATATTTGTTGGCCTAGAAACCCGTCTAAGATTTACTCATTAGGAGAAAATCTTGGATAGTCCCCGATTTGGGACTATTCTTGAACACTCAATCTCACTTAGGATGTAAGTGTATAATGTGTATTGGGTTTTCAAGAAAATTTCGGCAGCATTTTCCCGTTTGTTCTCTAAGTACATATGTACTTGGAGAACAATGGGGAAATACTGCCGAAATTTTCTTAAAAACCCAATACACATTATACACTTACTAGTGAGATTAGGTGTTCAAGAATGGGATAGGTGGTGCACATTTATTATATATAGTTGATTACTATTGAATAATTAGGGTTAATGATGCATTAATGAACTGAATTAATTAGATATGTACTTAGTTTCTCTAAGATTGTGTAGTTGATTAATATTGATTAATCAGGGTTAATTATGCATGAATGAATTTAATTAATTGATAGTGCTTTCTTTATTTCTTTTTTATGATGATGATGATGATGTTGTTGCTGCTGCTGCTGATGATGATGATGATGATGATGATGATGATGATGATGATGATGATGATGATGATGATGATGATGATGATGATGATGATGATGATGATGATGATGATGATGATGATGATGATGATGATGATGATGATGATGATGATGCTCCATTCACTGTCACTGGCCACCGCATGCACCTCCTCTGCTTCGCCTCCAACACCGGCCACCTTCACCTCTAGCCCGACCACCTCCACCTCCGGCCGCCGCCACCACAGCCTGCTCGATCCACCAGTGCAGTGAGTGGTTAATTAATTCATACTAGATTTGAACTTAGGATTAATGATGCCACCATATAGTTGATTACTATTGAATAATTAGGGTTAATGATGCATTAATGAACTTAATTAATTAGATTTGTACTTAGTTTCTCTAAGATTGTGTAGTTGATTAATATTGATTAATCAGGGTTAATTATGCATGAATGAATTTAATTACACTATTTTAGCAAAACAATTAACAACTAAGAACTAATCTAAGCACTAAGGCAAGCAAAACCTAAATTAACCCTAACTAGCAAGACTAGGCAATTCAATTGAAGGAAGTAAAAGCAACTAAGCTATACTAGAATTAACTAAGCAACAAGGAAAATTCTATAAGAATATACCCTATACTACTAGCTAGAGAACTAGGGTTAGGTGTAATTCTAATAGGACTTGTCAAGTCTAGATCCCTAGGGTACTAACAGGAAACCCTGTATACACCCATAAGCTCTGTTTTTTACATTCAAAACTAAAAGACGGAGTACTACAAAGCAATGTGGTAATAGGAAAGAGCATACAGAACAAATTTTTATCGACTTATGAAACTAGACAACTCAAAGGAGAGGGGAGAGGCAGCCCCACCTTCGTTTTCTTGTCGGTGGTTGAGGCCAAGAAATGGTAGCACGGAGAGAAGAGAGTGGAGCACAAAGTAGGGAGAAGCAGAAAGGGCTAGAGAGACAGAGGATGTGACTGGGTGAAGGCCTGATGTGTAGGAGTGGGAATGCATTACTATTGGAAGCTTCCAGACACGAAACGTATTACTCGAGTTCAAAGTTGGTGCATGCAAACCAAAGCAACATGCATGTACAACTCTCACCTCCACCCATGACCACCACTGACTACCAACCACCTCTCACGCCTCAAGCACCACTTAGGTATTGTGTAATTCTAATAGGACTTGTAATTCTAATAGGACTTGTCAAGTCTAGGTCCTTAGGGTAAGTGGTATGGTGGGAAGAGGGTAGGGGTGGGGTAGGGTGGAGGGCCAGGGGAGGGTGAGGGGTGTGGTAGGGTGGGAGGAGGGTAGGGGTGGGGTAGGGTGGAGGGCCAGGGGAGGGGGAGGGTGAGGAGGGAGGGTGGTGTGAGGAGGGTAGGGGTGGGATAGGTGGGAGGAGAGAGGGCTAAGGGAGGAGGGTAGGGATGGGATAGATAGTTTAACAGATACAATGAATAACTTAGTGCAATGAATAACTTAGTTATCATCATCATCATCCTCATCATCATCAATTATTTCTCCGACATGAATATGAAATAACCCATTGTTGTTGTGTGTTGTTAATACTTACATTTATATTATTTTTTCTCAACATTTTACATTGTTATAGGCATAATGGCTTGGGCCTCTACCCCAATGTTACTATTCCCTATTGAAGAACAGTTGGACATCATTCTAGACGATCGTTCATTAGCACAACTCACTATACCTAAACATTGGCGTTATCTAAATGGAAGACGCTACACGGCTGGTGAAGTGACCCTAAATTTTGGAATTTCAACTTCTGTTATCGAGGTTAAGTACGATGTTGACGGGAATCTTATATCCACATCCAGTTGGTGCGAGTGGGTTCGGAAGATGCTATTGGGCCGTAGTGATGAGATTTTTCATCGTCCGGTTGACCATAATACCATCAAGGTTTAGATAACCAACATCAATAATGAGACGCCCGATCATCTAGTCTGATTTGAGTACTCCACAGAGGATAGTGATGATGATGATGATGATGATGATGATTGCTGATTCCGGACCATGTTGTTGTTGTTTAAGTTGTGTATCTAGTCTAGTGTCTCTCTCTTCTCAGTTATTTTACTTATGTGCATGTTTAGGGGTACAACAACCCCCTTGTTTAGTTACTATTTTGGACAACAGCACCGCTGCATGTTTATAACTATATTATGATGATGATGGAACTACATGTTTCTACATGTGTGTGATGAATCATGTGATTAAATGTGCTTATACATGTGTGTGATGAATCATATGATTAAATGTGCTTATACATGTGTGTGAATCACATGATCCATATATAATATTGTCCATCTTGTTAATTTTGCAGGTTTGTGGCATGTTGTTGGCTGATATCAATGGATGTTGTAAACCTATAGTTTAGAACTGAACTGCAGGTTCTGCATCTTGTTGACCAGCCATACAACAGGCTTGCAAATTGATAAGAAAAAAAATCAGAACATAGGCGTCGGTTATTAGTATAAAACTGACAACAAAGACATACAACATCGGTTATTACAAGAAAAAAAAACGACGTCTATGTGGCTAGGTAGTGTCAGTTATATATAAAAACCGACGCTGATGGTGCCCTTATTGGCACATTTTATCAGTGGCGGGAAGGGTTATGACGTCGGTTTTCGTGAAATGCCGACGTCTTTGACCTGGATATAGTGTCAGTTTTATTAAATACTGACGCCTATAGTGCCCTTACTGACACATTTTTGGTGGCGGGAAGGGTTATGGCGTCAGTGTTAAAACTGACACTGAAGGTTTTGACTTTTAGCGGTGCCGACTTGGGTGTCGCTTTGAAACTGATGCCAAAGGCCTTAAATAACTGACACTAAAGGTCGGTTCTATACTAGTGATCATTATGATAAATAATCATTTAATAATTATAAGACAACATTAATAGTGAATTTATTACTTTAAATCCAACGATTCCCCAAGTCAAGGTAGCCCAGATAGCAACATTGATCCCATGTACTTATAATTACTATTTACTATTCCCTTTCTGCTCTCTGTTCTTGATATTGTTGACAACACATGTCGTTGAAATATTATCAACCTCATGTACAATACTTATACAAGACAAATGAGGGAAAGTTCCCTTTAGCATCATATGACTCTTCGGAAGCACGACATGATAGGGAAATGTAAGGTGAAGTCTAGCCATAACACTCTACTAGCACAAAACACAACAATAACTAGAAATCTCACAATAATGCACCCACAACAGGAATAGAACATGACAACCAGATAGCAACATGATGAATCACCATTACACCACACCCTTGAGGACAACCTTCTACACATGATAACGCTAACCACATTAACTTTTCATAGATGAGAGGTGCAAAGGTAGTTATACTCTAATTTTAGAAACTAGCCATACATTTATACTCCTTCAATCCTCCTCACTGCATTCATCCCTCCATTACAAACTTTGTTCAGTCAATTAAAATGGCCAGATAATAATCTTCAATGGTTCTTAAGGTCATTGTCATATCCAGAGAAATTAAATATATTCAATGCATTATTCAGACTTGTTTTCTAGCGTTGTTATGCATTTAATTCAACAACTGTGATGACATATTAATTGATATTATTTGTTAGAGTTGAATGTGAAGTGTCTCCCATTTACTAGTTTATCACTGCCAATCAATGTTACTGCTTCAACATCCAACCATACAACAACAATGGTTAGATGAATACAAAATGGTATGTATGGAGTCAACTATCTATCTATTACTAAGGAAGACAATCAAAGTGGAAATGGAGGGATATATAGGGAGAACAAATATTGTACAATGGGAATAGATGAGGAAAATAAAGGAAGTACACACTACAATCAACTGTATGGAACCAAGCCACTGATCTATGTGATTCAAATTTACTAGTTACCAAGCTATAGTAGATGATAGAAACAAGAAAAATGAAAAATCTAAGAATGACACATCCTTAAAATACTTAACTACATGTTACTTGAGCGTAGGAACATAATGGTATAGCTCTCGACCTTCCACTTAATAATGATGTGAAATTAAACCTCTCAGGGTTTCTCCTCCACTTACTTGGTTGTCTACTATCATACTATGTTTGACTATGTGAGGAACTTCTTTCAGGCCGTCATAGTTGAGTATGAAGAGGCTTGTTGTCAATGGGCAATTTCTTACCCTAAAAAATAACTCAATGGTTGAGTGCACAACATGAAGAACCCATTTGAGTGGTAAATTTGTGTTAAATGATTATGCATGTGTGTCTGTGTGTGGCGAGAGAGGGGGGACATGTCAGTGCTAATATATTATTGTTCCATGTGTATTTGTGTGAAAGTGGGACAGTGAGAGAGACATACACACATAGAGAATGAGAGAGTGAGACCTTGTTGCTGTCATAGTTGGAATATTTTGGATAGAGAGAAGACTTAAATGCAGTATAAATAAGTTTTTCCTATGTGGCTTCTTCACAAGCACCATCTGCATAAATTCATGGACTAATTAGCAAAATATAAAAATAGTGAATCATAGCAGTCAAACGATGAACAAACCATAGATATTAGAATTCCACTGTAATAGAGAAACAATGACTTCTAATAACAACATTATTATAAGGATATGCTTGTTTCCAAAGATAAAACCCAAAAAAGGATAATATTTGAACATTTAAAGATATATACTTATCATGAAAATTCATGGTTAAAGTATCTCATCAGTTTATAGTAAAAAGAAAGCCTATAAACTAAATTTTGATGTGTTTTTAAACACCTTGTCAGCAAATAAAAACCAATATTGAAAAGTTAGTAGATAATGAAACCACAACAAGTCAAACCATGCAACCAAAAATATAAAAAAAGAAAAAAAAAGGAACTACTACAATCCATACAGAATAAAAAACTAATTTAAAGTAGTTTAGGTGTTGGTATATCTAGGGCGTCTCTGTAGCGATCTAAATCATCTATGTAGCTGGTTATTCATTCATTTTGAGGAATTTACTAGAAGGAAGTTGTAAATAGGGAGTAATCATGTGTATGTGTACATGTATATGAGAATCCTAGTGCTTATATAATTGTGTATGTGTACATTTATATGGGAATCCTAGTGCTTATATAACTGTGTCTGTGTTTGCATATGTGTTGTAGCATTTCCAATGCTCCCAACCTACTGAAATATCTTGGATCATGTCTAGCTTAACATAGATATGATTAGCATGATGAGCTTGGCAATTGGAAGTTTTTCACTATTCTTTGTGTGCATTTAACAAGAATCACTACTATTGTTGTGAATGAAATAGGAAGCCAGTTGGGTCTAAGCTTTTTGGGAACATATTTTTTATCATACATGAGAAAAACCATACAACTGGTTTGTCTTGTCATTAAATATTAACGAGTAAGATGTAACAAGGTGAATAGAGATGCCCACTATATATAAACACAAAAGTTAGGAATTAAACATCAGGGGATAAAAATTGAATCATTAAAATAGGTTGATTAATTAATGAAATTTATCCTTTCCTTCATATATCCATGCCTCAGGCTAGTTTTAGACATGAAAGGAGAAAACATGTTTAACTAAAATTACAATAGAGACTCTGACACAAGCCATAGATCCAAAAGCCCAACTAAAGCTAATAAGACAATTCAGTAAGTAAATGAGAAACCTTGGAAAATGTTGAGATATTAGTCAAAGAGATTCTATACCTCTTAAGGGGATGTCCCTCTAGAAATTGTGAGACTTTAGCAATAGAAAAATCCAACTTTGGTTCAACGCAGAGGTAACCTTTTCTAAGATGTTGTAGGTGTTGTAAATAGATAGTTTTGTTGCTTGTTAGATTCATATAAAAGATGTATATATTACCAATCAAAATATGTTTGCATGGCTTGTAATAACTTGAAATGAGACAAGTATTAGAACCTTTAATGTTGTAGAAGAGAAGGAAAAATAGATATTTGACAAACTTAAATATCAACAAAAAAATACATTGCATGTGTGTGACAATAGCTTACCAGAAGGTCTATTCCCCAACAACATCATTTGCTATGAATTCTATGAATCATGATACAAGGTTGTTATTCACCTCCCTGCCAAATTTAAGATTTATATCAAAGAATCCTTTTCTTTTAGATATGCAACTAGTGTCAAAGTTGTTCAGACAAAAGGAAGCTCCTTGGAATGGAAGGGATGAAGATCAAAGTTGTGGATGAGTTCAATGTTACTAGAGACAATTGATAGCCTTGGGTTTAATAAAGGATATATCAATGATGTTATGAAGAACTTGAGGCCTAAAGATGGCTATGGCATTCCTTTAGATGCTATTAAGGTTTAAAATTTTGAACTATGAGATCAATCATGTGTGTTACAAGTGGTAAACATTAAAAAATGTACTTTGTTGGTGTTTAACATGATGTAACTATATTTTTCTTATGCTTCACATATGCTATTTGGAGTATCTTGCATTTGGAGATCCAAGTAACCCTGTTGAACAAAAATGAAAATTGAAAGGGTGACATCTTTGTATATCTAGTTCAAATATGTTGGAAAAACGACAGTACTTATAATGCACCTCAGAATAGTTTTTGTTGTAGGGACACTTGTATAACACTTCATGTATTTAAGTATTGGAGTCTCCATCTTTAACACCTATCATTTGGCTAACAATCTCAATAAACCTCACTAAAAAATTTAGTACTTAAGTAGTCACTATCATCAACCAAAAGAAGAAATAAATTCAAATATGAGATAGAACAATGTTTGTGCATTTAAGGAAAGTTGTTTCTACCTTGCATGGTTTTGAGCTCAAGAATTTCAACATGCACTCTAATGCTTGATAATTATCATCACTCCTTGGTATTATTGTTTTTATAATATAGAGTTGTTGATAGGGAAAACTCAACTCTGCATATAATCATAAGCAAACAATAGAAGACCTGATTTCTAGGCAGAGACAATGACTAAAAAACCCAATATTAGTTACCAATCCAAAATGATAGAGGATTGGAAATATAAAAACCAAAAAGGCTCTCCTATTGTAAACACTAATCTTCTCACCAACTACGGAAATTTGATCATATTACATTGTTCAAAATGCTCACCTATGCCTCGCTTGATGAATTTCAACCCACATGTCAATCTATAGAAAAATATCCATAGTCACTGAGAAGAAGATCGGCCGGAGGCAACTGAGCAGAGCAGTTGGGAGGAACAATGATGGGTGGCACCCTTAGATTGCTTGGTGGAGGTGTTGAGAAGAGAAGAGATGCATGTCATAAGAATGTGGGGTGAAGCTAACTGGGCGTTAACTTTAGGGCCTGCAGCCTGCAACCCCGTCAGTGTACTAGGAACAACCACTGAGAAGAAGATTGGCTGGAGAAACCCTCACAAAACTTGCTGGAGCAACTGAGAAAATAATGCTAGTTGGCACCCTCAAGCTACTTGGTGGAGGCACTGAGAAGAGAAGAGTGACACATGAGAAGAAGAGAAAGGGTGTAGTGTGATTTAGAGGAAGATCAGGAGAGTGCGGAGAGGGAGAGAACTGGAGAAGATTGCAAACTGCGGTTGGGGAGAGGGTGTGGAGGGAGAAATTGGGGGAAGAGACTCCATCATGGATGAACATGTAGTGAGTGTACGGGAGATGGATTGCTCAAAGAAGTGATTTTCATTTGAGATGGATAGATCAGGTGACAGAGTTAAGGTTCTCTTATCTTATGTAATTAACTACATATTTGTTACTTACATTAATGTATTATGAAGGTGGTTTTACCTATACATAAAATAAATGTAATGAGAAGAATTGTAGCTAAATCAAACTTTTTTTTGTAATGTATGAGAAAAAAGTACCACCCAAGTGGGTATCAAAAGAATAAGAGTTTCCAAGAAGATGATAAATAAGAGATTTCTTGCCTTGTAACAATGTCACAGTAATAATATCACAAAAGATAAAAAGTTGCACGGTGAGTAATAAGAAGACTAGCATATACTAAAAAATAGGATAGGAACCAATATGTATTCCACACCAAAGGGCAGGAGGACTAAAACCTTAGTGCCAAAGCATATATAGTATTTTGTAGGGGAATAAAACACAGTGCATGGTAAGGGAACCCAATGCCTAATATCATATGCTGTAGGGGAATAAAACCCAATGCATGGTAGGGGAATATAACCAGTGCCTAAATATCAAACATGGTAGGGAAATAAAACCCAATGTATATATTATGAAACTACTTATAGTTATGACTAGTCAATCACCCATGAAAATAGGGCAGGGAAGATAAAGTATAGTCATGTTCAAAAAAAGGATGAGATCATCCAATGGGGTCAGAGCACCCAATAACACATATTCAATTAATTCCATAAGTAAGATACAACAAATGATAAAAATCCACAACTTTGTGAAATTAGGTTTCATCACGGATAAGATGAACAAGATATAAATATGAGTCCAAAAATAATATCCAACAAAGTAAGATGATTGTGAGATCAGAGTCAACATATAATACTTCACATGATATAAATTCTTAGAAGATACATAGATTGTGTAGGTTAAGTTGTCGATAGGACCAAGAGAGAGATGAAACATAGGTCTTTTCTCAATATAGAAGTAAGGGAATGCAACATACAATAAGAGAGTGAAATCAATTGTTGCTCAATATGAATTGGAGGTGCAACATACATCAAGAGAGAAAAATAAAAAAATTGCTCAATATGAATTGGAGATGCAACATACCTTGAGTTGAGTGTTAAATCAGAGATCGAGTCCCACCCTTCCAAAACTAAAGTCAACTCAAACCTACATATAGTATCTGGTCCATCAAGTAGGGTTTAATATATGATACATTAGGTGAAACCCTAGAAATCCAAATTCATCAATAAAACCCTAGATCTTTTCTTGTTATCGACCTAACATGGGGTTCATGGTTTTATATTAACAATGCGACTCAAAGTCCCAACTTTATTATTTATAATGTTGTTTTTAACTAAGATCATAGGTGAAATAAAAATCCTAAAATCCAATTTTTGAAACTTAGAAATCAGACCAAAAGAAATAGAAAGTTAGCATGATTCCTAAACATATTTTTATATTTTTCTGACACTCCAATTTATTATGAAATTTACAAGATTAATGATTTCTAAAAGAAATTATATTCCAAATGGACAATAATACCATCACATCAATTAAATCTCTATTGTTGTCACAAGGACACAATTGTCGAATCAGTGAGCATCTAATCCTGAGGCTAGATAAAGAAAAAACCAAATTGTCCCTCCGATCAAAATAATCAAATGAATCGACCACGGACAAAATGATATCCCACCACATGTAATCTTCTTCCTTGGCTCGCGCCATGATCACGAGGTGAGGTATTATTTATCTAGAGCGAGATTTAGGGCAAAGCATGCGAGATGAAAATCCAACATTTCTAGCTACTCAAACATGATGACCAAGATCTAGGGAACTATGCCTTAAGTCAAATTGAGATGTGGAGGCGAGAAATGCTACTGGTACTCATCACAAAGTTGGAATAGAGATTGACAAACCCACCCCATAGTAAAGCATGAGTTATGAAATTGAATTACAGAAACTACCAAGTAGGTTGTTGCAGACACGATGATATGATCGCCTATTTACAGGGTTAAGTATCAGGGCATATGCAGCTAGAGGTTTCGAGAGAGTTGGGGCTACATTTAGGCATTTCTCAATTCTTTAGAATTGGAGTGCAAGTAAAGTATGATCATGTGCCAATTTGATAAGGAATTCAATGGAGAAAGAATGTCGAGTGGAGATCGATTGAGGCGAGAGACAATCATGATTTTCAAAGACATGTACATAAGCCTGGTTTCTTGATTCGGCTCAGGGTTGAAGATGAGTTGTTGATCGTTTGATCACAATCCAAAGGTGGGGGGAAAATGCGTGTATTGGATATCTTTACATACTCACCTGATGCGTGACATTAATCCCATTCAAATCCAATTCTTTCTAAAGTAATTTAAGACTAATTTCTTTTTCTTTCCCAATCAAATTAGATGATTAAAAACATCCAAATAAAGAGAAACTTGGAGGGGTGAGGAATATGATTTCACAATTATTTTTAGTGTTTGATAATCCTAAACCATCAAAATTTAACTTAATGCCAAAGTAATATTTTTAACATATTTATTTATTCTGTTATCATTTATCAATCAAAATATGTGTGTGTCTCCTTATTCCCCATACCTATCCATATAAAAAATCTAGAAGAATAGTTTTGAACATAAACTCCTCAATTTGATAAATTTGTACAACTCACCCCAAACTAGTGTATTTTTCTTAATTCTTGTATAGAAGCCTTAAATAATTATGTTATTGGTTGAAATTCTTATAATTGAATATTTTAACATTCTAGCTCAATCCACCGTAAGAAGTAGGTTCAAAATAAAAAATTATTAAATAAAGGGGAATAAGGTAGTAATTACCTAAATTTGGGTTCTTTACAAACTTACTCAAGTGCATAATTAATCTTATGTCTTTCCAACTCCATAAAAGTTACTTACAATATTATTGAATTGGTCAAACAAGGCATTAAAAATCACTCAATTCACGAAAAATCTTCAAATTACTTGAAGTTTTGTAAATATGTCACTAAAACCCCTCAAGTCACACTACTATTCTTATTTTTCCAATTTGAGAGTCACATGAGATCTATGTTTATCCAATGATGATGTGGGGTAAGAAGAATAAACATTGAGTACAAGGAAAAGTACAAATATTAATTGGGAAATAATATGTAAAAATCCATTTCATCAAGCTCACTTTCTAGAGCGTTGGGTGGGTAGCCAATATTTGACATATGATGCTTTCTTTATTATATTTTATAATTGTAAAGGAAATATTTATTTTAGAAAATTTTATACCTTCAAATAAAAAAATCACTTTGTAACCTACTTGTTATGATCAATGAATATAAATTAGACCTTTCACTATCAGATCTTTTGGTTAAGTATGATGTCATGTTATTCTTTGCATTATTCATGATGACCATGATACGTTTTATGTTGGTTTGGCTAGTTTGGGATGTGTTTTATGGGCCTTAGGTTTAGGAATGTATAATTTGTTCTTGGTTTGGTTGGTTAGACATTCAAGGGTATTTTTATGTTGATATCTTCTGACTCAAAGACTTGAGATGTGTGTTCTATTCAGAAAATAAACTTTTTAGTCGAGTTTTCTACTTTTTTTTCTTTTGGCTTTTTGTTGTGTGCTAGTTTATGTTAGGTTTGTTCAAAAATCTATCCTACTTATTATGTTAGATTTCCTATTAGAAGTATGTTCCTCACATATCTGAATCAGTTGATATAGTATGGAAAATTATCCAACTACTATATAGGGCACATTTATTTTGCTAGTTTTTCAATAAATCTTGTACTTCTGCCATCTTGCATTTCTAAAATGCTACATTGTCAAATCGTAAATAAAATTTTTATGTTTGGCTTCCTGGATTTGTGAAGTACATGATTCGTTTTTTTCTTGGTCCACCGACCAGGCACAACGGGATTTTGGCATCCGAGAGAATTTTGATGGGAACCAAATGCGGGATTCTCTTTATGTTTGGAAATCTCGGTATTAGCTCCATTTTTAAATCCCACAAACTGAACATAAATTTTCTGTACATCAATTCCAAAATACAATCCAACATGGAAAACTCCAGGATACCAAACTTATCATATATTGGTACTGTTACGACCCCACCTCTCGATAACCCCCAATTAAGGGAGACCAAGAGGTTGAAGCCGCACCCATTAATCCCGGATCAAAGGTTCGACATATAACCATAAACAATTATTAAATTCTAACAGACTATACTGAAAATGGTAATAAAATTTTCTTTGCATACCTTTGAAGAGATTGGAACAAACTAAACTTCTAACCTCAGCTGGACTATTCTAACTAGTTCCTCCTTGTTCTTTAATTCTTGAATTCACAAGGTGTCATTTTACTGTTTGTTCTTTTCATTGTACCTAAAACGCCGACAAACAAAACGTCGGTCAGCCAAAGCTGGTATGTGGAGGAAACAGATAATGTTCAACTATGTTAACAATATAATCATTCAATTAATCATTTAATAATCAAGATTACATTTTAAGCCATACAACTCAATCCATACATATTCTCAAACTCTGGGTTGTCCCTACAGTGGACATAGATTTCACCTCTCTTTTAGGTAATAGAGTCGCATGGCACTACCCGAAGGTAGCCCAATATCTAACTCAATGTGACTTGATGGTCCTACCTCCATGGTAGCCATGTACTAAGTCATCCATAGACCTGATGGACCTACCCAATAGGTAGCCATGTACTAGGTCATCCATAGACCTGATGGACCTACCTAATAGGCAGCCATGTACTAGTCCTTTCTCTAACCTGATGGACCTACCCATAGGCAGCCATGTACTAGGTTAGCTATTATGCCACAGAGAGAACCAGGATCAGAGTTTATAGGCAAATACATTAAGTGATAGTCATAGTCACTTTATAATTTGCAATATGAACATCCAAGCAGTTTAGTTACATTCAATGCGATTAAACGTCCGAGAAACCATCGGAAAACTAAGCGGTTATTCATAAGTAACCACATACCTGTTCAGTAGATTTCTCAAGCTAATATCAATTCCAACCAAGAAAGCAATCCAAGGAAGTAATTCAACCACATAATCAAGAATCCTGAAAAACACATGTATTCCATTTACTACATACTTTATCAAGATTCTTTCTATTCAACTTGAATTCGCTTCCTAAGGTTTATGTATCCATTTTAGGGTTTCGTTTTGCATTTAGGGTTTTCCTTCATCTTTTACCATATTAAACCCTAATTTTATGCCATTACTCACAAACCCTAATTATTTCATCTATTCTTCAATATTAAGGTTATCTTAACAAAATATAATCCCATTTTCATATTACAGGCACATTAATCATCAATCAAGCTTCTTTTTCATTAAAGCTACTATTTTATCCTTTTAATCCATAAAGAGATCATTATCCGCATCAATCATCATTTCCAAGTTCATTAGGGTCTAATTAACATATGAACTCATTTGTCATAACTCTACCTTTTATTCATGAGAAAACCCTAATTACTACCTTTTTCTATAAATATTAGGATTTCGAAAATCCTTCCTCTTATCATCATTAGAATTGCCCTTTAATTCATTGGCCACGAATTTATATTCCCTTTTATTAGAAAATATCATCCTTTTAATTAATACCACATAGTTCATTAATAAAGCAACACATTATCCTCTTATTTTGCCTTTTTAGTATTTTCTCTTTCTTTCCTCTTTATTGGGACTCCTTGGATCCCAAGACACTCCATTATTTCGAAATTCTTTTTATTGGATACTTATTATCCTTCTCGATGCATCATTATGCATTATTTCACATTATCTTGTTTGTTTCTCATTTAAATATCTCTTTGTGAGGACTTCTTTTTATTTCTCTTTTATTTTCCTCATTTGCATTCCTTTTAATATTAGCAACCTCATGGATACGAAATTTCACCAACAAATCTCATTTATGCCTCTTTCCACTCATTTCAAACATTTTATCATTATTTTCAATTTATTTCTTAATAAAGAAATACATTACTAATCTTTTCTTTTCTCATTGCTTTCTTTTTACCACTTTGGACTCCTTGGAACCCAAGGAACCCAAGAGGCACAAAATCCCTCTTTGGATTTGCCTTCTAGAGGTTTCCACATATTTCTTTTCTTAAGAATTCAATTATCCATTTACTAATTGAATTTCCTTGTTATTTCCTTGTTATTGGGCCCAATAGCCAATAAAGCCCACAACACAACATCAAGGCTATTGTAAACAAAATCCAATTATTCTCAACCAAATATATGATTATTTGTTCAAACATCTTTCATATGAGAAATTATATTTCTCACCACTTGAACCCAAAAATTGGGGTTGTAACATCCTTCCCCTCTTATAGGAATTTTGTCCTCAAAATTCAAACAAGCAAACAAACAATTCAGGATAAGACTTTTCCATGTCCATCATTGG